>OZ007588.1:393313394-393917441 GCA_963931845.1 Maratus michaelseni
AACATTCTACATTACCCTCAGTTTGACATGACACATTTTTAAGGCAAGAAATTTTGTTATTTACAATAATTGGCGGTTTAATATTTACATGACATTCTGAAATTTTTGGAACATATTTACAAAAAGTTTGCTCATTAATACCAAGACTAATAGATTTGTCACTACACCTTATGATAGCCTTGTACTTACTCAAAAAGGGCATACCTAAAATAGCAGTAAATTCATCAGCGAGTTTACCTGCTACTACAAAAAATTCAGCTTGGCAGCTGACATTACTGAAATTGAAAAATAACTTAACTTTCTCAGTGAGAGGGACACATTCACCTGTCACAGTTAGAATGGGTACATTGCATGCCTCAGTTTTTACACCTGGGAATAAACACAATCCCTGTCGAGAAATTAAATTGATACCTGATCCCGTATCACACAGTGCAGTAATAAAAATATCACCGGCAGCAATCCTTGCGGTAGGGAGATTGCATGCTGATGGTGGGAAAACATTATATACAGAGGGGGTTTTGTCGTTCGGCTTCTCATGAGTCAGTCCGACTATTCCAGACTCAGCCATTACCCGTTTAAATTTTGTTGAAGATTGTGGTCATTGGCAGTGTTGTTATTCTGCTGGGTTACATTATTTTGATTACCCCTATTCCTATAATTACCTCTCTGGCCATTGTTGGTACCTCTGTTTCTCTGGTTATTGCCATTTCCCCTATAGTTTCTTTGATTCTGATATCCCCTGTTATTATAACTGCCTCTGTAGTTATTGTTAGGTCTGGCCATACCTCTACGACCATAGGGATTTTCATTATAATTTTGCCAGCCTTGATTTCTGGGGTTTTGGGGGCAGTCCTGAAAAAAATGGTTGGGGTCGCCACATCCAAAACAGAAAAAAGGGTTGTACTGGACATTTTCCTGGGCTGGTGGTCTCGCTGCAGCTGGTTGTTGCATAACAAGACTATCAATTTTAGCCGTTAAGATTTCCATTTTGTTTTGGAGTTCTACAATTTCACGGTTGGGATGGCTAACCTGGGGTGTAGGGGGGTAAACAGCAGCACATGCTACACCTGAGGGGACCTGGGGGGCAATGTTTGCTGGTTCATAGCTGTAGAAGGGGTTAACACTCCTACAAGCCTTTTCTTCAAGTAAGGCAAACGTTAGTATTTCCTGAGGGGTCTTTGGATCTTTTGAAATGACACCCTTCCGAATTTCTGGAGATAGGTTACCTAGAAGCATAGAGTGCAGTATAGCATCTCTACTTTTATTTACAATGCCCTCAGCAATTCCATCAATGACAAGAGCTCTGCGTGACAGATAAGAGGCTCTGTCGAAAAAATCTTGGACAGACATTGAAGGTGTCTGTTTGAAGTTAAGAAACTTCGATAATGCCACATCTGGCGACTCCTGTTCCGTGAATCTGTCGTGTATAATTTCCACTAATTCCTTATAATTTTTGCCTTTATTTGCCTTAATTAATTTGGCTGCTTTCCCTGACAGTCTGTTAAACAGGGCGAAAATTTTTTCTGTTTCATCCCAGTTAAAGAAGGTGGAAATATCTGTGAACTTTTCAATAAAGTCTGAAAAGGATATAGTAGAGTCCCCGCTAAAAGGTGGGATGTTGGATAAATTATCCATCAAAGACGATTTCTTCTGCAACTCAGCAATCTCCTTGGTAAGGGTCTCCGCCATATTTATGAAATGTTTTGACAACAAAAAATTCAGCGATAAAAAAAAAATTATAATTAACCCTACCTAAACCTTAAGCAAAGAAAAAAAAAAAATTACACAAATGCAAAATCTAAATAAAATTACTGAGAGCTACACCCATGTATACACTAGTCGCCTTTGTCAATATATATAATCAATTGCAAATAAATATAAACAAATGGGAAAGGTATGTTAAAATTTCTAAAAATTCAGTGCGGGTGGGGTATTATGAAAAAAAAAATTTTGAACAGCACAGATATGAGGGTTAACACTTCATAATATATACTCAAAGACATAATGCACAATACATTTTGAAAAAAAAAATAGTTGCCTTATAACCTGAACTTTAAGTATACACAAATAAACATTAAAAATTTGAATTGTGCCACACAGGTAAGTGTCACGGCATCAATTCTTTGTTGGGGTTTTGTTTCTTTACTAGGTACTATTACCTTTTGCAAAAATTATGAATGAGTGCAAATTACCTATGACTAAAAATTGAAATGAATCCTGTCAATATGCATACTAACAAAATAATTCTCAAACTAAAATAAATTTAGAAAAAAAGAAAATGGATTAAATTAAACAGAAACAATTAAAATTTAAAGAATTTAAATTTTACATGAATTCTAAGTTTTGAATTCAAAATAGTATAAGAATTAATCATTTAAAAGCACTGACAAGATTCTCAATTTGCACTACATCCAATTCCCCAACAATCAGCATTGTGAATTCAAGAATTAATATGAAGGGTAACAACAAGGAATTTTCATAGACATAATAATTTAGACTAAGTGAAAATTTTGGAATAAAGGGGACAAAACCTTTCTTTTAAAGAAAGTACAGAAAGGGGGGGTATAAAATTGATGAGATAGGTTAAACAAAATAATATTTGACCAATATAAAAAAAAAATGCAAAATCAATTCCAAGAATTCACAACACTGAAGCTGTGATCGTATAGATTAATCCTTGTTTAAGAGACCATGAGTGAATAATTAAATTTTGAATAAGTAATTCATTATTATAAAATGCTTTTCATAAGACTTCAAAAGATCAAAATGTTAAAATTACTTTATATAAAAAATTCAGATAAGTATGTCCTATAATTAATTAAAGAATAGTAAAAGGTCTCAGTTAATTAAATAAAATAAGTTTGAATATTAAAAATTACAACATCCAGTAAATTAGCAGTTTATTTTTTTTTTTTTATTAGATTTAATGCTTAAAATAATATTTAGAAATTCCATGACTAGGGAATACAATAATTTACTTTAATTAATCAATTTATTTATTTATTTATTTTACCAGAATTAATATTTTTAATCAATTAAAAGACATTAAGTAAAAGGATTAATATAAATCCTAGGGAGATTGATTTTCGTAAATTAAATAAAAGATAAAATACTGAAAGCAGACCTTTTGAAGTAATTAAGCAAATAATCAAAAAAAAAGAAAACAGAGAAGGAATTAAATTAGAAAGAACAAACATTTATTAACAAGTAACACTTTAAATGATTTAAATACCATCTTATATATATATGTATCAAAATACTAAGACACAGATAAGTTCCGTCATATCAGACAGGAAACATAATTTATAAATCATAATAATGATAAGAATTGTTTTTACTTACAAGGTTTCTTAATTTTGGAAAACTAAGCATTATTTGGATAGGACGTTACTTTCGAGAGGTATTCATCTTTCGAGGAGGTAACCTAACGATAAAGACTTTCATTCAGAACTTTTCATTTTTAGAGGGAATTTTCACAGTTGAGACTTTGTGTCAAGAACATTGCACAACTTCACCATGCGCTCTTCAAAACACACCTTGCAGGAGTGCAATTTTGATATTTCACAGTATCGCTGAAAGTATTCACCAATACTTTTTTTTTTTTTTTTTTTTTTGCACCTATACGCCTTTAAGCTGTCAGTTCCACATTCACGGTTGTCGGAACTGGAGTTTGTGAACTCACAGGTTGAGATTTGTCGATTAAGGATTTTAGCAATCTAATCCTATATAACTAGTTATTCCTGCAGAAAATTACGAGATACGAAGCGGTATGAGTCTTTTTATTGAATAACATCATATCGTTTCCACTTCGTCTTATATATGCTTCGATAAGCTGGAGTCTAATATGCATAGTTGTTTCAATCAGTTAAACGCTACAAAAACAAACTTCCTCGGATTCTTAACAACTTTTTTTTTTCAATAACAACATATCATTCTCGTCCTTTCAGGCCGCGTAGCATACAACCATTTTCTATCAACTCACTGTCGCTACTGCCGGGAGAGAAGTGTCTCTCTCGAAAATTTCGCCACTGCCTAACCGGCGGGGTGGGGGAAGGGAACCCTCCACCCTCACACACCCAAACTATCCCAGCTTCAAAACATGACTGCCTCTGCTAACTAGCTCTTCGTTTCCTTGGTAACGCTGGACCAGGGGGTAAAAAGGGTCAACGCTGATTGGTTGAGTGGGGGGAGCAAATAACACGCCTATTGGATTAGTTGTTGCTAGGTGAAAAATCCTAGCTACAATTCCTGGAAATAAGGCGCTCGTGGGCATCGTTGAAAAACAGCTGTATGCCGGGTCCCACGAAAACAACTATCCGCCCGCTGACACCTGCCATAAACAACGACTCGAAAGCAATATACTGATGCATCTTCCCAACAAGCCTTCGAAATAGTTTTATGACTCTCTTTTCTTAGGGTAATAAAAGTTGTACACAATACAACTGACAATAATGCTTCAGTTATTCCCATGACTTCTTATAAAGGCCTTTTGTACTTTATCCAATCTGCCTGTGTGTGTTCCGAATTTACGATCCCTTAAATTACGTGAGAATTTCAAGTAAAAGTTGTTTGCGTGGAAACTATCTCATAGTGAAAAAAGAAGAACTTGGGTGGTCTTGACTTATAGAAAAATACAAATGTTTGGATTTTGAAAATAAGAGTTTTAATTAATAATGTTTAAGAAAAATAAGAAAAAGGAGGAGGGGGGTTTGATTAAATATTAAAATAGAATGAGTTTATAAAAAAGAAATGTTTTAAGATATTAATGAAAATATAAATATAAAAATTTAGATTAAATTACCTCTAACAGAAAAAAAAAACGAAAATTTTAAAATAATTCGATTTTGTAAAGCTAGAAGCTTAAAATCTGGAATAAAGGTAGTATTTAGGATACAAAAAAAGAAATAAATAAAAAATCTGTAAAATTCGAAAAAAAATTCGAAAATTCGAAAAATTGAAAAAAGTTCGATTTTGTAGCTTTAGAACTTAAAATTCGGCGTAAACTTATTGTTTAGGATACAGAAAGAAGGAAAAATTAAAACACAATAAATTCGAAAATAGAATAAAAAACTCGAAAAAGATCGGAAATTTCAAAATAATTCGATTTTGTTACGCTAGAAACTTGAAATTTGTAATAAAGGATACAAAATAAAAAAAAAATAAAAAATCCAGAAAATTATAAAAAAAATTCGAAAAAATCAAAAATTGAAAATAATTTTATCTTGTAGTCTTAGAAACTTAAAACTTGGTGTAAAGGTAGTATTTACTATTCAATAAAAGGAACAATTAAAATATTCGTTAAATTTGAAAATAAAATCGAAATATCGAAATATCTTTAAGAAATCAAAAATTCGAAAACAATTTGATTTTGTACTGCTAGAAACATTAGTTTTAAGATAATTATCCTATTAGCTAGTACAACGCCCCTAATTGTTTTATTTCCCCCGGATTATGGTTTTCTTTTCTTTCGTTTACGAATTTCGTTATAGAAAAGTTCCGCTATAGACTGGCTACGATATAGGCGATTTCTTTATAGACAGGTTTGTTTTCTTTCACAGGCTGTACTCTATTTACTTCACATATGAAATATGGATTGTTAAATGATGTTAGCCCCACAAAAATTTTCACAGCTCCCCCTACCTTCCCGACATTACTGGCTGGTTATGGCTTGATAGTCCTTTCTAAATAAAATCATGGTGACTCTAAGATTCACTTGATTTATCTCTAAATTGAACCTAAATGATTCTAAGAAGACGAATCAAATAATTACTATATTGGCATGACAATCAGGTAACTTAGAATTAAAATCGAAAAATCAATAAATTTATAAAAAGTCGAAAATTTGAAAATAATTCTATTTTGTAGTCGTAGAAGCTTGACATTTGGCAAAAAGGCTGGGTTTAGTAATACACAAAGTAAGGAAAAATTAAAAAATCCGTAAATAATAATAAAAAAAAAAAAAAGACTAAAAAAAAACGAAAAAACAAAAACATCGAAAAAAGGAATATAGTTTGATTTATTGGAAATTTCCGGAAATTTTAATTTTGGCTTTCTTTTTATACTAAAAGGTTCTTTTATGTTAAATATCAAGTATCTAGTGCTGCGAGTAATATCTCAGATGGATAGCAACTATCCTGGAAGCAATTGAGAGTACTTTTGACACTCCCCTCCGATAACTTAGTGCTTGCCTAGGAACCTGAAAACTCTTTTTATATACAGTACTTTGCAAACGAAACTAAAGCTTCAATTTTTGATACTTGTAAATAATAGGGACAGAGTGTGGGCTTAGCGAAAATCAGTGGATGATCTCCAAAAAGAACCCAAAATCAAGAAAAGGAGGATTACTTACAAAAAGAAGTGAAATCTCATCAAAAAGTCACTTGTAAAAAATGCAGCCAAGTCTCGTAACTCATTTACCGTAAAAAGTACTGAGATCGTATAAAGCCAAGTTTAACTATCTTATTAACTCTGAAATTTCCATTCACAAATCACTCCTAGTCTCTACATCTTTAGTTAATTATTATTTTGTGACTTGGCAATTACGCAGCACAGGGAAGTTATTACACCTTACTATGTTATGGGATGGGATGGGATAATTTAATTAAGGCAAATTATATACGCACAGGGAAGTTATTACACTTTAATGTGTTATAGTATTATTTGATTATGACTAACTATATACATCACATTCTCGTGCTACGTAATTGCCAAGTCACAAAATAATAATTAACTAAAGATGTAGAGACTAGGAGTGATTTGTGAATGAAAAATTCAGAGTTAATAAGATAGTTAAACATGGCTTCATACGATCTCAGTACTTTTTACGGTAAATGAGTAACGAGACTTGGCTGTATTTTTTACATGTGACTTTTTGATGAGATTGAGATATACATGACTTGGTAAATTTGCTAAGATGTATTTCATTCTTTTTCTATTCTATTTCCTTTTCCACAAATTACATGATTTTATGTATAGTAACATTTTTAACTCAAACACTTCATGCTAAAAATTTCACGATATAACTTTTTTGTTAAATTCGGAAGTGTAAGGAAGATATCTGGATTATTTTAATGTTTAATAATACTGATTCGATTCAAAAATTTTTAGTATAAGGAGGGACACCAGTTGAAATGTTGAAATAAAAAGTCATACTTTTGCGCTTTTCTGGGATTTTCAATAACAACGTCAACTGTTGAGGGTTATTGCAATATATTATGTTATGCTTGCAAAGCGTTTCGTAATTTTTTCACTTATAAAGTTTTCATATTTTCCTCGCATCCAAGTTAAACAAGGATGTCATGAAAATACATTATCAGCTTGGCCGCTTGCACAGACTGTTCCTGAAACATCAAAATAAAAAAAAAATAAAAAATCTTCACACGATTAATATTTAGCATATTGGCTATGGCATTGGGTTTTTCTAAAATGTTAATATATGTATTTTTTTAAATAACGGCATTAAAAAAAAAAAAAAAAAAAAAAAAAAAAAAAAAAAAAAAAAAAAAGCAATTTGACACTGTAAGAAAGGTTTTTAAATTCTTGTAAAAAATTTAAAAACGAATAAATATATATATATATATATATATATATATATATATATATATATATATATATATATATATATATATATATATATATAATCCTGCGTAGCGCCATTGACAATTCCATTCTGTATTAAAAATTAAAGGAAATCAGTTGAACGGTTCTCGGGCAATCCATGCGAGCAGGTAAAAAAGCGTTTAATGTTTGCTTTAGCGTCAATTAGTTACATCGCATGTTTGTCGCTGTAATTTATGTAATAGTTCTAATCACGTTTGGGTTATATCATATAGACACTAAGCTATCAGAAAATTCAAGATTTTTTTTTTCGACTTTTCAAAAATTTCAAGTTGGTGTCCTTTTTTATGCAAATTGATTGAAACCAATTAGGCATCATTACCAGATATAAAATTATCCCATAGCAAATTGTTTTCATTCGTACCTTAACACTTACTTTACATTTAAAACTAAGCGTAGAAAAATCTACTTAAGGGGGTTATTTTACCTCATAATACGGGATATCTCAAAATTATTCTCACAAATATTTTGAGGATATACAGAACATGCTAGACAGGTACAAATCATCATAAAATACATGATCATAATTCAAGCAGTGAAGCACTTTCTGATTGTGGAGAGAAACTTATTTATAGCACAATATCGATTAAGTAACACCTGGTTTTGTTATATATGTATAATATTTTTGCCAATCTGAATTTTAATATGGATAATAATTGCAGAGAAAAATCCAAAAATTACAAAGTAAGGTCTCTTTAGATTTATTTATTTAATTTTATTTTAAGTGTAGCTAAAATCTCGTCAAATACGGCAAATGGAAAAAATTATTATAAAATAATATAAATCCCCCCCCCCCCTCAATTATAGATGCTGTGAATTGTTTTCAGATGCTGTGAATTCTTACTTAAACATTTCATGTTTTACAGACTAACATGAGAAATTAACAGCATTAACATTAACATTCAAATTAATATTATTTTGTCAGTTTGCATGCATAAATTCAATTACCCATATGAATATACTTAATTAAAAATTGGTAGCGTCCTAAAAACCGATATTTCAGCTTGAGAAAACTGATTAATAAACTATAAAACTACTCGATAACGTTTCCGAAATTCAGTGGTAGGAAAAGAAACTTTTGTCTTTATAAATGTTTTTTTAAATCTCGAAAAAATATTCGTTCCTGAGGTTTCTAAAGATAAAGAATGCTTTCCAGAATCGTGGGTAACTCGGAAGAGGTTGGTGTATATTTTCGTTCGTGGTTATATTATACTGTCGTATTTTAAGAAACATCTTTTTTTTACGGTATACTTTCATTTTCGATAAATTTCCCTCAATCGTTAACCTTAATTAAATTTATAACTCTATTATCTCTGTAACACCTGAGTTAAATCTTTTGAAGTAGCTGATGAGGTAATGTATAACATTCCTCCTATTTTGCAAAATCTTAAATCCAATTTAACTAATTACAGGGACATCTTTTTGGCGTCAAATAGCAGAATTTCGCAGAATTTTTCTGATACAACTAAGTATTTGGCAATTTGTAATGAATTGGTGAGAAAAATATTTTATGAATATTGTATCAAATGGTCAAAATGACTACTAATTAATAAGAAAATAAGTATATATATATTAAGTAATGCAGTTCGGATACGGAAAATGAGACAAATATATTGGTACATTATGTCTTTTACTCCTATAAAAAATATAATATCACGAATATAATTTTTCACAAAAAAAGTATATTATAATACTATTAAAAATACCATGTTATTATTATTTTTTTAAATAATGAGCAATGGTTAAAATGACTGTTCATTAGTAAGCAAATAAGTAGATATACACTGCTCAAAACAATTAAACGATATTGCAGTTTTAGGTGGATTTTGTATCTGGGAAACTTTTTAGCTGATTGATACATGGTCGACAGACATAGTAGGTTATATGAGAATAAATTACACATGTTTGGCAGAAAAAAATGCATTTTATTGCGCATTTGTGTACAAAAGGAAAAAAACACAATTTGTGCATATGAGAAAAAAAGAATAAGAAAAGGTGTTTTCTTCAAAGAAAATCATTTTCAGTAGGGGGTATGGTTTCCACGGGCGGCCAGCAACGTTGAACACCTTTGAGGCATGGACTCAATGAGGCTATTAATGACGAGTTGGGGTATTCTGCCCCACTCTTCCAGAAGAGCTCTTTCCAGTTCTTGGAGAGTTTGTGGGGGTTGTTGGCGGCCAGAAACTCGTCTTCATAGAGTGTCCCAAACGTGCTCGATTGGATTCCTGTCTAGAGAACACGCTGACCATTCTATTCGAACGATTCCTTCCTCGAAAAGGAAATCCTCCACCAGGTTTGCACGATGTGGCCTGCAGTTATCGTCCATTAAAATGAAGTTATCTCCGATTGCTGCAGCGTAAGGGACTACAATAGGTCTGAGGATCTCATCCCTATATCGGCGACCAGTCAGAGCTCCATCTCGAATGATGTAGAGGTCAGTGCGCTCGTCAATGGAGATGCCACCATACACCAACACTCCTCCACCGCGAAATCTGACACTTTCGTGCACGAACGCAGGATTATTCCTACTGCCACGGTCCCTCCAGATGAAAATACGCCTATTATCCGGATGCACAGAAAAACGGGACTCGTCAGAAAACAGAATATTGCTCCATTCATTTCTCCTCCAGTTGACATGCTCGGTTGCCCACTCCCTGCGGTCGCGACGATGCCTTGATGTTAATCTAACACATACCATCGGTCGGCGAGCATACAGACCTACAGCATGGAGCCGGTTTCGGACAGTCTGAGTTGAAATCGTGGTGCCTGTAGCCGAGCGAATGTGTTGTTGGAGAAGAGTAGCGTTCATGTTTCGGTGTCTCCGAGCTGTTAACGCTAAATACCGATCTTCATTGGGCGTTGTTGCCCGTCTACGACCTTGCCCTGGTCTTCGGCCTGCATATCCACTCTCCAAAAAACGGTTCCAGATCCTGGAAATGACACTTTGTGACACTCCAATGGCTTGCGCTACTTCGGCTTGAGTTTGGCCCCCTTCTAACCTACCAACAATTCTCCAAGCTTCTGAATCTGTCAAATGACTTCGCTGAGACATCGTACTCATCGAAACAAAGCAATCACTGAATGCCGATCATCCTTGTCTTCGTTCTCTTTTATCCAGTTGAAAGTCAAATTTCATTCGCTGCCGCTGAAGCGACGTTTTTGACGTCGAACTCAAAATTTGCATACTCCACAGTTTGAAAACCAGAAAAATTTGCATTTGTGATTCTCTTCTTCTATTTTCGGCAAAAAAAATTTCGTTTATATCTTTATTTTATATAAAACTTCAAATATCCTTTAATTGTTTTGAGCAGTGTATTAAGTAATGCAGTTGCGAAACGGAAAATGAAGAAAATAGATTGATACATTATGTCTTTTACTCTTTTTAAAAATGTGATATAATATCAAAAGTATAATTTTTAACTGAAAAATATATTACAATATTATTGAAAATACCATGTTAATTTATTTTTTAAAATTATGAGCAAACATTTAAAAAAAATTCCATTAAGATGTCCTTTTCGTAATATACATTATATTTATATATAAAGTTTATTCATATTAATTGTATACATTTATTGCGATGCTTGCATTTATATCATAATTATTTAACCTGAAGGGTAAGTTATAAATTAAATCTAACAAAGTGTACACCAATTCAGAAAGCATCAGCTGTAATTACTGTAATCGACATTAACTACGTGGTAGAAATGATTTGTAGAATTATAACTGATGCCATTTCCTAAAGGAAATGATTTGCTTTAAAACTGCCAGGTCAGAGTACTAAAAGGTGAAAGATAAAAAGCTATTGAGGAATTGAGTAATAGGCCATTTTTTCGCCATTTTCTTTCTCAGTCAAAAGCAAAAAATCTCATTCTTTGATTATTTGTCAGTAAATCTCATTTTAACACTTTTTTGAGTGGTGACGAGTATACTCGTCACTAATTAGAATCTACTCGTATGTATAGTCTATATACATCTATACTATAAAGAATATTTTTGACCTCATATTTTTCAGAGAAGATTTGATCACGAGGGGAATTAGCGAACCAACAACAAATAATAAAAAAACAACAAATAATAAGAAAAAAAATAATTTTTGCTATCACCCTGTAAAGGAAAATGCACGACATGATCTGTCGCTGTAGCACATAACTATGTCGATTTTGTACAGCATTTTTGTTCAATTGTGTAAGAATAGCACATATATTGTACTTTCATAATGTAATTTAAATAATGTACTTTCATATGCAATTTGCTTGAAAATTGTATCTCAATTTCCTGTTATTTTATGGATTTTAAAATTATTTTCAAGCGTGAATATTTTTAAATCTGCGTGCAACCTAATTACAGAAGATTAACCCGTTTGTATTTAAAACAATGTAAATAATTCAGCATTTGTTTATTTCTGTGTATTGTCAAACGAAGTTAAAACTTCACAAATAAATAAAACACGAATTTACAGTTATGCAATCAAACTACTCGCTTTAACACTTAAATAGTCAAAATAACAAAGGTTGTTATAAATACTGAAATGTTTTGCGATTGACCGTTGGCATACTGTTAAGAGGCTACTTCACTCACGCGAAAACACCCGCTCGCTACTGTTAATCCTATGAGACAGTTATTTTATACTATCCCGTTTGCATTTCAATATTTTGAAATGATTTTTTTTTTCATTGGATAGCTGACGTTGATATCTACGATCGTCACTTTTTACTTTTTCGATTTTGTCTGCAAGTATTTTTTATTAGCACACTTTCACTTTCGGAACCGGTTTTGAAAGTGAAAGTATGCTAATTAAAAAGACCTGCGGACAAAATCGAAAAAGTAGAAAAGGGCCTGCATAGCGATCGACCTCAGTTATCTAATGCAAAAAAAAAATCATTTAAAAATATTGAAATACAAACGAGATATTATACAATAACTGTTCTATAAGATTAACATTAGCGATTGGTTGTTTTCGTGTGAGTGAAGTAACCTCTTAATACGAAAGTACCAAAAAGGCTTTTTGGTATAGTTGGTAAATAATTTCAGAAAATATACTAAATGTAAAAATAATCTATTACAGTTTTCAATTAAAAACGATTTGAGCCGTATACCGGGTTGGATTGCCTGGTTTTAGTAATGCAATAGGTATAATATGGAGTTGAATTCTGAAGGAAGGGTGTGAAATGATGTTATTTTAACGCAGTACAGATTTTTAATTTATGTGTGAAAATGCGTATTATCTGCTCAGAATGGCACCAATTTTGGATTTGAAAATATAGCGAGTGAGATTGAATTTTTATTGGCTTATAAAAGTCTTGTCCATGTGCAGTTTATTTTTGTGACAATAGAAAAGAAAAAATTGCATCAGAAAAGAAAAAAAAAGATTTGTATAGAGATAAATTATGACAGGTTGGTGTAAAAAAGAGCTAAAGAGTGCGTTTGAGAAATTTGTAAAGTAGCCAGTAATTTTAACTCTTGTTCTAAAAGGTATATATAAATTTCGTGCAAATCTGATTTAAATTCTAGATTTGTATAAGAAGCATCTACACTCAAACACTTATTTTTGTATATAGATTCTATGTATGTTTTGAATTTTATAAATTAAAATACTCAAATATGTAAGTCTATTTTACGTAATGCAAAGGTTTTAGCCATATTCTAAAATAAAATACACGTAAGAAGTCATTTAAGAAAAAACTTTTTCCGAAAATTGTCGCATGCGTTAAAAGAATATTTAAAGGACTCGGGTGACTTGCAAAATGCATGTTTCAATATTGCAATTTTCTAAAAAAAAAAAAATTACAACTAAAACTATTATCGTTGGTTCCTCCAAAACAACTGATTTGTTAAGACTGTATATTCAGTTACCTGTGTGCTATTTTTCTGTCTGATAGATTTTAGTTTATTGGACTTATTGAATCTATATTATAAATCAAAAATATGTTCGTGAGTAATGCTGACGTCATATTATTAGTGGCAATAACTTACCAATGAATTTTGATTTTACTATATTTTTTTTTAACTTCAAACATCGCACAATTTCAAATTTTACAGTCGAATAGGGGAAGAAAATGTTCTCTCAAAACGCTATTTGTTTAAAAACTGTAAAGCAATTAACTGATTCTTTATAGTTTTTGGAATAATTTTCAAGCATTATTGTTTAAAAATCTATTTCTATCGTATTAAGCCCGATTAGATTAACCCGTTTGCACTTAAAACAATATAAATAGGTCGGCATTTGTTTTCGGCTAATATTTCATAACGAAATTAAAAATTCATTAATAAATAATTGAAATATTAAAATAATATAAATAAAATACACATATCAAACACGTTATCGAAATATACGCTTAAACCACTCAAATTATCAGAATCAAAAAGACTACGGTTAGTAGCGATATCTTTGGGAATTAACTCCTGGCATGCGGCTAATACGAAAGTGTCGTTTTTAATAAATTTCAAAACTGTATTTGAATATATTATTGATACTTTTCACATAAAAATGCTTTTTGGTGTCGTTTTTGGGCAAAAAATATACTAAATGTAAAAATTTTTTAGTTTTCAATTTAAAAAAAAAATGGTTTGCATCTATATTCTGTAAGCCAGGAGGATCAGGTTGGATCCCTTAATTTTACTAATAAAAACTCGTTGCACTTATCTAAAATTTACCTTTGGTTATGATGGCAATTACTGAGTAATAAATCTTTTATCTTGTACATAAAAAAAAAAAAAAGTAAGGACACACTGAAATAATTTTACGAAAATCAGAAAAAATAAATCAAATATGTCAATTACCATATGTTTTACACCGGAGCGCCTCATTGGTTGCAGAAATCTAAAATCTAAATAAAACAAAGCATCTTATATCTTAAGCGCATTACACACACAATACACGTGCCACTCATCACAACAATCTCCGCAATGGTATCGGTAAATGAAATTAGATCATTCTTAGTGAAATTAAGTAGGGCGTGTGACTTCCCATCAGGTTCATCAGCATGAATCCTGAAATCAACTGGTGCAATTTTTACAGTCCATCAGGATTTTGGGCGGACTGGATACACCCTCGATACGGAAAGACTCTGTAAACACTGTGTGGGTGGTGAACTTAAGATAGTTGTAAGGATGGGCAAACTCATCAGGTAACTAACTCTAAGGAATAAGCACTTTGTGCGAAATATCTAAATTCAATCAACTGATAAAGAGCAGATAAATAGAAATAACTACTTTAGGGTGTATCTAAAGTGAATATATATGACAATCATATTGTTACGCAGGATGAAGTACAAACGCAACACATATTAATTGAAAGATGACTGTCAAGATGAAAAACAATGAATCGCGAAAATGTATTAGCACAGCTCATAATCAATTTTGAATTAAAGCTATTGAATGCCTGATTTGTTGGAATGATTGAAATTGTGTAAATTCCAGACACATAAAATGTTCATGATAAATTGATATGCATTTTAAAAACTATTATAGTGAAGAAAAAATTAAAAGATTAATATAATTAATTTTGGCTGGCACTATATATAGAGAGAGCGCTTGATTCCCCTGATTGATTGAATATTTTAAAAACATACCATTAAAAATAAACCAACTTGCGCACTTTTCTTGCTGTTTTCCCACCGATCTTTCGTCGTCATACGGTCCATTTTTATTTTTTCTTTGGAAAATGAGCAATCCTATTAACAAGTGGTTACAAAGCTTGAAATCCTAAATGTTGCAAACTTTTGAAATTTAGAGAAGACAATTAAACCAGATAGCCTAGAGAAGAAGTCCTTTCTGCAATCACGGGTGAACTTGAATTTGTTAACCGCATCATGAGTGCTTTAATTAACACCCTTCATATAATCACACATATTTAATTATATGTAAGTGCGTCGGATGTACATTATATGAACACATATATAGATTTTAGATGAATATAGATGATTTGTAAATATATTAAATATATATTTACGAAATTTTCAAGTACAAAGCGTAATCAAAGCTTCTTCATAGCTAACGAAAATAAACTGTGGACACAATGAAACCAACCCCAAAAGTTATGCATTTTTTGGAGCGTGTAAATTCTTTTTTTTTTTTTCAGATTTTATTTTGGTGACTCCGGCAAGTGCGTACGCGGGGTGATTGCAAAAAGAAATATAACACGCATACAGCGCTACTTTTGCAACATACAGAAATCTTTTTTTGTAGTGAGTGTTTTTTTGAAAATTTATACGGATCCATATGCCTACGCAGTTTTAAAATTTATGTTATTACATTAATAATTGCAATTAGGTCTGGTTTCAGTATACAATAAATAAATAAATAAATTTAAATACCAATTATGTGCTAAATAATTTAAACAATTTTATTTATATTTCAGACGAAAATTTGAATTCTAAAAATTTCCTTTTCGAAGAAGCAGCAAAAATTTAATAAGGGAAAAAAAACGGAAGATACCGTATTTACCGGTGTATAATACACACTTTTTTACTCTTAAAATGTGCCTTAAAAGTGGGCCGCATCTTATCCAATGAAGGCACAGAGTGGTGGATATTTAGTGTTCATCAGCGGATGCCGAAGGGTGCTCTGAAATGGAGTACAATCACACAGGTGATGTGTGAGTGAGTTAGACATCTTAGTCGAAAGTGAAAGAACAAACTGTCATTAAATCTTTTCTTAAGTGTGGCATCCGTAATACCCTTGATGGAAGTGAGGATCAGTTTTTGTATGAAGAAAATGACAATGATGAAGAAGAAGAGGAAGAAAAAGACAACGAGGGTGAGGATGACTTGTTTGGAGGAGCATATTCAGATGACAACGACATGAATTTCAGAGGTTTCTAAAAGGTGAAGGTATTATTCAAAAGCTATTACAGTATTTTGCTATATGTGTGTCTTATATGTCGAAAATGCGGTATGTTGAACGTTAGCTTACATAATTCATTTGAAATGTGCATTTTAATTACTTTTAATCCTTCCCTGCAATTTGTAACACATATGATGATACATGCCAATAAATGTTGTATATTTCCCCGTACACTTTACATTTGTACAGTAAGTCCAAAATAAATAAATAAATAAATAAATAAAATAAAAAGAGCGAGAGGACACTTCATACAGTTTAATCGCCAAATTCTCGCAGAGAGATGCAAGAGATAACCGTTCGATTCGGAATATCTACTTTCATAATATCATTACAATTTTTAAAATAGTAACAGTCTACAAATTAAAAATTGTATCGTACCAGCTCTGAATTTTCAAATGGTAACATCCACTTTTGGCATATTTTTTGAATTCCTTCAATCAAGGCACAAATAAATGTTTCCGGTGCTTATTTTTGTAAGATTTTAATTGTATTTTTCGAAATTTATGGATAAACCCCTAACATATTTTCTTTTATAATATTTTAGAGATTTATAAAAAAGTATGGAAACGATACTTTTTCCCGGACTGCCTTAATCCAAGGAACTCAAATATGATATCAAAGATGGGTGTTACCATTTGAAAATTCATGGTTGGTAGATTTTTAATATGTAGATGACTTCTATTTCAAAAATTGTATTCAGATTCAGAAAGTAGACACAATTTTGAGTAGAAAGCTACTATCTCTTCGAAAATTTGGTGATTAAAATATATGGGGTGTATTTTTCTTTCTTTTGGGGCGATTGTACAACGTGAACCTTGTTCCACAGCTGGAGGGGAAAAAATGGATTAAGAGCCTACTTCAGTCACACAAAAACACCCGCAAGCTAATGTTAAACCTATGAAGGCGTTCATTTAAAATTACTCGTTTGCGCTTTAATATGTTACATATATATATAAGATAGCTGAAGTTGATTTTTAAACAGCCCCTTTTTTACTTTTTTCATTTTGGTTGCAGTTTATTTATGGGTATACTTTCACTCTCAGAACTAAATTTCATTATTATGTTTTTTGCCCCAAACGACGAACCAAATCTACTTTTGGCTTCCGGAGCATATGCTTTTCTCGCTTCGCTCTATAGTTTCGGCACGATGTAGTTTTAGCATTTTCACCTTACTGATGTACTGAAAAAATACAGAGCTAAAAAAAATTCTTAACGATCGCAACTCTGAATCATTTCAGAAGAAACAGATATAGTAAAAAGCCTTTTTCGCGTATTTTTAATTATCAGATCTTTACGAAATTTCGTCAGAGATATATTTCAGATGTCAAGTTTCATTTTAAGCAAAAAATGGAAAAATCGATATTTTCGTCATTTTTTGTAAAATGAATGTTACAGAGTAAGTAAAAATATTCTACTTAAAAATTTTCTTACTGTAAGAAAAACGCTTCTTATTTTTTTATTCCAAGTGAGAACTACATGATTCACTGTTCTTAAGACATAATTTCCTGTTTCCTATCTATATTTAAAATCGGAACATTCTAAATTTAAGAAGCTGATGATCCACCCTTAACATGATGCATTTTATGAGCTTGTAAATGTGGAGGCATTTGAAGGTAGAGGGTGGACGTAATCTATTGTAGTTCCTATCTCGAAATTCAATCAACCATTCCAGGGTGGTATAAAGCAAACAACCTTTGGGCGGCTAAAAAAAACTGATCTACCGTTGACAAGTTTGTCATAACAGATAAGAATAATGAATATTTTTTGATAGACATTAGGCTATTTATTTCACTTTAAGTCTTTTTTTAAAGCGGAAATAACCGTGATTTGAATGAATTTGTTTGATATATTATTGCTAGCAACCTACATTATTAACGGTAAAAATATATATAAATCAGGTGTGCTACTGCGTTCTGTCAATTAAATTTTGCTTGTAAAATTTCATTTAGTAAATAATATACTTTTTAAATTTATGTAATGTTACAGATATTTTCATTTCCTTTTAATATGTTAGATTGTAAATTGTGTAAAGTATGTGGAGAATTTTGTGAATGAATGGATTTGTGAAGATTAGGATCTGTGAAGATTGCTACGTGTTAGTATATTTTAGTTCAGTGTTCTTAATTTTGTTGAAAATGTTCATGTAAATAAATGTTAGTTATATTTTTAATTATGTCTTATTATTTCTTGCATCATGTGGCCTATTTAATTTTAATTAAGATTTACAGTATCTTAAGTTAATGTTTATCAATGCTTTGTTTTGAGTTATTAACTTTTGGGTTCATTCGGTGAGATTTATTTTCGAATAGACAACACAATAGAAATTCGCCATGGGTAAAGGAAGTGATTTAAGTGAGTTTGATCGCGAGCAAGTATGTTAGGACGCGTGCTTGCAGGTGGCGTAGCGCACGGGTAGTTCACAGGGGGCGACTGTCCCAGGCGTAACCTTTTTAGGGACACCAAAATATTCTTACATGGAAAATTGTAGCATAAAAAACTTTTGCAACCAGTTTGAATTGCTCCGCGCGCTCAAATAATCCTACGCCACTGACGTTCGCAAAGCTGGATGTTCCATTTCAACAACGGTCAAACTTTTGGGGTTGTACCGTAATACCACAGCGAGTGAGTACCAATGTTTCGGGGCCAACGCAGATATCTCAGAACAGAAAGGAATCCTTGCAGAGGATTTTAATACAGGTGTCTCCACGAGCAGAAAGACTGTTCGCTGAAGTATGGCGAAAGCTGGTTATAACAGCCGACGACAGTATTGTTTCCGTCTTCTGACTAGAAAGCGCAGAATTTTTGGGACATCATTTTCTAAAGTCTCACATATATTGGACCATTGATGAATGAAAACATGTTATCTGGTCAGTTGAATCATTCAACTTTGTCATGCTGATGGAAGAGTGCGGGGTATGGCAGAAACTCACAAAGCAATACACCCCTCGTGTCAGAGGTAAACTCTACGGACAGGTAGTATAGATGTAACAGTCTGGAGCGCGTTTACATGGGCATTTCTAGATCTTCTCATAGCATTGGACATATCCTTAACAAGTGCTAGGTATTTTAACATACAAAGAGATCATTTACACCCATTTATCAGAACCATTCATCTGAATGATGATGCTATTTTTCAACATGATATTGCACCTACGGATCAGTGCTTCTTTCATTTGTCCCTAGAGGGAAGGAGGGCACACACACATAAAATTATAGAATACTAGCTGTTACCCGTGACTTCGTTCACGTATCATTAAAAGAAGAATAAATGCATTAATTAAGCAAAATATTTCATTCCCGATAATTAGAAACGTAAATAGTTAACTAACTCTTTATCACATTCACATTCCATAGGAGACAATACAGTATTTCTATGTTATAGAGGCCTTGACATAACTAAGTTTTAAAAAAGTGAAATTTTGTGACAAATAATCACGAAAATGAAACTGCAACCAACGAAAAAAGGCAGGCCAAATAAAACCGTGGAAATCGGTGAATTATATAAAAACATATGTCAAGTTTACCTGGTAAACCATTTTACTTTCAACGCCTTTGTGAAACGTTTTAATATCAATCCTTCAAAGATAATGGAAATAGTACATTCTTTTTCATTAAATTCGATTTTTGTGAATAGGGAGCAATTATTGTAGACCTAAATGCAGGGAGCTTAAATTTGCCTCCTTGATTTAATCTATAACTGAAAAAAAAATCTTTATTTCTAAATAAAAATATGTTGACAGACGATTTTTGTTCTCCAGAATAAATTGATTCCTGAAGTTTGAACATGTGAAAATACATTTTTATTTTTC
Source organism: Maratus michaelseni (assembly GCA_963931845.1). NCBI lineage: Eukaryota > Metazoa > Arthropoda > Arachnida > Araneae > Salticidae > Maratus > Maratus michaelseni. The sequence goes on from OZ007588.1 coordinate 393,333,668, forward strand.
AAAAATTTTAGTGTAATCAAGAATTTTTTTTTCTTTCACCGTCTATTCAAATTGAAAATATTTTTTTTCAGTTTTAATGAGAAAAAATATATTAATCCGTTTTATTTCTCCTTTTTATCCACAAAAATGGAATAATTTAGTTGTCATTTTTAGAGAAACTTCGTTAAAATTTACAATAAATAAATAAATAAATAAATAAAATAAAGTAAAACAATAATAATAATATCTCGGAATTTAAATCATTTTTTTTTAATTCTGAGAGTTTATGACATCCTCGGATGAATGCTAACCGGTGTTAAGTAAATCACGTTGCGTTCGATTATCTGAAAAGACTAGTTGCGAAATACAAACAGGCGGTCAGATTTTAATATAATAGATTAATATTTATTTTTCTTTACCTAATAATCATGGTGTGGTTTTTGGCAAAAAACTCTCATATGTATGTAACTTATATTCATGCTTAATAATCGGTATAGATAAAAAAACATTTAAATTTTTCGTTTTAAATATGTCGTGAAACTAATCTACTTTCTATACATACGGAACCTTGTATTATTAATGTACGGAATTAATTCCCGCTCCTTGTAAGACACATTTGAAAATTCCCGTTTTATTTCAAATATGACGTCACATTTTCCTCAAAGAAATCTCTTTTTAATGCCATAATTCTTGTTAATTTTCTTTTTCTGGCAAGCAGGACGTAAATTTTAGCGGAAAACTCACATTTGTATGTAACTTGTACTCAAGCTAATTATTAATCAGTATCGATAAAATATATTTCAGTTTTTCATCTTAAATATTACGTTCATTATCTATCTACTTTCAGTATACATTGATATTCATGCTTCTTGTATTATTACGACTATTTGAAAATACATGTTTTATTTATGACGTCATATTTGTCTAAACCGAGGAGGATCCTTTTCATAGTTCCATGGTCCAAGCGAAATCTATTTTTAAGAATATAATTATTGTTCATTTTTCCTTCTAATTATAACGCAGTTTTTTGACAGAAAAAGATTTGTTTAATGTAACCGATATTCATACTTCATGTATAATAACAAATACTCCATATTTTTGTTTCAAATATCACGGAAATTCATCTTCTTTTGAATTCTTTTTTATTTTCATTTTTCACGTGAAAATCGTTCAATTGAAAATTAATTGTTGAGGAAAAATAATTTTTCCGTGTTTTTATTTATTGGCAACGATCAAAGCCCTGGCAACGATAAAGTAAAATGGTTAAATTTTATGGGAAAATGTCCATTTATTCTCTATGAAAATAACGAAATTTGGAATTATTAAGAAAAATATTTGAATAAAATTAACAAAAACCGGCCTATGTTCATAAGAGGGTTATAATCCACCTATATGCAAAAACACGGGATCATTAAATGCTCCATTTTGACGCTGGCTTCAGCCTAACATTTGCACACAATCAGATTTATAATATTATTAGGATAATTCATTATCTGTAATGTTTTTTCCGGGGTTTAACGACTTGCTCAAGGCAGTACTCCACCCCCGGAAAGTGGCCTAGAAGAAACACTGCTCTTGATCCATCACGCTTAGGAAAAAATGGTTAGAAAAGCATTTTAGTTAGTTTGAGTTGAAGCACTCACATGGCCTCTCAGATTGTCAGATATATATCTATTTGAGAATTTGTGGTTTTGTACTGGTCTTACTTCAAAGACCATGTTCGGTGCACGCTTTGCGACAGGCAGAAGGAAATTTGCCAGCAGAATTTGAAGCTTTTACCATCTTATTTCGAAGATCTTGCTGACCAAGGCGTATAAATGCTGTTATTGAGGAGAAAGGTGGACTTACACGATACTAGCTGGTGTGTATAATAAATAGTAATCTTAGTGTAAAATGCGTTCGTTGAAATTTAATTGTTAACAATCAAAGAAAATCTTGTTTCACTAAAGGTTATATTCCTTTTGTTAAATTTCATTCAATTTACATGTCAACAATTATTCAATGAAAGTAAAGTATAAATTCGATACAATATAGTATTCATTATACACTGCAAAAAATAATTGTTGATTTTACAGTATAAAACTGGCACCCCAGCTGCCAGTATTATACCGTAAAATTAACAGTATTAAACCGTAAAATAAGCAGTAATACGCTGCCGCGCAAGCAGTAATACGCTACCGCGCATGCGCGGTAGCGTATGCGCGGTAGCGTATTACTGCATGCGCGGCAGCTGGGGTGCCAGTTTTATACTGTAAAATCAACAATTATTTTTTGCAGTGTATATCGAATATAAACACATAATAAAGAAGAAATGGCTTTGGAGCTACACCCGGAGAAAATTATTAGGATGGCCATTATACGTTCTGATAATAATAATAATAATAATAATAATAATAATAATAATAATAACCAGTTGTCGGAAAACTACTTTATTTTTGTAGCAAATTGCGACTACAACTACTTTAAATTAATGTCTAATAATGCTTAAAGTGATGAAAACATAACACGAAATATTTAAAAATACCTTTTTAGTGCATTTTTCAAAAATATGCGAGAATATTGTAATTATCATTTAGATCAGAAGATATCGCCGATAGAGCGAACGAAACATATGTAATCTTACATTAAAAAGGTATTTTTAAATATTTCGTGTTATGTTTTCATCACTTTAAGCATTATTAGACTTTAATTTAAAGTTAACAAGTGATTGTATTATATTATTTACAACTACTTTATCGAAAATGTAGGTAACTGCAACAGCAACTACTTGTTTTAAAAAGTACTGACTTACAAAGTACTTTTCAGAAGTAGTCGCTACTTCACTACTTTCAGAGTTTGAAAAATGATTTTATCCACACTTAAAATTGTTGATACTTTTAAGTAATACAATGATATCTCGCTAGGTCGTATTTTTCGGTATACAATCAAATAAATGCGATGAAACCAAGGACATAAAAAAATTCAGAAGTATAACATACAAGAAAATATTTTGTGTTATTCTCTAAAATGTTAATTTAAGCACACATTTTATGCCGACCAGGGCAATTCAACATTAATTTCCTTTGTCATAATATCAAAAAATAATATATCTTCTAAATAAAGAAATTTCAAAAGAAGAAACGCGGCATTAAAACATGAAGATCTGGTAATAAGAAAGTAGACAAGTGTTTCCGGCAAGGAAATAATTTTGGGAGGATTTGGATTTTGCCACACACTTGGATTTACCAGCAAGTATCAATGGAAAAATACATGATATCATACGATGCGGTACTAAGATGCTGGAACCGAGTTGCTGATATTCGCAAATTGTTGCGGAGAACATATTTTCCACAAAAGAAACAACTTACCATCACGGGATTAGAAAAAACGTCACATTTTTTACCCTGAAGTAGTGTCAGTGTTTGCTAGAAACTACTGTTTTTTTTTGTATTGCGCTACTCGCTACATTACATTTTTTTCAATGTAGCGAACTACACTAAAACTGCCGGAAAAAGTAGCGACTAATGTAGTTTCGCTACTTGTAGCGATAATAATAATAATTAATAATAATAATTAATAAAGCTGTAACTGCGCTGTAATTCCAGTATAGTAGGTAGAATCAAGAATTCCTAAACTCCTGTTTGAAATTTTAAAGGTCAGCATGCATGGTTTTGAGATATTGCTGCTTTTCATAAAACTCAAAGAAACAAAATGATAATTTCCGGCATAACATTAATAGTTAAACACCGATATTCAACCATGTCAAGGGTATGTTAAGAATAATTCAAGCCAAATTTCAATACTTATTTTTTTTAATAACTAATAACGTTAATTATGTAAGAAAACTTATCTTATAACAACTCTAATGAATTCCCTTTCTGTATAACGCAAGGTCAACTACTTTTGATACTAGTGTATAGATTCCTTATATTATTATAAATAAACGGATGCTTTTTTATTAACACTTTCTAACATAGTTGAAAAGTGTTTATGAATTGGGTTTGTCTGCCTGTCTGCCTGTCCGTGCTCTAATTCGTGTAAATATACTCGGATTGTCATGCAATTGATATATGTTATTGAAGTTTATTATAGCATGCTCGGTATTGAAAATGAAGTGTGTAGCATTTATAGTTCATTTACAAGGATCGAGTAATTAAAATTAAAAACACAAAAAATGTTTTATCAGCCATTCTAAGACACTTTTATACAACTTTAATAAAATCTCAGTTGTGAATCACGCTCTTTAACAAACCATGAAATTAAAGCAAATAAATAAACAAAATGCAAGGTGGGCACAAATCTCTAATCTCTAATTCATTTCGCCGTTGATTACTTTTTCGATTTTCGTTGCGGAATTTTTTTTTTACGAAGATACTTTCACTTTCGCAACCGGTTCCGAAAGTGAAAGTATCTTCATAAAAAAAAAAAAAAATTCCTCAAAGAAAATCGGAAAGTGACAGTATCTTCGTAAAAAAATCCGCAAAGAAAATCGGAAAGTGACAGTATCTTCGTAAAAAAATCCGCAAAGAAAATCGAAAAAGTAATTAACAGCGGAATTTTCAAGAAATGAATTTCAAAATATTTTTATTTGTCTAAGCATTCTTTTAGCTTTGCCAAAAATGCTTGCTTGTAACGAAAGATTATTTTTGAAATACTCGCATCGGATAATTTTTATTGAATTTGGGTTTTAAAACAGTAGAAGCTCCTCCTCTTCTGAAAGCTTTCCGTATATTGGTTTCCTACATTGTTTTCTCAAGTTTATGCATTACTAAATATCTTTCAATGCACGGTTTTAATATAGAATGTCTTATAAACCAAAAAAAAAAAAAAAAAGAAAATACGGACAACATGATATAAATGTAGTTTCTGTAAGGTAGAAGCCATACCCTTAGCCATTGATGTTTGGTTAAATAAAAACATGAATTCTCGTTTCCCGATATTAAAAAATACACATATTTGTATAATTAAATTTTAATTAAATTTAAATTATTTATAATTAAATTTTTATATAAATAAAAATATACATATTTGAGATCTATAATGGATTAAGACTAGTCATGGCCAGAATGAATGATTCTGACATTCGAATCATTCGAGTATGCGCAAAAGCATAACTGCCAACCTTCGTATTTTTTTTTTCCTTAATCAATACTATTAGAAATTAAAAAAAAAAAAATTACCTTAAATAGAATTGAATTAATAGCCACATAAAAATAAAAAACTTTTTTTTTAAATTTATATATGTATAAAATTTCTGAAGATAATAGGTTAAAAAAATACAAAGGTTGAAAGTTCGAACGATAACTTTGAAATTTTATTTTATTAGTTTAGTATCATTTATTAATTTTAAAAAAATCGCAATTAAAACAAATTGCTGACTTTTTTTGTATAATTTTCTGAATTTGTCTGTTCCGTCATCCATCGACATAAATTGTAAACGCTAACTGAATAGAAATGGCACGTTTCAACTATTTAATTAATTAATTAAAAAACTAATTAAAAATCGTAAAACGGATTTCTAGGTGCATAATGTCAGACAATTCGGTACCATCCTGCAAAAATCCCATAGCACTGAGCGCAGCGCGGTTTCTTCAAGAAACTGCACACAAACACAAAAACATCTGTGTTTATTATTTTAGGTTATGAAGGGAAATGTTTAACAAATTAATTTTAAATATGGTATTTATTCGTCTATGCCGCACCCTGATTTTTCATACCTCTTTTAGTGAAAAAAGATTTAAGATAATAAATAAAAGAAAAACATTTATTCTGTTTAAATCTAACAGCTAGTATTAAAATTGCATAGTGTCACAATGGTTTTGTAAATTAAAATTCGAAACTGCTGTCCAAAGATTTTATGCGATGGTTATATATACAGAATCATTCACCTCCCAAAATACTCATGTTACTACGAACACGTCAATCTTTCAAGAACATTTTGAAGGGAGAAAACCACGCTCCATACACACACACACACACACACACAAAAAAAAAAAAAAAAAAAAAAAAAAAAAAACCATGCAGTCATATTTAACAGATTCTCATCTACTTTATTATAAATTAACTTAAAAAAGAATATGTCTTACATTTTTAAAATCGAATATTCATATGACGTGTTTTTTGACAAGAAACCAGTTATTCTACGTTCATATTCAAAGGCTAATCACGCAGAAAAGGGAAGTATTCGATAAAATTAGCTGACTATTATAACTACATTAATCATCATAAAGTATAACAGATGACTGATAAAATAGATCTATTAGAAAGTTAATAAGTGCAAATGAAAAGCTAATTAATGTATTGAAAAGTCACGAATATCTTTATGTCATTGTATAAACATGAAAAAAGTGAATTTTCTATTAATAATTCATATCTTGACACAAAATACTTGTCTCAAATCTATTTAGAGTAGTATGTGTAGAAATTAATCAGCGTGTTAAGAATATAAACTATAATTATGTTACAGTTTTTGTTCTCAAGTTTTTTGGCCGTATCAAAATAAATATAATAATTCATACTTTTATTGAATGAATTAAATATTTTGAAAAGGTTTTTATTTGAAATGAAAAAAAAATTAGAATGCAATGGAGTTAACATCTTGTAATAAGCTTTAGATTTGTCTACATTACATAAATTTCACACAGAAAATGATATTTTTATTGCTGGTAACAATGCAGATTTTTCATACTCGCTGTATATATAAAAATAATAATAATAAATAATATATATATATAAATAAATAAAAATATAAAAATAGATGTAATAAAACATTGAAGCACTTCATGGAGATTTTGTTGCGTGGAGAGGTGAGGAGTAAATGAAATCATCGTATTTGAAATTGTAATTTTTTTATAATGTGTTTAAAAGATTAAGTATTTAATTAATATTTTTCATACGTCGTTAACTTGTTTTATAAACACACTTATGATTATTTTTTAAATTGTAAATAAAAATTCAATTGACAATGATTATTTATTATTAAGTTATATTTATATTTCTATACTTTTTTGACGGTATCTTATGCAAAGACCCTTATCTATATATCTGTAACCTACATAATATAATATTTAACATGTGGCAAATTATGGTAAAGTGACGACGATAAGTATATTTTTGTTACTAAATTATTGCAATATGAAGGCGTATATAGAACTTAAAACGTATGAATAGAATTTAATTATTATCATTTTTTAATCCATCATTTTCCGTCAATAGAGATTAGTTGTGATTCATACAACCTGCTGTGCGTTCCATGTCGTACAATTAGTACTATGAGAATCAATTTCTCAGAAAAGCTCTCATGAAGATTTTTCTTCAAAATTGAATAAATTAAGCATTAAAATTAAGCATTGAAATTAAGCATTAGAAAATAACTTAATGTTATTACAATCATTCTTACAGAATTCATGAGAACGCCAATGATCTTATAAGAGTTCTAAATAAATATAAAATTAAAAATTTATTTTTTATTTTTTTTTATACACCCTTTTATAAGCATTCAAAGTTTATCTTAAAAATCACGGTTAATTTCAGGACTACAATTCATGTTTTCCCCAAAAAAATTCCGTTACAATACATTAATTTGGCGCGGTCATCGAACTCGATTTTGGTAAACTCGCCTCCCCCCTCCCCCCTTCTTATTGCTTGGTAGAAAACGTGAGCTAGTGAATTTATAAAAAAAATATTCTTTTTGCCCTGTTTCTTTCAAGATATGACAACAGGAAAGAAAAAATGAAAGGTTATTTAAACTATATTTATAGATTATCTAAATGGATTTCTCAAGTATAATCATAATTTAATTAATATGAAACTATTTATTGATTAGATAGTATTTCTTAGAAAATATATTACACTAGTTATTTTTTATTTATATTTTCCACTTTTTAGTATTCAAAATATTGCGTTTTTGCCGTTTCAAAGCCTGTTGACCTATTTTGGCGAGCGTGGTTTGGTGCATCATGAAGTCTATTGTTGTTGTAACTCGTAAACAATTGTAACTATGCATAAGATTATTTGGCGATTTATCACCTGTGGCCGGCTAACGGAAAAAAAATGCCTTACAATTAATGTATTAATTTACAATTAAGTCCCTCCCCTAAAATGTTAAAATGTTGTATTGTCCTCGGACACCAGTGAAGATAATTTCATATAATTCTAGCCTATCAGGAAGTGAGGGAAAAATCTATTACAAAATTCCCTCTTTATATGTGAAAACCAAGTTGAGTTAAATAAAATCTTTCTTCAACAAAGAAAGATTTAATAGCGTTGCATACAATGTCCTCTGGTGGAAATCAGCAACCTAGAAAAAAGTCGGCCTAAAAGTATTTTTGAGGCTATTTTTCTTTAAGATTAAATAATATAGGTGAATTTTTCCTTAGGAATCCATAAAAAGGAGGCGGCCGCTCTTTATGAGTACCCTATAATTTTTCATCCCCTACATTTGACTTTTTCATTCTGGAAAACATCGTGTGCGGTCTAGCCTACAAATTTATATGAGCACTTCGACTAAATATTTGACATTCCTTCATTGAGTTAAATTAAATCGAGATATGATAAAACGTTATGAAAAAAGTTCAAATGATTAAAAGATAGTACTTTTAACGAAATCGCTTTACATGTTGTATTAGATCTGTGTGGTTGATATTTAAGTGGAATACAGATTATTAACCACTTACTTACTTACACCGAGTACTCAAAACTTCCCACGCATTTTCGGCTGTTTTAAAGAATACAGTACCATTTTTTTAGATTTGCAGCATGGATTTTTTTTTTTTTTTAAGCAAAATAAAAGCATTTTTGAAAAGCTAAATAATCAGGCTACGATTGTATCTTTACCAAATTTTAAAATGTCAAACAGATTTTTCGCGATAAGACACTAAACATGAATCTTTAATAATCCTAAAATAACACACTTATATCACATTAAAATTAAAAAAAATGAAAAAATTTGAAAGGAGCGTGCATAATTTGAATGTACATGTTTTGAAAGCTACAAAAATTACTAAATTCGAGCAAAATGCGAAAAGATGATACTTCTAAATTTCTCCCATTGAAATAACATTAGCTGCTCATCTAGGAGGGTCAGTGAAGTAGCCTCTTAACCCGAGTTGACTCTCGCCGTCAGATCACGGTCAAATTTTGTTTTTATCCCATAATTTTTATCTCATTTATTACCTATATTTATATTTTACTTTTTTATTTTACTTCGAAGCTAAAAAACATTCTATTTTTAAGCAACTTACAATGATGGAGGTCCTCTTGTCCAATTTGTATCCTTTTTTAAAAATTATGTATGTCCAAGCATAACTTTGAAACGGATGATCCGATTTTTATAGTTTTTTTCTCTTTTGAGAAGGTTTCTTTATGCAGATGGCACCGTATCAATATTATTAGAATCTAAAAATTATACCGGGTGCGCCATAAGTTCGGTAAAAATTTAAAAATCCATTCAAAAGAAACAAATGATGCTAAAAAATTTTGGTTTGCAGGAATGGGATTAGAGGGAGATCGGATTTTTTTAATAATAAAAAAAGTTGTGGTTAAAAAATTACCGATAGATGGCTTGTATAATCTGAATCAGATGTATGCAAATTAGGCTTGTAGTAAAAAACCCATTTCTGCGAAGCGTCTAACAAACTTCTGTATCCCGGCACATGAAACATGTTCTTTTCATGTCCTGTTTCAAGATTACTGGCAATTATAAATTCGCTTTCATAATATGAATATTTATCATTTCATGTCCTTTTTTATATTGGTTGAAATTGACTTAACGGGATACAGTACCGTTAGAAATTCAAAAACTGTTTTTCTATTTAGAACTGATTATCTTTGTATAATTATTTCTTAACACTATGAAAAAAAATCGCATTCGAAAATTCGTAGGACATGTGAACATAGCGATTATAACGTGTCTTCCTCTTTTATTGGCTGTATAACATATTGCGAAATCTTACAAAATATATGTGTACGCTAAAGGGGGAGGGGGGAGAGGGTCACAGCATCCTACCCCTATCTCTAAACCTGTAGAAAAGTAGGAATTTTGAAAAAAGTACTAAGAAATAAAAATATAAATAAATGTGCTTATTATTGAAGTAATTATTGCATGACTGCAGTTTCATAGATAGTTTTGTTTTAAAGGTTTTCAATATATTTCATTATAAGAAGTAACAGTTTTTCGTGGCTAAATCTGCCAAAAGTCTTTCACCCCCCCCCCCCCCCCCACACACACACACACACACACGCTAACGAAAATCCTGCGTAATCCCATGTTACAAATACTTTCTAAAATAATTTAAATTTCTGTGTGCCCTATGTAGATGATATAAAATATGTCTTGATAAGAAATTACGACATAAATGTTCCACACCGTAATTATTTATATCCGTGAGTCATGCCTCAAATGGTGTTTTTGTACGTATGTTTAAGAAGATTTCCGCATATTTTAAAATTAAATCTTGTATTTAAGTAATATAAATAGGTCATGTATAAGCATAGCCGTATGACCTATTTTCATGTTGTATTTTGACATATAGCGTCAAAATACAACAATGGCAAATGAAGTTACACAATCTGCCAAATGCTTTTTAGAAATAATGTGTAATCTTTGTGCGCTTATATGCATTCAATATAGAGATATCTTTAAAATAAATGACTTCATAAAACAGTCTTTTAGGAACATTTGTTACACCTTCAAGGAAAAAATATTTATTCCAACAAAATTACTGGACACTGTTTGCACTGCTTGACCAAGAACCGCTCTTAAAGCTCTTAAACACGCTATTAACTTCATGAACGCTCCAAAATTTACATATCAAGCAGGGAAAAAAAGAAACTAACTCAGGTTTTTTACAAGGAGCGAGCCGATTCGAAAGCACAGCCGTATATAATTAAATATTTCGTGAACTAAAAATTACACCTCGCATAAAATCGCAATAACAGCTGTAATCATACGCTCTAGACGTGCGAACCGCTTGCATTTAAATACACAAAATGAGCATGCCAAGCCCAAATGTTTTTTCCCACCCGGCTAACTGCTTTAAGCCATGATGTAATAAAGTAACGATTACCCACTGTTATGGATGCCAATTTCTCGCCATTATTTACAATCGCTTGAAAACGGTTACAGTTGTACAATTTTTCTTACTGTTGCTGCAAAAGTGGCATCACTTAGAGATTGCAGTAGGAAGTGGATATATTTAGGGTGTGCTTTCTTTCATATACATATTAAAAGCTTAAAACATGTTTCTGTGAATGGTGTATTCATTTGAAAGGAGGCCTTTATATTGGAGAATATTCTCATACAGTTTCTAAAAGAGATGACCGTGAAAATATTTCTTAAACGGTTTTCTATTACTTTCTTATGTAAATGTGGTGGTAAAAGAGTTTCTACGATTGTAAGTGGAATAACACCATAATAAGGCAAAATTGCGAAAGTAATTTATAATCTTTTGTCAAATTATTCTAATTCTTCACACAGAAATAAATCTTTTCTATTTTAATTCCACTTATTTTAATATGAATCAGTTAGAAAAGAAAACGAAAATATACATCTGGTTACATACATGGTTACTTTTTACATGTTTTTCATGCAAATCATACAAATATATTATAATTTTTTTTCATGGGAATTTTTTCAAGCATCAAGCATTTGGACTCTAGTAGTCTATACAAATTTCCTTCAATTTCGAAATTGATTGTTTATACAGAATGTCTCAAAAAGATCGAAACGCACTTTAATTTTTGACCTGTTGGAGATACGTAGGGAATGTAAATTACATAATTAAAAAAGTTTTCCAAATAAGGTCGTAATTAAAATTATGACGATGAAACAGTGCTGCCATTAATTTTCAAAAAGTTCTTTAATTTTTCATACGGTCCCTTAGTTCCTATAAGTTATAGTTAGGAAACTTTCTCCATGCTCTGATAAGTCAAACAGTAAACATTTCATTCTTCTATGAGCATAACTCTCCAAGTTATAATCGCCAAGTTATTATCAACTTTCCGGCACTAAACAAACACTGTCACGTTTTTAGTACCGAAAAGCTCTCAAATTTTATAAAATTCAGCGTGTCTATTAATCTTTCTATCCTTCTTCACGTTTTGAAACCGACACTCGCGAAAGATACTAGGGATGATAATTTGGTAGAATGGTTTCGCTGCCACCACCGGTGTGAAACCGTGATACCGGACACACAGTTAATTGAGATCTTCAGTTGAATAATCAATTATTATTTTAATGATTAAATTTGTATAATAGAAATTTATATTTACAGGAACAAAGGTAATTGAATACTTAAAAAACAGACAGTCTACAGGTCTCTCCGCAAGAAAATACCGTTCTCACGCATTTAATGAGATATCTCTAATACTTTCTCTGTACGCAGTTGATCAACGCAAGATTAATGAAACGATCTCCCTGATCACACGCCACACTTTATCCTATTACACTGTACTATCGTACACAATCCCAACTATAGACCACCAATTCTTATCGCCCTCTATGGGGATCTCCATCTACACACTGGCTCGGCCTATACTCGACTCTGTGTAACACACTGCTCCTTCCGGCTCTCGATGCCGTCCTGCATTCGAACTTTCTCTCGAACTGAGAAATAATACATAAATAAACACAATAATACATGACAATAATTAAATACAGTTAATTCGCCAATAATCTATACAAGGCATATGTCCTATTAACATCAGGAACCTGCCAGTGTCATAATTTGGTGTGAATTTCGTCAAAAAAGTGACGATTTCCCACTGTTTTAGATACCAATTTCTAGCCATTGTTTACAATCTTTTTTTTTTTTTAAAAAAAAGGTTGAAAATTGTTTTAGTTGTACAATTTTTGTTATTATTGCTGCAAAGGTGAGATTGCAGCAGAAAGTGGATGTATTTAGGATATGCACTTTTTCAGATACACATTAAAAGCTAAAATATGTTTCTGTGAATGGCATATTCATTTGAAATGAGGCTTTTATATTGAAGAACATTCTTCTACAGCTCCTAAAAGGGGGCAGTATTTTTTTTTAAGTAAGGCAGTATTTCTTTAAAAAAAGTTGCGCCTTATTGAATTGTAATATTCTGCGATTACATACATTTTTTAGGAAATATTGGTATCAAGTACACACCCGTATAAACCATTGACATCTCATACAAATAGACGCCGGATCAGCAACCCTTTTTTTGAAGAAAACATGTCCCTTCCCACCAGCAGGTGCTGGTGGGAGAATATTATGCCAAACAGGTTTTTTTTCCCGCCAAACTATCGCTGGAATTCCACCATCTGTTTCTTTTATTACGAGAACGGAAACAGAAAGTTGCCAAGAAAGGGATTACCGCCAGAAAGCGGCACCCTTTCGCCGTTTTTTGGCGATGAAAGGTGAAAGATGCTTTCTTCAACTCTCTCGGGATAGAAGAAAGGAATTCGGTGTCCATTTATATTAGAAGTCAATGGTATAAACCCTGTTATTGTACACACAGAAATATATTTTTTTTCCTATTTTAATTCAGGGAAAAAAAGAAACAAGTCTTGTTACTTTTTCTAGACCTTTCTTGTTACTTTTTCTAAAATTAAATGAGTTCTTCTAAGTCCTCAGGTATATTTATTTTTTTACTTAAAAACATCCTTACTAAAGTTCAGTATTTTTTTAATTTTATTAAGTCTTTTATATATAAAATGTGCTAGAACTCAAATATGAACTTTAATTTACACAGTAACCAAAAGGAAAAAAAAAAGTGTTATACAAATTGTCTTTCACGAAATGAATATATATTTATAACACATTAAGCAAATAAAATAATACTTAATAGAAAAGAAAAAATAATGAATTAGATGAATATTTTTCTTAATATTGAATTTAAAAAAAAAATAAATAAAATAAGACTCTTATACTTAGGAATTATACATATTTTATATAAAGAAATACACGAAAAAAGAAAAGATGTTTTTTCTTTTTTTTATGTTTATATATTATATTTTATATAACATGAATATTTTTTAATAATTTTTTTGTATCCAAAGTATGTTTTAAATATTACACTCTAAACATCTTTAGAAAATCCTTATTTTTCCAAAAATTAAAAAGTGTCTTTATAACTCCTTATTTAAAATTTTTTAACAAGTCCTTATTTATTATTATTATTTTTTTATCAATATTTCATTTACTTTCATTGTTGTCTGGTGAGATTTTTTTTTTCTTGTAAGATTAAATGCCAATAATGGTTGATCGAAAATGTCACATTCACTTGACAACACGTGTTTATGTCATCAAGTTATTTTTATTTCGACGTTTTATTTATATTTTTATTAATGTTATACTGATTTATTTGTTTTTTCGTTATTTAAAATAAAAATTATGTCAATTTGTATAATTTGGTGAGTGAGCAGGAAAAAAAAGAAAATTACGTCATAAAAATCGGGTTTACACATGAATATTAAAAATTAAAAAGATGAATTAAATGAAAAAGCATTATAACCAGTTACATGAAAAACCATTATAGCCAGATTACAGAAGAAAGTCGCCGTTCGTGATATCATCATCATCATCTTTTTAAAACAGGATACATTACCAGGTTTTAAGAGGTTGTGAAATCAGAACGGGGGTTGGTGAGCGTAGCGAGCAGGGGGCAGAGCCCCCTAGTTATTCAAAATTAAATAAGATATAAGAGAAGGCATAATGAATTAATAATGAAGAATAGAGAAAGCATAATGAATAGATTTCTAATATGATTAGAGATCCAATAGATAAAGTTTAAAGACGGGTAATAATGCAGCAAAACACCGAAGGGGTGTGAAGCTTGCATTCATTATTAAATAAGGCATGAAGCAATTTCTAATAATATTATTAGAGATCTAATAGATTAAATTATAGATAAAAAAAGTTCATGCTGGCAAATAGTGCGAGTTTTACTAATTAAATGTTCAAAGGTATAAATAATAAAATATAATTTTTATAGAGTATAAAATAAGGTAGTTATTTATCATTATTTTTATTTGAAAACGTGGCAAGAATTCTGTGTTATTTTGAATTTCGTTGATAAAAATAAATCAAAGGTTACTGAATTTCATTTTAAATGGCTTGATTTTATTTAGTCGATTAAAAATTCATCAAGGTTTTTTTTTTTTTTTTTTTTTTTTTTTTTTGTAATTTTTAAGTGAGTTGACTCTTCTCAAGAATGAGTTTATTATAAATCACCCAAGGAGTTTTGGATTAACTCTTAAATGAGTTGATTTCATTCATGTATGAATTGGTTACCAATCGCTCAAGAATTACTGGATTAAATCTGAAATGACCTCATTTCACTCAAGTTTGAATTGATTATAAATCACTCAAGTTCTACTGGATTTACGCTTAAATTACTTCATTTCACTCAAATATGAGTTGACTGCAGATCACTCAAGTGCTACTGGATTTAGTCTTAAAGGACTTCATTTCACTCAAGTATGACTTTGTTATAAATCACTCAAGAGCTACTAGATTTAACCTTCATTGATTTGATTTCACTCAAGTATGAGTAAAATAGAGATCACTCAATCATGAGTTGCTTAAAAACAACTCGTTCACTCGAGTTGTTTCAACTCTTCATGAGAAGCTCACTTTCAAATCGTGAGATGAGTGGATTTCGGCTCAACTTGAGTTATTTTGGCTCTTTCGTTTTAAGAGACTCACAAAAATGGTTTCATTTCGATCTTCAGCAAAAACTATTAGATTTTTGTGATTATCGTCCATTATTTTACACGAGCACAATCGTGAAACTCTTCTTCTTCAACTATATTTTATTAAGCTTATTTGAATATAATATATACAAAAAGTAAATCACATATTTATATTAATAATATCAGTATTTTTTTTTTTTTTTTTTTTTTTTTTTTTTTGGTGCGTGTGTGTGTGTGTGTGGAGGAGGGGGGGGGTTGTAAGACATACGTGTATATTATCAATGCAACTTTTTCAGGGGAATTGTTTAACACATTGACCCTTTAGTCTCTAGTGTATATAAATTTCATTTCTTATCAACATGTATTAATACAGTAGAAGCTATAATAGTTGTTCCATGATATACGTTACGGTATTTGAAAATTACATTTGCCTCCTGTATTAGTTGGCTTAAAAATATTGTGAAGATCAAATTGTATTATGTTTCAAATATATTAAGTTGGCTGTTTAGAGCTGATACATATTATTTTTGAATGAATATAATTTTGTTTAAGGATCAGAAGCGAAATTCTTGTACACATATTACATAAAGATTTTATGTGATAAATATTTTATTTTACCTTTCATCTTAAAAAACCGTCTCAAATTACATATTTGGATTATTTTAAAATATTTAACATCTAACATTATCACATACAGGGTGTATTACAGCAAAGAATTGTAAGTAAAAATGCAAAATGAACCTATTGTGGTCAAAATTTTAAGAAAATTTATGAAAGCTTAAAAAACATTTAAGAAAAGTTTAATAAAAACAACATTTTCTAATTGAATTCTAGTAATATTAAGTTATTAGATATTTTAAAAATCTTTTAAACTTCATTGCATTTTAAATGCAGCATTCTCTTTTGATTATGTTTTATACATGCGAAGCTAGACCCAGTCTAGCTTAATATGCTCTTTAGCAGTATTCAGAATGAGAAGAAAAAGTGGAAGTAGCTTAAAATAACTAAAGTTATTGTACTTTTCTTTGTAAACAACACATTACAAAATTTGGTGCGCCGCCTCCTGCATGAGTAATTGCAATCTTCGATTATAGTCGACACCTTTGGCCATCAGAACAACGTATTCCATTTTACTTAGAAATACAGTTGACTTAATGTATCATGTTTCGATTTCTCGATATGATTGATGACAACGTGCTAGTATACAAGTTATAGTTCAAATACCATTCTTTTTTTCTGCAGAGTGTGGTCAATCTGAATAAACAGATACTGTAAAGCAGGGGTTGTCATGTAAACCACGCACACACTGTCACACATGTGCCTACAAAACCCTTACAAAATTATATATATATATATAAATATATATTGGTGTCTAGAAATTAAGGGACAGTGACCAATTTCAAACGTTTCGTCGAATATCTTACTGAAACTCGTGAGGAAATGCCTGGAATGCCCTTGAACTTTGAGGATGTAAAGAACATGTTTGACTTTATGTTTTTTGTGAAGATTTTGTCGTTCATTTAGCAAATTTCAAAGCATTGAAAACATACAGTATTTTTGAAAAATTTGATAGTCATTTATGGTCTAAAATATGATTAATTTATTGATATTATCACTAAATGAAGCTTTTATAGGAATTTTATGGAATTTCACGGACTTTTTCGAATTGTTTAAAATTCTTAACATGCAATGATTTCACGTGCGAAAACGCGATGAAATTCTAATATATTACACACATACATATGGAATAGGTTTTAAAATTTCAAAAATAGATTCAAGGATACTCAAAATGTAAAAAATATGCCAATATTTACATAATCGGGTTTTTATTATTATTTAATATTTTTCCTTACACTGTATGTGAAAGGAAAGTAGAAAATGAAATTTACTAACAATTATCTGGTTGTATTGAAAAGTGTTTCGTAGTATATTGCGAAACGTCACGGATATATACGAGGGTAAGTCATTAAGTAAGTCACAAAAGATAATTAAATAATAACTTACAATGAGATTCACTTCAAAACTATATTTATTTCTCAACATATTCTCCACCAATATTTATGCACTTATATCACCGTTTTATCAGTGCCCCAACACCAGCTGCATAACAATCTTTGGGTTGCTGTCTCAGCCACGTTAGGACTTCAAGTTGAACCTTTTCATCATCTGTGAACATCATCTTGCAGCTTCTTCAACATCCACCATACAGCTTCTACTTAACCCCAAGCGATTTTCATCTGTTTAGTCCACTAAAAAACCATCTTGGAAGCAAGATGATGTTCACAGATGATGAAAAGGTTCAACTTGGAGTCCTAATGTGGCTGAGATAGCAACCCAAAGAATGTTATGCAGATGGTGTTGGGGCACTGATAAAACGGTGATATAAGTGCATAAATATTGGTGGGAAATATGTTTAGAAATAAAAATAGTTTTGAAGTGAATATCATTGTAAGTTATTATTTAATTATCTTTTGTGACTTACTTAATGACTTACCTTCGTATATCAATGACGAATAATTCTTCTTTATTGTTTTGTGATTTTATTTGGCCTAAAATTAATTTTATTATTTTTTATGGGACTTAATTCTGCTAGATATTTAAAAAAAATAAAATGTTTCACATTTAGACACTTGTGTATCATCAGTTACCATAAGAAAACACAAATGGGAGGGAGCAAGATTTTGTAATTCTAAATTAAGATGAAAAAGGAAAAGTTGGCAAATGAATTATCACAACTGTTTCGAAACGAAATATTTCTCTCAAATTAGTAGTGGGGGAATGGGGACACAACCATCGGGAAAACGGGGCGGCTGCCCAAGGCCCCGCGTCATTTGGTGTATGAAGGGCCCCGATCCTCTCCAGCAAACGTTTTCTCTGCATAAAATAATAATATTTTTGCTCTAAATTTGTTTTTAAATGTTTCTTCATGAGAAAAAAGTGAGAAGAACTTTATTTCTTACAGACAAAGTTGATATAATTCTTGGAGAATGTATAGTTTTGATGATCTTGAAAGTAACCGTGAACACAAAACATAAATAGTGTTTAAAATATTCTAAGGATAGAAGATTTGTGAAATTAAAAATCATTATGTACATTAAAATGCGAAAATAATGGTATTTTTCATACATTTTATTTTATATTATTATATATTATTCTATGATACATACAATTTAAAAATAAATGTCATTAGTCCAGTATTGAAGTATACGTTGTGCCTCCCCTAACTGTTTTGCTAGGGCCCCGCACGACGTTGCGAAGACACTGAGGGGATTCTTCAAGAAGTATGATAAGTTCGTTACTGGAGTAGAGGTCTGAACGGGCCCTGGCTTGTCCTGAGACCCGTACCCGGCCCGGGAAAAATAAATACAAATAAATACAATACAAATAAATACAAATTATTCTAACTTACATTAATTTCTTTAATGTCTTTATTTGAATGTAATAGTCTACTAAGAGTCTAAATGATCATTAATGTTGCTATACATTATACTACATGGCTTGTGAACATATAGTAATCTAAAATATACAGTAAAATTTCCCATAAATATGTATGCAGTATTTATTAAAAGAATCTTAGTATATGTTATTTTAATGTATGTTAAGAAACATAGGAATTTTTGTAGAAATTGAGTCGAGTTGGGCCGGGCCGGGCCGGGCCGGGCCTGTTTTCACTGATTTTTCAATGGGCCGAGCCGTAAACTGCAAAATCATAAACGTGCCGAGCAAGGGCTGGGCCGAACTTTTAGTTTCTACACCGCGCCGGAGCAAGATAGCTTACGCTTAGGCCGGGCCTGGGAATTTTGGCCCTTGCAGCCCTCTAGACTGGAGATTTGGTGACATGTCTATGTTTAATAGATTTTAAAACTCTTTATAAGTCCAACTTAAACGTGTTAAAATTTATTTTAAAACCCAAAACCCGGAGAAAATAGTGTATTCTGACAGAAGTTCTAGTCTCTTGTCAAAATACACGCAACATTATAAAGGCGGAAATTCTGCTTCGGTTCTCGTAGTGATTGGGAGTGCTAATAGCTCAGAGAAAAATGCACCTTTTCTTTATGAATTTTGTTGTTGTTATTTTTTCAAGACGATAGTACTTTATAGATTACATTTTGCAACAAGTTTTTTAAAATATAAATACATTTTTAGTAAAGTTTAAGATTTTCTTAAATTACAAAATCTTCAAGTTATTATTAAAATACGGGGACATCTTTGTTTGAAACATAAATTTATCAAATTTTGGCAACACAATGAATGTTTTTGGCTGATCCTTCGTGTATTAGCACGAAGACAGCAGTTCTTATCAGACATCACGACACGCTTTTCCGCCAGTCACTCAAAAGTCAAAAAGTTAGAAAGAAGAAATCGTTCTCTCATGCTGTTCGAACTCAGCAGGAAGACATCTTGAAGACCAGAGAGGAAATCCAAGAATGACAAGATTCTGGCCCTGTCCCCCCGGCCATAAATTATTCAAAACATTTTATTAGACGAATCTAAAACATAAAAACATGAAAGCTAGTTTTTTATATGATGAGCTCTTTGACATGTTTTGCAATATGTCTTTTGGGTCTCACGAGAATGTTCGAGACATTTAAGGTGATACGGTGGCAAAATTTAGTTCGTCTACACTCTCCCGCCACTCAAGACTGTTCTCAAATCAAAATTTGGTACTTTCCGACACATTTTTAAATTCATTTTTGTAAAACGCATAAAAAAGCAGGTGCTCTTATAGAGAGACGAATCTAAAAACAGAAAAACTTCACAGCTAGTTATTGATATAATGGGCTCTTTGACATGTTTTCTAATATGTCTTTTGGATCTCACGAGAACGTTCGAGACATTTAAGGTGGCAAAATTTAGTTTGGTTGCACTCTCCCAATACGTAAGACTGTTCTCAAATCAAAATTTGGTACTTTCCGACACATTTTTTAATTCATTTTCGTAAAACGCATAAAAAAAGCAGGTGCTCTTTTAGAGAGACGAATCTAAAAACAGAAAAGCTTGGAAACTAGTTTTTGGCATGATGGGCTTTTTGTCATGTTTTGCAATATGTCTTTTGAGTCTCACGAAGAATGTTCCAGGCATTTAAGGTGATTCAGTGGTAAAATTTAGTTCGGTTACGCTCTCACGCCACTTAAATATGTTCTCAAATCTAAATGTGGTACTTTACGACGCATTTTTTAATTCATTTTTGTGAAACGCATGAAAAAAAACGCATGTTCTTATACAGAAACTATGTAATCCAACTGTTTTTCTTTTTCCTTTTCGGTAAAAGTAAGAGACATTTCAGAAAATGCTGTCGAAATAGGTGTTTTTAAATACCGGTGTGCCATAAATTCGTTAAAACTTTAAAAATTGATTAAAAAAAAACAAAACAAATGGTGCTAAAAAATTGTAGTTTGCATGAATGGGGTTAGATAAAGCTCGGATTTTTTGTTAATAATAAAAAAAGTTCTGATTAGAAAAATTACCCATAGGTGGCGCTGGCATGCATAATATGATGATGAACTAACGCTATAAGTTTCAGTTTTCAATAAATCAAATTTTATAGCATTATAAAAAACCTCTTAAAATTTGACATTTGATTGTAATAAATTGTCCTTTCTTGTGATTTTTTTAGTATTTTTAAAAATATTTTTCTACTTTAAAAAAATATTTAAACTTAATTCACTATGGCTATAACTTATAGTCACTTCTTAATTGCTCTTAAATAAAATTTTCATATTGAAATGCTAAAAAAACATTTGTGATATACAAATAAAGGCAAAAAACTTCTTAATAACACAGTAAAATTTAAGAATTTTGTAATTTATAATTTTGTCTTTCTTCTACGGGCGCAAAGAAGACGTGCTGCCAATTTGAAGGCAGGAACAAGACACGAGTGTCACTCCTACCTTCAAAGTGGTAGCACATATTTTTTGTGCCTTAAAAAGAAAAACAAAGTTCTTTTGAATGGCCTTTGCGTATTTCTTAATTTTGTGGCGTTATTTAGTTTTTGCCTTTATTTAAAAGTGTATCAGTAAAAAGAATGGCCTGTAGGGACAAGACACGCATATAAATACAATTAAAAAATTACCTAATTCACCAAGTATTTTATTCTACACTTAGAAATGAATGACAAAAATGGAGAAAGCGGACGCAAAAGCCCCTTTTATAAAAACAAGCAATAAAGGATGAAATTCGGAATTTTTTCTAAAATTATCACTCTTTTCAAACTTTCTCAAACTGCACTGCTCTACCTCTTGCGTCCGTTGCTTGCAGGTTGCTAGTTACACACTGAGATTATCTCGTATCTTCTAGTATATAAGAAACTAGCGGCCCTCCCTCGCTTTGCTTCGGGTTAACCTTGAAAACCTTCATCTCTTTGTGTTTTCTGTAGACCTTTTTAATGTGTACAATAATTAGTACATTATTTTGATAAATCTTGTAGGGCCTGCGTTTGCAATGTATAAGCGGAAAAAATGAAATTATTTACGACATCACATTAAAAACCTCAAAAATAACAGTATTTCTCCACTATTTAATGGATATACATATAAACCTTCCTCTTGAATCACTCTATCTATTAAAAAAAACCGCATCAAAATCCGTTGCGTAGTTTTAAAGATTTAAGCGTACATAGGGATATAGGGACAGAAAAAGCGACTTTGTTTTATACTATGTAGTGATTTATCTGAAATTACAAAGCAAAACATATGGTTATTATACATATAAACCTTCCTCTTGAATCACTCTATCTATTAAAAAAAACCGCATCAAAATCCGTTGCGTAGTTTTAAAGATTTAAGCGTACATAGGGATATAGGGACAGAAAAAGCGACTTTGTTTTATACTATGTAGTGATTTTACTCAAATTAGTGGTTTTGATTACTTTTTTTAAATCTTACTAACAACAACGATACAGGGTGCCCAAACAAAACCCTACCGCCCAATTTACCCACAAATAATTCTATAACGCAATTTCTTTCTTTCTTTCTTTCTTTTTAGATGAAATTCACTCTTAGGTATTGTTAATATGACTTTCACTTACTCTTGCACGACAAAATTTCCTACGGAAGACATAACAGAAATCTGACAGTATAAATAAGTCCAGTGATAGACAAAAGTGAAAATTCAGACTAAACCTTTCAAAACAAATTACTGTTTCTACTTGGTAATGATGTGAAATATTAATTTAACGAGCGATGCTAATTAATGTTTGCGCGCCAGTTTCTAACAGATTTATTTAATGTACTCGCATCTGAGAGAAACTGTGATGTTGTGAAACTGTCGGATGAGAAACTGATTAACATTACATTTTGAACTTTTTTTTAAATGAGAGGTTTTGCACAAAAGCTGCAAATTACCAATTGCAATTTGTTCTTGTTTCATCAAGTCTAAATTTACAAAGCACTTTTGTTGACATTAGTACTATACATAGTGTTTTAATTTCAGCTGTTATTCATTCAAAACTGGTATACGCTGAAAATTATGATTACTTCGCTCCATACACTGCAAAAAATAATTGTTGATTTTACAGTATAAAACTGGCACCCCAGCTGCTAGTATTATACCGTAAAATTAACAGTATTAAACAGTAAAAAAAGCAGTAATACGATGCCGTGCAAGCAGTAATACGCTACCGCGCTACTGGCAGCTGGGGTGCCAGTTTTATACTGTAAAATCAACAATTATTTTTTGCAGTGTAGTGGATCGAAGAGGTACGTCATTTAACCCTTTCAGGAGCAAGTAATTATGTTTCTGTAACGTTGAATTTACACCAGAATTTTCGAAAAAATTTATTTGGTAATAAGGAAATGTAATTTTACAGCCTTTTAAATCAAAGTTATAAAAGTTAAATTTTATTCTAAAAATCAGGTTCAAATCTTGATTAAAATTAAGAGGGACGAAATATATCCCATCGCCCTTTAAGGTGTTAAAGCATCCTATATATCTTACAGTAAACTTAGGTATGCGATTTTCGCAGGTTTAATTAAACATGATGATACTGATATATATATATATATATATATATATATTATATTACTGATATATATATTTGTAAGATAAAGATGTGTAAATAGTGGATTTACTTGAATTATATGAACAAATAGATGTTGAATAACAAAATATGAACTTTAATACAGTCCTAGAAATATAATTCTGCAATACTTTACTAGCAATTTCTTTTCAGCTAATACACTTCTTGCTTAACATATACAATATATTTATTTACCAAAAAACCAACTCGGCCTAACAGCGCCTTTACTGGATATTTCTCATTTAGATGCTTGCTTCACAATAAAAATTGGAAGACTGGCTCTCTTCCAATTTTGAAGATGTTCAAATCTTGATCTCGCGATCCAAAATATTTATAACTCGTGCATTTAACTCATGGATAATAATAGTACTAGAGCGTCAGTTAATTTGATGATCATGCACGTCATAAAGGAAACGAAGTGTTTAAATTAAAATCCTACATATATATATTTAATTTTATTGTGAATAAATCAACAAAACAACCCTATTAATTTAAATGAAAAACTATTTTTTTCTTATTCTCATTATAACACTGTGATATAAATTCTAGAAAGTTTTTTTTATTTTTTCAATTTTAACTGTGAACATCATATAAAAAAAGCGTCTAAATTTTTATTTAATGCAAACAAAACATGCACTTTTCCTGTCGCTTGTAGACGGGAAATGTAGACGTAAAATTAAACATTTAAGTGCTGATGTCATGCTTCAACTATAAAACATTTAAATAAAATAAAGAGCCAATCACTCTTAACATGATACTTTAAATTTTACCCCTTTCAAGCAACAAGTCGGGAAGTATGATCGTAATTATGACAAACTGCACTCAGCGGAGAACGACGCAATAAAACCTTGGCAATAAAATTGATGCAGCGCGCGCTTTTAACGCATGTATGTTTGAAGTTCAAAACCCTTTTTTCAGAAAATATCTTCCATTCTGATATACTCTCTCCGACAATGCTCATACGGCCTAAAGTGGAGTAAGCCTATTTGCAGTCAATTGACGGAGGCTAGCCATCTGCGCTTATTTTAGATAGTGCAGTAATACAGTCCCATCACCGTGAGTGGTAAGGCGCGATGACTTGCTGCGTAAAAAAGGGGGCGCGATGAATTCTTTTTCAGTCATTCGTATGACCTAAGAAAAGAAAAAAAAACGAATAGAACTATTTGCTCCGCATTTCCCCCCCCCCCCCTTGAATTACAGAGTTATGGCAGAATTATTATATTCGCTATACTTGAATACTGAATCACAGTAATCAGTCGCATTGTCGTAAGCTGGTTTAAGGTGCAACACCCCTTTGACGCCCAAAAGTTTAAGGTTTATCGGAAAAAAAAAAAGAAATGCGAAGTGTGTATAAAAATCCATTTATACTAACTGATAAAACTGTATTTATTTTTATTTTTATTTATTATTATTGATATTGATATTGAGTAGATATATTTTCAAAAAGCGGCTTGTTTTGTACCAATCCACTGCAAAAATCATTTATTGTATAGGAAACCAGGGTCAAAAATTTATTTATTTAGTCAAAATTACAGGGCGTCGCACTCCAATCCGAAGTCGCGTTTTGGTTCATAACTTTAACAGTAGTGAAGATATTTTAACAAAATTCGCAACAGACTCATTTGTATGAATTGTAAGCATATATGTAAGGATTTCGTTAAAATATTTTCACTACTGTTAAAGTTATGAACGAAAACGCGACTTCGGATTGGAGGGAGACGCCCTGTAATTTTGACTAAATAAATGAATTTTTGACCCTGGTTTCCTATACAAAAATTATTTGTTACAGTGTCCTGTACCAACAATTAAAATTTGTACCATGAATTTTGTACCATGTGTACCATGATCACCCTGTATATATATATATATATATATTTATATAACCATAAATGAAACTTTATCATAACACCAACTTAAACAATGAAATATTAATTAAGTATGAAATAATTAGTTGACAATGAAAGATTCCCCAACACACTTAATATGGAAACAAAAACATATTAAAAGAATAAGAAATTAAATAAAAATTGAATAAAAATTGAATAAATGGAATTAAATGAATGAAATGAAATGAAATTTGTGGAATTTAGACAGAATTATCAAGTACCAAATGCCTAAATACCACAAATAAAATGAAATGAGATTATGTATATATATATATTTATATATATATATATATATATATATATATATATATATATAATATATATGTATATAAGTTTGTTTGTTTTTTCTTCTTGCAAACGGTTCAATAATATTTATCGCACTAACAACAAAAAAAAAATCCCTTTGTTAGAAAAGTTTCCCGGAAACTGCATTCAATTATATCGATTCCTTTCATTTTTATATATTTTTTAAATGCTTAAAAGTATTGTGGGTCACCCGGCAAATAGTTCGAAAAGCATCTTATTTTCCAAATTATTATATATATATATAACTTATGACATACCGAAGTTTTGTAAATGATATTACATAATAGAAATTCAGGAAATACAAGTTCAAAAGTAGTTATTTTCATTATTTTACTTTTTTTTATTGGCATGTGTTATTTAATTATCCATTTCCGCAACATTTCTACTTGTTTTTATTGGTAACTCAAGCAAAACGCAGTTAAATTTCAAGGTTCTTTCATTGAAGAAGCTGAAATTCATTTTA
This sequence comes from Maratus michaelseni, assembly GCA_963931845.1. NCBI lineage: Eukaryota > Metazoa > Arthropoda > Arachnida > Araneae > Salticidae > Maratus > Maratus michaelseni. The sequence continues at coordinate 393,359,959 of OZ007588.1, forward strand.
GGTGTATTTGTACATTCGTTAAACTCATAACAAAATTTAATTAAACACGCGAACAAATCTTTGAAAACTTTATAATTAAATTTACTAAAACAAAGTATCAGTATTCAGTTTCAGTTCTTTCGCTTACACAGTGGAAATTTTTATAAAAAGAGACAAACGAACAAATTTTCAATTTCGTATATTATAAAAACTTAATTTTAAACAGTTTGGGCCAATGAAAAAAAAAATTGTATTTTGTGCCATTTACGGTATTTTTTTCATGCTTTATTCTGCTTATTTTACGATGCTTCTCTTATTTATGAAATACATACTGACAAACCAAAAATCATTTACTTGTAAACAGTTGTAGTCTAGAATTCAGAGTGTTTTATTGGGGTTTCATACGTGCTGTTAGAGATGTCATTGCAAGTGAGGATTTCTTTCGAGCATCTGAATAATTAAATACTCGAGACAAATACGCAGTTAAAATAGTTTTCTTTCTCTATTTGTTTATAATATTTGGCAACGTAAAGTAATATTATCGTATTAAAAGTAACTATAGTTGATAATAATATAAATATGTGCGATATTAAATGAAAACTAGCAGGCTGTGTCCGCTACGCTGGTCGGTTTTTCCGTAAAAAGTTTAAAAAAAGAAAAAAAAAACATATCTTGTTTTGACGCAATCTGAGTTTTTGATTTTAAAAAATTGCTGCTAAAAATTACATTATTTTATCCTGCGTTAATTTTTTTTATTTATAAATAAATATTCAATCTCCATGTATCACTTCAAAATTTCTTCAAATTTACTGTGAAATAAAACAGTTTCAGCTGACGTCACTTCTATGCCTACCGAGGCTAACGAAAAAGAAAGGCTACCGCGGTGCTTTACGCGTATGTTTTTTTACAGACCGCCGGAGTCACGTGATGCTCTAATGCACCAATCCAGATGTACGAAAAGAGCATCACGTCACTCTAGCGATCTCGAGGCTGACGAAAAAGACAGGCTACCGCGGTGCATTCCACTTATCTTTTTTTTACAGACCGCTAGAGTGACGTGATGCTCTTTTCGTACACCTTCATTGGTGGATTCGAGCATCACGTGACTCCCGCGGTCTGTAAAAAAAGATACGCGTAAAGCACCGCGGTAGCCTTTCTTTTTCGTTAGCCTCGAGCGGTCTGTACAAAAAAGATAAGTGGAATGCACCGCGGTAGCCTGCCTTTTTCGTTAGCCTCGCATGCCTACGTCTACTGTGACTTCTACGATGTCGCATTCGCATGGATACAAAGGTCTAATAATAACTCTTAAAAATTTTAAAAAGTAATATTAATGAAATATTAATCTGCTTTAAATTTTAATGGCACTTCTATAATAGCGGCAACCACAATTTTTTCATTGTTGTGGATGATAAGAGAAAAATATGCAAATGCTGTCATTTTCTCATTATTGATGTCATTTTCTTATTAAAATTTAAAACCAATGGGGAAATTTAACCTCTTTGTGTTCAGTTGGACAATTATTATTTCATATATTCGTTTCATATATCCGGATAAGTCGTTTCATAAAATCGTTTCATAAATTCGTTTCATAAATTCATTTCATTAGGATTTTATACATATAGGGTAGATTAAAAAAAATGAATGAATGATGATAATAAATGAGAAAATATAACGCAAAATACTGTCCCAAATTTATTTGCCAGGTGTCCCATAATACTTTTAAAAATTTCAAAAAATTATAAAAATGAGATGAATTGGTACAATTTAATGCAGTTTGCCGGAAATTTTACTAACAAAAGGAAAAATTTTAGTGCGATAAATATTGTTGTAACACTTGCCAATTGAGGTCGCTTCACTGATTAAAAACAGATAATTCTAAAGTAAATACTGTTATTTGCATTCAGGTAAAAATTTACGAGCATTTTACAACGCCAAATGCTGAATGTGGCCTCAATTTCCAATTACACTGAAAAAAAAAAATGTTGATTTTACAGTATAATACTGGCACCCCAGCTTTTAGTATTATACCGTAAAATGAACAGTAATAAACAGTAAAATAAGCAGCATGAAAATACGCTACCGCGCACAATTTATTTTTATTTTTTTTTGCAGTGTACTTACAAATTGATTAAAAACTAAATTTCATCTGTACTTTTTACCATTTAAAAAAATTTTGTTGCTTATGCCGTAATGGTTTTATGCAGTTTGATTTTGTCATGCGAATGATTATATATAAAATTTATATAAGACTAAGTAATATAAAATATAAAGCAGAGATATTAAAATTATTACATCTTCTGAAAATACTTCAGACAACTCTCCCTCCATACTCCATTATGCAGAAAGAAACTGCAAGGAAACAAGCACGCATAATATTTAAAAAAATCTCATTAAGATTTTCAGAAACAGAGCAAAGTGTATCTTCTGCCTACAACATTACTAATAAAAGCAAGTTCTATACTACATTGAAACTAACTTTTAAACGATTTTCTGAACATCGAAAAGTGATTAACAAACAACTTTGAATTCTAATCAAAGATGAATCGCATTTGTCGGATTCCTCGGTGACTAAAATTCTGATGCATGAAGATGTGAAAATAATTTTATAATTGCGCCGAAAAGATTATATATTTATAAGCTGAAAAAAAAAAAAAAAAACGAGAACGCCTTAAATGATATAAATTAAATTGAAAATATTTAATTCATACATTTAAAGCACACTTTATTACAGGTTAAACTTTTTACTTTATGTATTAAACATGCTTATCTCAGAAAGTCACATTATTATCATTAAAAAAAAAAATCATGAAAATTTATTGTATATTTCTAAGTTATTCTGCATATTTAAAAATATGTTTTAAATAAACATATGTTTAGAAAGTACGATCCATATGCCCCTTATTCATTAGCAAGTTTTCTTCTTGTTCCTTATGTGTTAAGATATGTTAAGTTCTATTGTTTATAATAATACCGTTCTATATTCCAAATTATATACACGCTCTAGAAAAGTGTTTTTTCTACATAAAAATATGCAAAATTTCTCATTAAGGTTTATATTCGGGAACACACAACTATTTAAAATGAAAAAAAAAAAAAAAAAAAAAAAAAAAGAATTATCATATATTAAAAAATATTTTTTGAGAATATATTATGTTTATATGCCATTTAATTTCGACATACATAAAAAAACAACATAGTTATGATTATTTACTATAGCACTGAGCATATAACGAGAGCATAAATATGAATAATTATTACATTGAGTTGATTCCAACATTCATAGTTTGTGCAGTATCCACGTTCCTCCCCCAAACTTACACAAATTATTCAAAGTTAAATAGAATATATGTTTAGTTAAGTACACTCAGCAAAAGGAATTGATTAAAACTACAAAACATGTTTTGTTGAGTGAGTACATTTTGGTTGTTTTAGCAAAATTCAAGTAAAATTGAACCATTTTATTTGAATTAACAAAACATTTTTTGCTGACGATACAATTTTTTTTTTTTTTCTTGGAATGGCAAAAAAAAATTTTTTTTTTGTTGATTCAAACAAAATTTCCATTGACCTATATTTAAACAAAAATGTTTGTTTAAAAATGTTTGTTTAAATATAGGTCAATGGAAATTTTGTTTGAATCAACAAAAAGATTTTTTTTTTTTTTTGCAATTCCAACAAAAATTTTTGTATCGTCAGCAAAAAATGCTTTGTTAATTCTAGTAAAATGGTTCAATTTTACTTGAATTTTGCTAAAATAACCAAAATGTACTCAACAAAACATGTTTTGTAGGTTTAATCAATTCCTTTTTCTGGGTGTATCATGCAAACTTGAGATGAAAGAAAGTACTTTAGAAACTTTACATTACCTCTTACTAAAAAATAAATAAATAAATAAAAATAAAATAAATAAATAAATAAAAATAAAATAAATAAATAAATAAAAATAAAATAAATAAATTTCGCAGAAGGATAAATTATTTTACTTTCTCTTGTTGTCCTTTTTTGTTTTATTTTTTCTCTTAATTTCGTAACTATTTATTAGTAAAAAATTACATATTTTTATAGCTGAATAAATAAGCAGAAATAAATATGTTACATATAATAACACTTATTAACAGCAGAACTGAAAAGCCCATAAGAAAATAAAAATGGGTTTGGGAGGTTATTGTTTATTAACGCTAAATTATTATAATTACTCGAATTTATTAAGGTATTCATATTTATGCTCTCGTTTTCAAATATTTAATATTAAATGTTATATAAATGAAAAATTATAAATCTGGAATGCATTTCAAACCAGTGCTATAGTAAATAATCATAACTATGTTGTTTTTTATGTATGTCGAAATTAAATGCCAATATAAACATAATATAATCTCAAAAATATTTTTAAAATGTATAATACTAGCAGCTGGAATGCCAGTATTATACTGTAAAATCAACATTGTTTTTTTTTTTTTTTTTTTTTTTTTTTGCAGTGGGGCATTACAGCAGGCGGACTTTGGCGAATGTCAGATTTAAAATTTTTACTTTGGAGGACGAAATTTCAATCTGTAAACACAAATTCTCGAAGTCCAAACATGTCTACTTCGTTGGATCAGCAATTTACAGAGGAAACTACCTCTAAATGTGTCCCGTCCCGTGTCTCGTAAAAGACACGGAAATGCGCCTTGTCCCGCGGAAGATATACGGCGCAATCGATACCAGTGACACGCGGCTGCTTCCGGCGCTTGCCTATCGGGCCAAATTTAATAAGAGGCCCGGCATTCGCTCGCAAAGTATGGATCGCATCAAAAATTAACACTCGGCGGGCAAGGGATATGCTACTCATTGCGTCCTGCCACGCAATTGGAAGATATAGAACGCACGAAAGCGACTCAGACTAACACACTGAAAGTACTACAAAATTAAAAATGTTGGCCTTTGTGTTCGTGGATGAATTCGGAAGGACGGATGCACATAAAATATTTATCGAACACCAGGGCTTAATTTCTAAGGGAAAAAAGTAACGGCGCCCTAATATTCTGCAGTACTAACACCCGTAGCATACCCCTCCAACTTTTTAGTTATTACTACTTAGAAATAGAAACCTTTACCTAATCTTAATTAATCGCAGAATTCTGCGATTAAATAAGCTCAGGATTATGATTCGGAAATAGTGTTAACGCAAAAAATGAATAGTTCGCAGCTATACAGAATAGAAAAAGACTATTTCTGTTTACTCTTTATTCTGATCAAAATAGCATTAAAATTATTTGAAATGGAAATAAATAAAATTTTGAATTTAAGACAGATTGAGCTCGAGCCTGCCCGAACCCGAGGACTGATATAAAAATCGAGCCTGTTTCATTTCCATCTCTTACGTGAGCGACACATTACGTCACTTATAAGTGTTTGATACAAAAGAAAAGAAAAGATTAGAGATGGGAGGGAAAGGAAAGAGTAATTTAGGATTCGTTTTTCGGAAGCGTTATGGCACTGGGCTTAGGAGCGCAGTGTTTATGAACTCCGATGAATTCTGGCCAATATTTAAGTATTTACTAAACACAGAGAAGTACCGGAGCTGAGCTCCGGTGGGCTCCGGCGCAAATTAAGCCCTGTTGAACACAATTGAAATAGCACAATCGAAAAAGAGATATTTTTAGAAAATGTTATAAACGTTTTAAAGGAAATAAGTAAATAAATGAGTAGAATGCTAAAATTCATCTTTAAAAACTCTAAAATTAAAATTGCACTCAATGTGATTTATTACTTAAAAGATGATAAAATTGTAAAAAAAGATGTTAAACTATATTAATGCTATTCAGTGTCAATTACTCCAAGCACTTTCAGCTCTATACAGATAGCCTTCATCAGCGATAAAATACAAATTTTGTATTTTATTATTGTATATTATTGTATTTGTGTTTTATCCCTGATGTAGCGTATTGCTACTTATTTTACTGTTTATTACTGTTAATTTTACGGTATAATACTGGCCGCTGGGGTACCAGTATTAAACCGTAAAATCAACATTTTTTTTTTTTTTTTTTTTTTTATAGTGTAGATGGATACTGCTGAACACGAAAATGGGAGAGACACCAAAACAACAATGCAAGAGACAGATGTCAACAAAACATATTTTCATGCTATATTTTATTGATTTGTTATCTAAAAAAAAATACCCTTTCCATGTTTTCAATTTTATCTTGCATTAAAAATTAATGTAACAATCCTTCATTATTTGTTATTTTTAGAAAACTGTATTTCGGTAAAAGGTGTTGCAGCAATTTGGGTGTCATATTTAGATTTAGGAATGTCAAATCTGTATAGTTCCCATATTTGTTTCGTAGGGAGGCTAATTTTTAATTTATATATATTACTTACCCATTATACATAGTATAGGGTAAATCTTGTAATCGTTTTGAAAATCGAAAAAAAAAAATTTTTGACGGATTTGCACGTTTCAGACACTGGAGATTCCAAAACACATATTTTTAGAAAAAAACAAAATGCCGTCCGTCTGTTTGTCTGTGTGTCTGTAAACGCTCTATCTCCCGAACAAATCGAGATAGAGACTTGAAATTTGGTGTGTACTTAGTATGTAATAATGGGAAGAGGCTTATTGAATTTCCGTAACCTCGATTCTCCGGAACTATTTTTTTCAGACTTTCAAAATATTCGTTCTGATAAAAGGTATATAAAAATTTTCGAAATTGTTTATTTTAAGGAAGAAATATAAAAGACAATAAAAAAACATAAATTTTGCATAAAGAATGAAATCGATCGGATAATCAGTTGGCGAGATATTTGTAATCATATTTTCTACACTCTTCGATTTTTCCTGACCCTGTATTTCATTCAAATTTCAATTCAAAGATACATTTTAATTGGAAATAAGAAGCTTAATCTGACTCAGTAATCCGTTAGTTAACATGATTATCAATTTTGGAGTAATAGAGCATTTAATGTTTATGACGTCATCAAGCCACGATTTTATTCGAATTGCAAAACATTTTATAAATAGTTTACACATGTTTTATTTTCCTATTTTATATTATGCATATCCATGATGAGTAAGTATTACGGTGACCCCAACGACTAGTTTTTTTACCGTTTTAGAATTAATTATAATCAGTTCTTAAACCGTTAGGGATAAATACTATATATGATACTTCCAATTAGAAAAATGTTTAAAAATGAAATAAACATTTATTTTAGATGTTGTTTGTATCAATAAATGCATTTTTGAAAAGATTACGAATTCTGATTTTTTTATGATTTTTGAGTCTTATAAATTATGTATAATAATAATAATAATAATAATAATTCATGCAATAAATGAAGGGCTTGGATGTAAGTAATTAACAAAATGTAAGTACGAGACATTGAAGATTTAAGTTTTCTGAAAAATCTACGAACGTAACTATTGTGATTGATTCCTCTAAAACAGTTTATCGGAACCTTCAGTTATCGATGTGCAACATTTTTTCTCTCATAGATTTTAGTTTATTGGACTTACAGAATTTTAATAACAAAGATTCGTTGTATTATCTAAAATGTAGCTTATATATAATAGTATTTATTGAGTAATAATTATACCTTATACTTTTTAAAAAGAAGTCAGGATGCAGTTAAATAATTTTACATGAAAATGAGAAAAAAAAATCAAAAATGTTATCATTCATATTATTAAAAAATCAAAATTACCCTGTTTTACACCAGAGTCCTTCAAAAGTAATAATAATAATAATAGTATAATAAAGTTCCATTTTTTACGACCAAGACTGACCAAATTAAGTTTGATGAATTTCATGGATTAAGAGCAGGATCTTCTCCGAGAAACTTTTTAAGGACCGAATGCAATTATGCATACATGAATAATTGTGTTTGGATTTCATTTAATTAATTAAGGGTGTTGGTCAGTGGATCTCAAATTCACTTTGCTAATGTTAAACCCATAGGTGTGGAATTCATTCGTATTTTTAAAATATCTCCTCAGGAAATTAATATTTGTAATTCCTTTTTTCTATGTGCCCTTCTTAAAGTTGCCGAAATATTTCTGAAATATATCCTCAATTTAATAATTTATGTATTAAAATCTTCTGAAGAGCTGTGAGTTAAATTGTAACACTTCAAATAAAATAAAGTATATATTTTAGAAGCATTTTGAAAACTAAACAAGAACGAAAAATCCTGTGTCAAGCATAGATTATGTAACACTTTCCAACACTTCCAAAATAATTTGGAAATCTTTACCGTAAGGTGAAAGATGATATCTAACTAAACAATTTTGAAAACGCAAAACATATTTAAAAATCCTATTTCAGGAATTACCAACAATATTCGGAAAAATATCCGAGCTCTTTTGTGCAGCCCTGTATATGATCTATAGATTTGTATAGATAATAAATAGAATGCTAAATTTTAGTTCAGTTAGGAAACGCGTAGCAGAGTTTAAAATTTCCCTTCTTCAATTTCGGACAATCAACGGAAATGTACTCGAGAACTTTTGTGCTGCCCTGTAGACAATCTATACAATTTATACACACCGAGTAATAGACAAAAATGAGTTAAATTTAAAAACGCGTTCAGCAACTCAAAAAGCATTCCCAGCAATTATTATTAATAAGCAGTACTTTAACCGAACTCTTTTGTGTGTCCCTGTAAATGAACGATGAAAGCTATACACACAATATTCTATAGTAAGCCTCTTGTAATCCACGTTAGTGACATATATCAATTTCAATATGTTTGAAATAGTGAAACATTTTAAAAATAAACTGTAAACGATTTTTCTTCATAGACCGTAATGTAAAGGAATTCTTTTGAGTATCCCTGTAAAGGCTATAAGTGCTATGCACACCACATTCTATAATTAGTCTGTTGTATAGTGCACCTCAGTGATATATATTAATTTCAATATGTTTGAAATTGTGTAACATCATTAAGATAAACCGCAAATGATTTTTCCCCATAGATCGCAATATAAAGGAATTCTTTTGAGTGTCCCTGTAAAAAAAAAAAAAAAAAAAAAAAAAAAAAAACTATAAGTGCTACACGTTTCATTTTCAATACAGAACATGCCACGGTAAGCCTGAATAACATATCTCAATTGCATGACGATCCGAGCATATTTACGCGAGTTAGAGCACGGACAGACGACAGACAGACAGACAAACCGATTTCATAAACACTTTTCAACTATGTTGGAAAGTGTTAAGAAAGATACATCCTTTAAAAAGAATGCACAGAAAAAATATAGGTTGTACATTAGGTCAACATTAACAATAGGTTTTAAATTACATTACACCCGTAGGTTTAACATTAGCGAGGAAAATTTAAAATCTCAATGACCAACACCCTTAAGCAGGGGGTGTTATACAATACTCCAGAAAATCTTTCAATGCCTATCTAATATTGCTACTATTACTTTTGTGTTTCTTGAATAAATTTATAAATTTAGTTTAAATGTGCCAGATACATGAGTGCAGACATGCAATTGTTAATATATAACAGGTTGGAAATTGTACGTCAAACGTGACAAATGACTATAACTAGTTTTATAAATATTCAGATATTGGTACAATAGCTGGTGCACTCTTTTGCAAAAATGCATGAATACAAAATTTATTTTATGTGCAGACTTTCATATTATAGACATTAATTTTATTTTATGAAATTTAGCTTGATTACAATTCTGTCATATTAAAATTATAATATGCGCAAATATCCAATACAAGACAATGTAAAAAAAATCATCGTTATTATTTTACTGAAAAGAATGAATTACATCGTCTGTTATTATGATATGATTCATTTCCGTAATAAAATAAGTAATTTTTAAGTTGGCAACATTTTACCTTTTGTTGACATTTACAGAAAATTTCAATAGGAAACTTAAGCCTAGATTTAAAAATTTAAGAACTTGAAATCCATATTTAGACTCTTTCTCCATTTAATATCTATTTCTCCGGAAACATCTATCCAAAAAACTGTCGGTAGATTATATATGATTGCTATAATTAAACAATTTTAGTATACAAATTCGGATTTAAATTCAGTAATACGGAAATAATATGACTTCATCTTAATGACTCATCATCCATAATATGACTTCACGTAATCACCATGGCAACCTAGAATCATTATCTGTCATAGGATATCATTGAATTAATTACGTATGATAGGATTTAATAGAATGAAGAAAACGTTTATTAATATCTTTTTAAGTTTTGATTCGATTTTCATAAAATTTGAAATGACGCGACAAAATTCTGCAAGATTATATATATGAAATTTAAAACCATTCGATTGGGTAGTTTTTGCGCTGATATATGCGGACAGACGGACGGAGCAGTTGACGAATATAGGTGCTACATATTTATATAATTACGAATGCACCTAATAAGAACTTTTTTCAATGCCTGGATGAATGGGATATCTTGCGCCCGATCGCATATAAAGAACTAGTACCCGACAATTCACTTTTAAACCAGACTCTCCGGTTAAGATCTTGATGGATAGAAATACCTGATGTCCTACAATAGACTGACTGATTTTAAAGTTCAATAACTTCCAAACGATGACAGACGTTTAAAAAATTCTTGCAGAAGAGTAATGTATGATGTCGGGATTTTTTTTTAAACTGCGATTCCTGATTTTAATTCGAATTACCAGCAATAGATGGCGCTGCGAGCGACTGGAGTGCAATCCAGGCCAAAAGTTAAAATCATCTAGCATTGATACGAAGGAAGGAGGTTCAATGCATGGAGTGGGTTTCATCACCAATAAAATCTTATTCAGAATCGGGCCCTAAGAACAAGACTGTGTTAGTGAATGAGACCCACTCCATGTATTGAACCTCATTCCTTCGGATCAATGCTGGGTAATTGAAATTTTGGTCTGGGTTGCACTCCCATCGCTTGCAAAGCCATCTATTTCTGGGAATTCGAACTAAAATCAGGAATCTCAGTAAAAAAACTCCTGACATCTTACATTACTCTCCTGCAAGAATTTTTTAAGAATCTGTCCCCGTTTGGAAGTTATTGAATTATAAAATCCGTCAGACCATTTTAGGGCACCGGTAATAATCTTTCACTTTTGCAATTGACTAATTCAAACCCCATTATCGATGTGCCCCTCTCCCTCCTGACATTTTGAAAAGTCGGGCTTATGCTTATTGATTATATAAAACATTATAACATCTTACAATGTTTCAAATTTTTTAATTTAAAGTTTAAAGCGTGCGGCTACATCAAAGAAAAGAAAATAGGTAAAATGATGATTTAAAAATTAAAATAATGATGAATAATTAAAAGAAAATTGAATTAAAATGAATATAATTCAGCATAATCCATATCAGGCATGCTTTTGACATTTCATAAAAGTTTTAAGGACAGTTCAAAAATTTCAATCATTGATAGAACTTAATTAACAAAGAAAGATATATAGACATATAGACTTTTTTTTCAATCACTGGTAGAACTTAATCTACAAAGAAAGATATATAGACACATAGGTATTTTTTTTTCATCAAGAAATATTTTTACTCATTTGAAAAAAGTATACACAAATAAACATCAATAAATCTTAAAACTAAAAAACAAAATGATGAAATGGAAAGTGGATGCTAAATTTTATTGCCGAAATCAAATTTTTATTAAATAGCGAAAAATTATCGTGTAACTGGAAAATATCCATTACTGCAAAATGCTTAAGGAGTTACACCCAATCAGGATTTTCGAAAAATCTATTTTTTCGCATGTTGCAGTTTTAAAGGGTTTATCAACTGAAGAGGTTACTTTATGGTTCTGGAATAGAGGATTCTATGTAAGTAAATAATAATAATAATAATAATAATAATAATATAATAGTACTGCAATTTAACACAATTTTTTACCTCGTTTTCCTCAAAAGTGTATTTTTCAAATCGGTGACCACGATTACTCAAAAACAAATGAATCGATATAATTATGCCAGCTCTTTTCTTATATAATTATGTAAAGGCTTAACAAAGGATTTTTTTTTTATTTATCAGAAAACAGTTCTTTTTTAAAAATAAAAATTGAAATTTCTCTTCTGAAAGCCACCATTGGAAATAATAATAATAGAAATAAATAAATAAATAAATAAATAAAACGCGTTTTATAATTTTGTTTTTGTCTAGTCTCTAAAGTAAACCTTATTTAATTAATAATGACTATTTTTTAATTTCAAATAAGTCAAATTTAAGCTACAATGATCACCACAAAGCATGAAAAAAAGACCCCCTGAAAAAAGCGGAAATGTTTGCAAAGAAACAAAAAAGTTATTCAAACTTGTACATCTAAATTTCTATGTGTGTTTACTGCCCCATAGAAATAAAATAAACAAGATCAATATATAATATTTAATTATAAATGGAAATGTTAAAAAATATTACTCTAAAAATTACTATAAAAGTTTTAATCGTGTAATATTAGTTCATCTCGTTTTTTCGGAATTTTTCGGTTATGATTTTGCTTTAGTCTAAAATACTAACCGTTGTATTTGCATATAAATATGTATTTTAGAATGAAACTTTTTAAAAATTTCTCTTGTAACTAAATAATACGATTTGTTTTACTTGGAAAAAATATATTTTAAGCATCTTTATCTCTAAAATTTTACAACTACTTTTGAAACTTATTTTGTTAATGAGGCATTTTTCAACTTTGTCTTTAAAAAATTACAAATACCACTTTTACAAATACCATACTTTTGAAACTTATTTTATTAATAAACCATATTTTTAACTTATGAAACTTATTTCATTGATAAAACATTTATTTCAAGCGTTTATTTAAAATAAAAAAAAGAAAAAGGGAAGAAAGAAAGCTAGACAGAAAAAAAATACTACTGCTTTTTTCACTTATTTTAATGGTACTGTATTTTTTTTCATATCTTATTAAAAACTGATTAAAAGTCTCCATAATTAATCAATGAATGCCTACTCTCACTGCAGTATGCATAAGGTATGTGCCAAGTCATCAACACTTTTTAGAAAAACAAAAAAAAAATATCAAAAATCACATGCATAATAAAATAGATACATAATACAAAAAATAGATGCATAATACAAAAAAAAAATTGCATAATATTACTGAAATTTGGGGGGGGGGGTTAAACATGCGAGAAATTTCAACATACGTTCATAAATGAGTATGTTATTAGGTATGTATGTAGATATTTATAATGCACCACAATATATTTTATGTTAATAAATTCGAAACTTTCAGCCGCAGTCAGAATTATATAACACTACAATATGATGTCCTTTTATTTCATACTAGCAGACTACGCCCGCTGCGCTGGTCCGTTTCTCCAAAAGAACCTTGAATCAAACGAAATATATTGGTGAATTTAACCTTGTATTTTAAAGTAATCTGTACCTTTACCTAGATATCCTATAATAACATAAAAACGGATACTTATTTCACTAAGTTATGTTTTTTTAATACGGTTTATTATTACGTTTACAATTTATTACCTACCGTTTTCCATTGATTTATATGTTTTATAGCTGCATTTTTTAATAACGGAAATAAACCTATATTATTCACAACTAAATAGAAATGGCGCATCTAATATTTGTCGAGATTTTTAAGATAAACATTGAATGCTTATAAAAGGTTTTTTTTTTTTTTTTTTTTTTTTTTTTTTTAACTAGGAGTATTTTTACATTTATTGTTGATAGATTAATTGCAAGTACGGTTTATAAAAGTCTTTAATATAGATGTATATATGACAAATAAAATGCAACACTAAATAACTATGTCAATAATTATATTCAAAAGATGATGTGTCTGTTGAAAATAACAATTAATATCAAAGCACTAATGACATCATTCGAAATTAGATGCTTTTCTCTGGTTGCATCATCATTAAAACAAATATTTCATTTTTTATTGTCATCATATATTGGCAGATATTCGACTAAGCCACCTATTAATTCTCTTTAGGTAAAGACGAACTACGTAATTAATACAAAGCTTCCATGGAGGTTTTCCAGGGACAAGCCATTCATCCTTCTGTAAATTCAGTTGATATAATTCAGTTGGTATATTCCTTCTATAAATAAGGTTTTTATTTTTTCTTTCTTATTACCCTATCGTAAAAAAGAAACAGCAAAAATTATATATTTTTTAATAAATACTTAGTTTTCTCTTTCTATCAAACATAAATCAAAGCAATGAATTTTCAATATTCGGAACCCGTGTGAAATAAAAATATTGTAACGACAATGGTTTGGAACAACATGACTTGCAGACATGAAATTAGGCGTGATTTTTAAACAAAGATAAACATTGAATGCTTATAAAAGAGTGTTTAAAAAAAACTACGACTATTTTTACATGTATTATTGATAGATTAATTGCAAGCACAGTTTATAAAAGTCTTTAATATAGATGTATATAACAAATAAAATGCAACACTAAATAACTATGTCAAGAATTATGTTCAAAGGATGATGTGTCTGTTGAAAGTAACAGTTGATATCAAAGCACTAATGACATCTTTCGAAATTAGATGCTTTGCTCTGGTTGCATCCTCATTAAAACAGATATTTCATTTTTTATTGACATCATATATTGGCAGATATTCGACTAAGCCACCTATTAATTCTCTTTAGGTAAAGACGAACTATGTAATTAATACAAAGCTACCATGGAGGTTTTCCAGGGACAAGCCATTCATCTTTCTATAAATTCAGTTGATATATGTTTTCGTACATGTTCATTACGACAAAAGTAAAGAAAGATATTATGTTTTAGCGGTTAACGGAAACTTTCCACGAAATTTTTTTTCTCAAGCAAAAATATATGATAAAGAGGAAGTAAAACTTCAATGTTTTTATGGATATCTGTTATTATAAAGGTATTACGATGCGTTATTATCAATGGAATTTAGAGCTTTTTATATTGTATCACAATGTAATATTATTTCCGCCATTATAGATAAACCAAAACAGAAAAATAAAGAGGCTGGGTGTTTGCAAAATTTTAATTATATTTAATAATTGAAACAGAAACAATTTTTTAAAGAGACCTTAATATTTGTCTAGTTATAGTTTTAAACGTAACAGATCTTTGTGAAATTTAACTTCGAAGTTACATTTCACAAAAAAATAATTTTACTATAAGTAGTTCATTTTATTAAGAAGATGTGAAGCCAATAAGGTTATAGTTTATTTCTATAACGATGCCATGAAATTCCACTGGTGACGTCTTCATTATAGCACTGTTATCAAAGAAATTCAGCAGCGTATATTGATTCTGTGATTGAGATTATTTGAGTTATAATATCATTGGATATAAATGCAGACATATATCAACTAGATAGGGTTATTTGTAGCCCTGCAATTTTCATTTAAAACTCAGGTACAGATTAAATAGGGAACTTTTTCAAGTTAGAACTTACGATTTGATTGAAAAATTACTAAAGTTGCGTACATTGTACGCGTTATATCATAAGATTTTGTCACTCAATCACAAGCAAAGTGCTGTTAAGAACAACAAAAACTTTTCTGCATTGGAAACCAAACGCAATACATTTCATTATTAAATGACGCCCAAGCATAATATATTTCCACCTACAATAGTGATATGCTGTCACAAAAGAAGGTGGAAAACAATTTAGAAGTGAAATGAATTGCGTTTGATTTAGAATACGCAGAGAAAAGTAATAGCATTTATTTTATTTTATATTTCAGGAATTTACTTTTTAATTATGTACTCGCTTCAATATTTTTCCAACATAAATGTCGACTATAACATTATTTTTTTATTTTGTTGTCATGTTCTTGGGCATTGTGCAAATCGCTATTGGTATCTTTTTCGATTAATGAATGGATTTCTATTTATGGGAAGACAATCTTATCAAAGCTTTGAAAGGAAGACATGTGCATAAAAGATGAATTCGGAATTTTTTTTCCGGAGCCCGAGCCCGAAGAATTTTGTGTCATCGGAGCCCGAGCCCACCCGATGCCGATACTGAAAGTACACAGTAGAAAACTGTTAATAGCATTTTAACACTAGAATTTTACTCAAGTTTTTTTAAACTATTTCACACCAGAAATTTTATTTAAAACTATTTAACTTATTCATTTAACTTATTTCTGTGAGTTTTATATTTAATTTATTTTAAAAAGAAATTTCTGGTTGAATCGGAATATATTCATTTGGTAACCATCAAAATGACGGCTCATGGTATTTCTAGTGTTGAAATTGTTTCAAGATTAATTTTCTGATTTAAAAGTATCTCTTCATGCATTAAGTATTAATCCTAAGTACTCCCTCAGGATAGCGTTTCGTGATTTTCATCTCCTGAAAATATGTTTAACATAACAAATTTGATATTTATACCAAACCACTGGCAGAAATTTGCATAAGTCACAATTCTTATTCTTTTAAAATATCATTGTACAACTATGGCAGAAATACATAAGTTCAGTTTTCCAGTCATTCTGGAAAAGGACTTCAAACGGAAAGTGGGGATAGACAAGAGATATCTCAGCTTCTTTATGTTATTAACACTGACCATGCAAAGGCTTCAGAATCAGATAGATAGAATAAATCTCCATATATCCATCCCATTGATAACAATTCAATTCCTTTTCAAACTAATTTTTAGAGGATTGTAAAACACTTTAAGAAACTTAGATTACATTCTTGTTTCTGATATAGCAAGTGTTTTTTTTCTTTCTTTCAATTTGTGAATAAATAAAATTTCACTTTGAGCACAAGCCCGAGCCCGAAATCTGGTTTAAAAATAGAGGCCAAGCCCGATCTTGAGATCAGACTAAGCTCGTCTAATCTCTAACCCGCATTCGAAACTTAAAGAAATATATATATATTTTTTTTCTTCATTAATTGATTGATAAACATAACGTAATGGTTACATTTCAGTTTTTATTCAAAGTTATGTCTCGTTTGCTGTCTCTATAGTTCATTATAAAGTCGAGACATCCTTGTTACTGGAAACTCATCTTGTAACAAAAAATTAACCATAAATGTTTAGAAACATTATTAATCAAACATTAACCATTTTCCGTTCTAAAAATTATTTTAAAAAATTTATTAGTTTTTCATTAATATTATTTCGGGACACTCTCAGATTTGTTAGCGGTAAAACTGCATCAAAATTTTGGACGGCAACATCTAACCATACATTGACTAGTTAAGTGTTTTGAAATATGCTGAAAAAAGCTGACGTATGTATAGTAAGAATAAAAGAAACCTAGTTTAAAAATTGAAAAAAATCATACTATTTGAACATACTGTCAATAACAGTTAAAAATTATAATCATTCAAACAGATCTCAGTATATATGTTTTACTCTATATCAATCTGAATTAATAATTGTCTTTTTTTTGTTCATTTAAAGAAAAGGTAAAGTTTTCTTCTATGTTGAATATCTTTACACTGGGATAATTTATAAATTATCTTTGAACGTTTCTGATAGTGTAAAAGTTTTGTTTAAATAAGTAAGCATTGTAAGAGGCTTGATAACGGAAAAATATATTGTTTGTAATAATTTAAAACTTCCATAATGAATTTTTACTGAAAATTTCCCTTTTTTGAACACATATATAACCCCTTTGAAAGGATCTAGTCTCCTGTTTTTTTCAGCCCTGGTATTTATGAGCACGCATCCACCAGTTTAAAAGAATCGAAGAGATACACATTTCCGTATCAAGATCTATACATATGCATACTCGCTTCACGCAAAGAGCTTCACCGAAAAGATTTCACAAAAATATGCATTGAAGAAAAAAGTTCTGCTGAATTAGTAAAAAGTTTTACGAATTCTTCGATACTTTACAAAATAAGTCTTCTCTGTTTAAAAGGAAACGTTTTTAAATGTCTTATATGTAAAATATTTTCAAAATAGAATGCAAAACTTAAGTTAGGCTGCATGAATGCAGTTAAAAATAGCCTTAAATTAATCATTTACCACTTATAGAATGTTTTTTCCCTATTATTTATTTAAATTCAGTGCTTTTTTTTTTCTTGAAGGACACAGTCGTATACCCTAAATATTTTTTTAAACTTACGAAAGGAAATTAAAATTTTAAAATTTTAGAATTTCTGTTAAGTTAGTCTCAAAGGTACTGGGGATATTTATGCGATTTATTAAATTTTATGTACAGTTTGTTCAACAGAAATATGTTTATATTTAAACTCCAACATAGTTGGAAAGTGCTTACGAATTCGGTTTGTCTGACCGTCTGTCTGTCTGTCCGAGCTCTAACTCGCGCAAATATACTCGGATTGCCATATAATTGACAAATGTTATTGAGGTTTACTATAACAAGTTCGGTATTGAAAATGAAGTATGTGGCATTTAAATTAGTTTACAGGGGCACCCAAAAGAATTCAGATACAGGGAGAAAGTGTTTGAAATGTATTTTAATGATATTTCTCTGTTTCAAACATGTTGAAATTGATATACATCACGAAAGTGCACTACAAGAAGCTTGATGTAGAATATGGTGTGCAAAGCATTTTATCGTCCATTTACAGGGAAAAACAAAATAATTCGGTTAAAGTTCTGTCTATGAGCGATAATTGCTGGAAATACGTTTTCAGTTGCGGTATGCGTTTTTAAATCTAACTATTTTGTTGCATATTATTTGCTGTATATAAACTCTATAGATTATATATAGGGTTGCCCAAAATAACTCAAATACATTTAGGTTTATTGGCGGAAATTGCTGAAAGGGAATTTTCAACTGTGTTATGTTTTGTCTAACTGAACTCAATTTTAGCATACCATGCAGTATATATATAAATCTATAGATTATATGAAGGACTTCACAAAAGAATTTGAATATTCTTCCGATTATGGACGGTGATTTATGAAATTGGCTTTTCAAACGTGTTATGTGTTTTCCAAATTGTGTATATGGATGTCAAACGGAGAAGTTTTGTTACAATATTCGGAATATAGAAAGTGTTTCATAATCTATGCTTGACGCATGAGTTTTCTTTCTTGTTTACAGAATGGACCGTTTTTAAGTATTGGGCATTATTGAAATCGCTTTCATAATCTGATCGCTTCAGTGCATCTGATCGTTCAGTGTGTTGATTTAAGGACAAAATTACCGTTACGTTCAGAATAGTATAGGCTAAATTGAGAATCTCTATTGAAACCCATCCCTATTTGATTTAAATAAACAGTATTTTAAATCTACACTAACTCTCAATTTCAATGTGGCGGTCCTGGGAAGTATGCCAGAACAGAAGTCCACATCAAACGGTGTAAACGTTTGAATGGTGTAAAATAATGCCGTGCGTTGAAAAATTGAATTAAGATTTTAACAGAAATTAAACAGGTTACAAACTTTATTATAAAAAACACCTTTTTTGCTTTATTTAGTAATTTTAGTGTAAAAGAAGTTAATGACAGTTTGTTAATGCAAAATAATACATTATTCACTATAAACAAAAAATGCAAAAAAATTCCCGTATTTGCAGTTTAAACTTTAACTTTAATTAATTTTAAAATCTTACTGTGCTTTGCGAGAGTTGAAAAAAGACTTTTTTTACAACAACATTTTACACGACATACTCGAAAATTTGGTTCGTCTGAAATCCGATTGGTAATATCGGCGAATAGCCGCTATAAATTTTTGAAACTCTTCATGTTTTTAGTTGTAGAATGTTTTTTTTTTCCTTTATTACGGTCACTGACAATTACTTGATCTCTCAATAACCAAAGTTGCACCAAAATTGTTCTCGAATAAATAATATACTAAACTACTTTCGATTCGACTCGATGAGTTTATAAAAACATTATTCGCATTATACAATATTGTGTAAAATTGTACGCGTTAAGCAATATGTTTAACATTAATTGCAAATAGAAGATGATGAAGAAAACAAAATAATTCTCATCAACTCGATATACGTCTTGAGCGGAGACGCATTAACGAGAGCCCACTGTTTACTGATAGAAAAACTAGCTCTACCAATCCTTTACTTCTATTAATTTTTATTAATAGTGCAGATAATTATTTAATGCATATTAAATAGATAGTTTAATCATCGTTAAATTCTCGTAAAAGGACACTAATTACATACAGCTAAATTTATATTTTCTTTGAACATCATGATATATTATAATAAACACAACTTATGAATAAATTTATGGTGATTGATAACATTGTATAAAAATTTTTTAACAAATTTAAGTTCTTTAATTCTATGTAGGTGATTTAGAATAAATGTAATGTGCAAAATAAAAAAAAAATTACGATTTTTCCTGCAACACATACTTTTTGCAAAATGGTATATTCAAATTTTAAACGATATCGTATTATTCAATAATATTTTTCTATTAACATCATTTACTACAAAAAAAAAAAAAAAAATTAACATATTCTCTACCTTTTTTAAGTACAGTAAAACTTGTTAAGACGTAATCACAAGGAAGTTGAAAAAAAGTTTTTCGTAAATTACGACATAAAGTAAACATAATTTACTTTAAAAATGTGTATATATTTAAAATGTTTCCTAGCTTTTAAATGTATGGTAAAACTGGCTAAGACGAAGTCACAAGTAACTAAAAAAATAGTTTTTAGAAATTACAACATAAATTAAACATCATTTACTATGAAAAAACTACTTTAAAATATTCTCTAACCTTTTAATACGAGCAGGGAAGACCGAGCTATGCTCGGTCAAAATTAAATTTGAGTTCAAATATCATGACCCATGACCAAAATGACCCATAATTGAAAGTTCTAGAACACGTGACCCAGCCCAATAGTCTTCTCGTGCCCGAAAATAGTCGGATACAAAATTTCGTCAAAATCGTTTGAACCGTTTTTTAGATACAATTAGCTTGACCATGACCCAAAATGACCCACTAATTGAATTTTCTCGGACATGTGACCTAGCCCAACAGTCTTCTCGTGCCCGAAAGCCATTGGATGCAAAATTTAGTGTAAATTGAGCCGCTTTTTAGATCTTGACCCACAATGACCCAGAAATCGAATTTTCTCGGACATGTGACCTAGCCCAATGATTTTATCGTGCTCGAAACTCGTAGGACACAAAATTTAATCAAAATCGTTAGAGCCGTTTTTTAGATAAAATTAATTTGACCCGCGTTGACCCAAACATGAGCCACTAATCGAAAGTTCTCGAACATGTGACTCAGCCCAATATACTTCTCGTGCCCGAAAATGGTCGGATGCAAAATTTCGTCAAAATCGTTTGAACCGTTTTTTAGATACAATTAGCTTGATCCTGACCCATGGTGACCCAAAATGACCCACTAATCTAATTTTCTCGAACCTTTTTGACCTAGCCCAATGGTTTTCTGGTGCCCCAAAACGGTAGGATGCAAAATTTCGTCAAAATCGTTAGAGCCGTTTTTAAGATAAAATTTGCATAACCACACACACACACACACAAGATTTGCTCGTATTAGAATATATGATATAGTAACAATTCTTAAGACTTAATCGCAAGGAAGTAGAAAAATATTTTCTCGTAAATTACAACATAAAGTAAACATAATTTACTGTTATATATATTTGAAATTCAAAGGTATTACAATTATATATATATATATTAAATAGATAGTTTAATCATCGTTAAATTCTCGTAAAAGAACACTAATTACATACAGCTAAATTTATATTTTCTTTGGTGTTATAATGTTATATTATAATGTTATATTTGGTATTATTTGTTACATTATGTAACGTGTTATAATTTTATATTATTTGGTGTCACTAATTATATTTCTAAATTTACATTTTCTTTAATACTTTAAATACATAGATATGGATATAGATATAGATATGGATATATATTTAAAGTATTTTCTAGTTTTTAAATGTATGGTAAAACTTGACGAAATCGCAAAAACTAAAATAGAAAACAAATCAGAAATTGTAATATAAAGTAAAAGTTGTTTACTGTGATTGTGTAACTAAAAGCTGATAACAACTACGATTTTTTGCCACCAGTAATATTTAATAGTAATAGTCGCTCTATTTAATTACATATTTCTGCTATTAAATAAGGCGAATATTACTATAATAAAGTATTGGTGGCAACGGCTTAGTTTATCGGGGTAGTAGATTAGAAAGCTATAACAACAATGTTAAAATTTTAATTATTTAATGATAAAGAATCAAGAATTTTTATCTGCTTTTCTTGCTTATGAGATAGCAAAAACTCTTCAATACTGCTTAAATTACTCATCAAATGGATCACTTCTTTTCGGAGTACGCAGAAAGCGGCGTATATCTTCAATTGCTTTCAATGCGTCGTGGCTATAGACATCACCAAAATAACGAATAGAAGAATGTTTCTTGCATAAAACAAGTAATTTTGCATAAAAAACGAAAAATTGAGTTATAGAAACAAATAAGGAATTTTAAATTGGAAGTACTGAGCAATGAAAAGAATTTCTGAAGTTTAATTGTGATAGAACAGTTCAAATTGTAGACAACTTAAGCGGATTTCTCCTAAAATGTGTCGAGTTACCGATTTTCATTCTCATTAAAGTTAACATTACTTTAATCAAGTGAGTAATACATAACGTGTTACTGGGGTAGTCAAGTTATCGTTGTTTCGGTGTATAAATTTTATTTGAAGTAGAAATAGTAATAAAACTTTTTGTACAAAATGCAACAACGTTCTTCATATTCAAAAGCTTAATATTTTCCTTAACACAAATCACCTTCCAAAGACTGACCTCAGATACATTACCAATAATATTCCGGGAGAACTTTGCTGCATATCTAAGGAAAAATGATAAATAAACAACACAGTCTGGTCAATATTCAATGACCTAATGTTTCCATCCAGTGGAAATCTGGCCAACAAATCATACCATTACTATAAAAAATGCATAGACAACGTGCATATTTCATAAGGCACAATACCCTTCCTGAACACATCCAACAAGACATTACTGGGACAAGAAAGAAAATAGCAGAGGAGTGGGCATGTTCTGTGTGCGTCTTTTGGTCACGTGGTCACACGTGACCAAAAAAGTCCAAAGAACGTGATGGATTTGGTGCACGTGGTAAGTTCCATATTTTTCCAAATATCACGTTCAAAGGTTGGACGTGAGAAGATGTGCATTCGTGGATGTCGAAGAAGCAAAACATTTCTGTGTGCGATGGCAGATTGATTTTTTGTTCCATCTTCCCGGAAAGAAGTGAACAAGTAATGTAGGTAGATCGAAACTTGAATTTAATGTTGCTTCAACGGATGAAAAATATGCGTTTTTATCATTACGCAAAATTTATTTTCGGAAATAATTGAAAAGTAATATATTCATTGAAGAAGAATTCACTAGAATTCATTGCTGAAATCTGGTATAACAAAGTAATATAAAAATGAAGAAATTCTTGTCTTGGTGCAAAATTTAATAATTGAAGGTCTCGGATGTAAAATATGGTAACTAACAAAATGCAAATTACGAGATATTCAAGATTCAAGTTTTCTAAAAAAAAATCTACAATCGAAACTATTGTGATCGCTCCCTTTAAAACAGTTGATTTGTTAAGACTGAACCTTCAGTTAACTTATGTGTAATATTTTTTGTTTTACAGATTTTATTTTAATAGACTTAATGAATTTTGATAACAAAACTTACGTAAAATTTATCTTTAACTATGATGGCATCTATCGACTAATAAATAAAACTTTCACTTTTAAAACGACTATAGGATTCAATTAAATAATTTTACATGATAAGTTACCTCGTCTTATCCGCGAGCTATTATTACAACAATTATACACTGTTAAAATTTTTGTGCAGAAGTGAACCAGCTTTTGGTGCTTCGATAGCTGCAACCATGAAATGGTGAAATCTTGTTTCAACATTTGAAACTCCAATTGAGCCAAAGTTACAAATGCTGGAACGAGATTTCACTATCATATGGTATCAACTAACTGCAGCACCAAAAGTTGGTTCACCCCAGAACAAAATTTTTAACAGTGTAGAAACTACGTTTTAAACTCCAAAATTAATCACATAATTGCAGACTAGTTTCAATAGCGTAATAGTTATTCACATCGTTATTGCAAATTCAATGTTTCCCACTTTTTTCTAATAAGTGGGAACTCGCTTGCTTTATGAAATGGAAAAGGAAAGAAATAAAATAAGATAAACAAAAAAAAAATTAAATTTCTATCGTTCTTAATTTTAATATGGCATCAATGATTGCATTAGGGAGAAAAAATATTTATACTTAGTATAAAATGTTTTATTTATACTAATTGCTTTTCTAATCAAGTTTCAGAATTCGAGGGAAAAACTTTGAAATAATGCACATAGGAAATATTTTAACATTGTTTAACTATGTATAATCAACAAAAAATTTTTAAACTTACAAGTCTCTTAAAGAAACAATATTCTACATACGAATTAATTATAGTTATTTTAGACATATAAGTAATAATATTAAAAAACAAATTAATAATTATCTTAAGAGACCTATCAATGTGGAGCATTCTTTTTTTTTACTACTTAATACATATTATAGTTGATTGCAATAACAAATCTGTTAAATCAGTTGTAATTTTTCAAAATAATTATTTGCAGTATGATAAGAACTTTATTAATTAAATAACTAAACTGAAAAAAAGCAGAAAATATAAAAAGAAAAATTATTAGACTTTTTATTACAATTAAAAATTGAATTTTTAACTGATTAATTATTTTTTTATTTAATTTTTTAAAAAATCCACGAACTTTTTTTTTTTGTGTGTGAATTAATGAGCATTTGGATGCTCAAATTTTTATTAGGAAAGTTTCTAAACATTTTGTTTTGTTTAAGATTAAGCTTAAACTTAGATTTCTTTATTACAGGGACACAGATAAATCTGCAATGCATAAAATTGCTTCATTGTAAGATAATTATTTCTTTTTGTCTTTTAAAATTAGAGTTGGTAAATATTTTCCAGAGGTGGAAATAATCATGAAAAAAAACCGCTAAAAACCGTCCCGGCAATAATAGGCTTTTGTCACTTTTTGCCGATTTGGCCAAAATTTACGTCTATTTACGGAAATGTAATTTTAACTTTCATTAATTTTAAGTCTAATAATATGTAACTTTGAATTTTTTAACTTAGAATCAATGCATCATTCAAATTCAAGCAGCAATCTAAATGCTAACAAGATTGCATTGTTTTTAGTGAAATTTCTTTTAGTTTATGCTATGGATGCAAAGGTTGAGAAAGGGAGAATAAGCAACAATAAAATAACTCCCTGAGTTTTGGTTTAAACAGTCATAATTATTGAACAACTAATTTTTATGCTTCACTTAATCTTTACAAAGCCTAAGAAATATTACTCACTTTGCTGTGTTTTCAGAACAATATTAATTTAAAGATACAAAGTATAATTAGTATATAATTTCCTCCCTCTATCATGTATATATTAATACATTTTATCTAGTTCATATGTTGTTTTATATAAAACTAGCTGACCCGCCCGGCGTTGCCCGAGCCCTTGTAATAAACTTAAATCTCTTAAAAAACGGAACTCTGGCCACGGTCTACGATGGCTTCGGAACCGTATACCCGGCATGCTCGTACGCTCTAGAAAATCTTTTATTTCCCCCTACCACCGCCAGGGGAGCATTCTGTTCTAAACAAACCTCTTTCCGAACGAACTTCTGAGACAGGTCCCCGCTGCCTACGTTACTGTATAGTAGGCGCACTACAAAATCGAGCTGGTTTCGAGAAGATTGGAACATTATTAGCCCAATTATTGCAATAAGGCACAGTTAGAGAAAATAACCTTGAGTGAAGTGCCGAGGGAAGGGGATGTTCGAGTGTCCTTCTGAAAATGACTAATTAGGAGGCCCACTATGCATGCATAAAAATTCGTTCATTTTGTTAAGCTAGGAACTTAATTACAAAGTTGGCTTAAACTCTTATTTGTAAATAGTGGTAACCGCTACTCATAAATTTAATTTAATGTTATAAAGGGTGACATTTAAGTTAAATATAATGTTTGGAATCACTTGCGTTGAAATCGGAAAGATAGTTGCTGATATATATAGAAACGGGGCATAGTTAGAGAAAAACCTTGAAGGAGGGGCCGGGGGGCGGGGAGGGTTGTTCAAGTACCCTTCCGCAAATGACTAATTAAGAGGAGCACTATGCATCTTTCGAAATTTGTTCGTTTGCTTAAGCTAGGAACTTAATTACAAATTTGGCTTAAACTATTATTCGGAAATAGTGGTAACCGCTACTCATAAATTAAGTTTAATGTTATAAAGAGTGACTATTCATTCAATTATAATGTTTGGAACCACTTACGTTGAAATCGGAAAAATAGTTGCTGAGATATGGAAACGGAGCATAGTTAGAGAAAAAAACCTTGAAGGAGGTCCCGGGGGGGGGGGAGGGGTCGTTTAAGTGGCCTTCAGAAAATAACTAATTAGGAGGATCACAATACATCTTTAATGATTGATTCATTTGGTTAAGCTAGGAACTTAATTTGAAATTTGGCTTACACTATTATTCGGAAATTCTGGTAACTACTTTCTAGCAATACACCTTGAAGCTTAAATGTAATTAGACCTTTGCCCCTCTTCATTCCCGCAAATATAAAAAAGAATCTGTTAAATAAAGTTTTCTGTATTAACAATCTCCATCATAATAATAAATGTCATGTAAAAAAAAACTTAAACCCGACTAATTGTCATGAAGAAAAATATGCCTGGAAAATATTTCAGTCAGTGGGACGTATGTGTAATTTGTCATGTACAGGTGGCGCGACATTCGCATGGCTTCTCTACGCTGATAACTTCAATCCAAATTGACACTATTTAGTTACTCTCTTAAAACGAAAGAGCCAAAATAACTCAAGTTGAGCCGAAATCCACTCATCTCATGATTTGAAAGTCAGCTTCTCATGAAGAGTTGAAACAACTCGAGTGAACGAGTTGTTTTTAAGCAACTCATGATTGAGTTATCTCTATTTTACTCATACTTGAGTGAAATCAAATCAATGAAGGTTAAATCCAGTAGCACTTGAGTGATTTATAACTAACTCATACTTGAGGAGGGGAAGGAGAATTAAAATTCATGGTAAAATGTAATAATTCATTGTAAAATAATAAATTTCATGAACAGGTAGATTATTATTTTAGAAAAAAAAAGTAATTTGCATATTGAATGTATATATATTTATGTTTACATATATGTATATATTCAACAATTAAGTGAAAAGTATCTTTTTTTTTTTTTTTTTTTTTTTTTTTGTTGTTGTTGTTGTTGTTGTTTCTGAGCTGCTTGAAATATATACCCCCCCCCCCCCCCCGTCCCGACCCAAAAAGAGAATTTTAAAGGAATATTTGAAAAGATAAGAATTTCTGCTGATTTAAATATTTTAATCTTTTTTTTTATTTTGTTATAATGATTATGTTTTCTATGCAATATTATTCGATACATTGCATGATATTTTTCAGTTTATATCAATATTATCATTAAATATGTTTTAATCCTAATACTATTTAGGAATATTCACACCGTGAATATCCGGGAATGTAGATATTTACCTTATTTTTAACAACATACGATAAAAAATATGGGATTTATACAGTTTCATAAATCAAGTATATTTTAAAATATTAGAATTCAGACTGAGAATAAAATAAGAAATATAATTTGTTTACTTTAAAACAATATTTTTAAAGTCAGACAAGTCAATTTTCAATTTATAGTATTATAAAAGTTAGAGTTCTGAAACATCGCTAAAAATATATACTATCAGGGCTCGATCCAGACAAAATTTTGGGCCTATTTAGGACCCCTTCACAAAAATCAATTTAAAAAAATGGGGCCCTTCACAAAATTCCTTTTACTAAAATTGATCCTTTCACAAAATTCTATTCCATAAAAACTTATTATTTATTATTTTATGATGTTTTAAAATGTGTAATTTGTAAACAAACAAGTTCAAAAAAGAGAAAAACTTCAGCAAAAGGATTTTAAAAACTTTTTGTTTATAAATGCTTGGTTCGAATTTGATTAGCTGGATTTCAACTTTCGTTACAAAATGTTATTTTTCACAAAAATATAATAAATTTCACAAAAATAACCTTTACTTTTCACAAAATGGGCCCCAAGATAAAAAACTTGCATCGACCCCTGACTATATAAACAAACGTACCGCCAAGATATTTTCTTTAAAAGTTTAAATTGCTACTAAATGCTATTTATATAAATCATATTTATTGAAACAACATTAAAAAAAAAAACATAAAGGAGAGGCAAAGGATTTATTTCATTATATTTTAGAGTATTTTTTAATATTTATCCTTCCACCTTAAAAGATCTCTAAATGTTCGCTCGTATAAATAGTCCTAAATGTTAGGGTTAAGACATATTTAATAAAAATATTGATATAAACTGAAAAATATCACGCCATATATAAAATAACAATTAATATAAAACAGAATCATTATAAAAAACATAATTAAAGTATTTAAATCAGCAGAAATTCTTACCTTTTCAAGTATTCTTTCTTTAAAATTTTAACAACGTGGTGTTAGCCGCGTACTGCACATCACACGTCTGTCGTCTGCTCAGCGGATATGGGGACAGTGAGGTCACGTCAACTACGTCAGCTTACTGGATTTCCGCTCGCCAATGAGTGCTTTTTTATCGAGATGAGTTGTTTAGTATTCGCCCTTCTGGAGTGCATTAGGAAAATAAAAATTCAAATCATGATGAGTGAAACATTTAAAAATCAACTCATTCACGATCCAATAAATTAGAGCTCTTTTCTGAGAAGCAAAATCCACTCTTTCGTTTTAAGAGAGTAGAAATCCTTATTTATGCATCGCTACTCTGGTTTATTTAATTACTTCTGTGAAGAATCGATGCAACCAACCAGTGAACCAACCAACCCAACAGAATAAAAGCGTTTTTTTAATGAGAGTTCTTTGTGCATTTTAATTAATATTTCAGAAAGTAATTAAAATATTAAAATTCTGACGCTCAGGTATACCAGGAGAGGGTTTGGACTACCTAAATCTAAATTTACAGACTTCTAGGTGCGCTAAATTTTCCTAGCCATCGCCAACAGACACACACACACACACAGACACACAGAGCGAAACTTTCTTTTATTAGTATAGATGATTATTTTTTAGAAATTTTAAAGGATTATCTTTATGAATTTTAATTATAAAAGTTATATAGGTTCAGATAAAGAGAAAATCACGATTGATTTAGCTGTTACAAAGCTGTCATATATATATAACCATTAATGAAACATTACCGAAACACCAACAGAAACTATGAAATTATGATTTAGTAAGTAATAATTTTATTGACTACGAAAGTGTTCCCGAACACTCTGAATATAGATATCAAATACATATTTAAAAGAAGAAGAAATTAAATTCAAAAATGAATGAATGAAATTGAATGAATGAAATTTGTGGAATTTAGACAGAATTATCAAGTCCCAAATGCCTAAATACCACAAATAAAATGAGTGGTTTCATCATCATATTAGCCATAACATTGCTAAAGAATATGATTTTGGGACTATCACTCATAAACAAAGAATCTTAAAGTTCAAAAAATAAATACAATATTAATACAATATTAATAAGGAAAGAAACCTTACCCATTAGTTAAGAGATAAAATCTTGAAATTAAATCGTAAAGTGCTAAAAACATTTAGGTTAAGAAGGATGTTGGTGCACATCAGTGACCAGATATATGAAGATAACAAAACAGAGGCAATGAATTGCAAAAATCTTTAAATGTTGCCAAAATCAGTTTTTGAAGATGATTAACCATGTTGCCAAAATAAGTTTTAGAAAATGAATTACCATGGAGTATTGTAAAGCAACACAAACCATGGTGCTGCCATCTATGATAGAAAAAGTGAATATGCAGTGAATTAAAAAAAAAAAAAGCAGTGGGAGAAAATCGATATGTAAAATTGAAACCATACACTATCTAAAGTGATAATAATTAGTTAAATAATAAATAAATTAAATTAAATAATAAATAAAATATCCAATTACATTAAAGTAAAAAGGAATGTATTAATGATTAATTCTATGTTAAAAAATAAGATGTAAAGTGAAAAAATTAATAATTAATGATTAATGCTACATTAAAAATACATGTACCAAGAAATGACATAGCCACTATTAAATAGCTTTGCCAAAAATGCAACATCACAAAAATTAAATTAAATTCAAATTCAAATACTAAATTATTTGAATTAAGATGCTAAGGATTTAAAATTAATATTAATTAAATATTGAAATTAATTAGTTACGTATTATGTTTTTGCATACAAAGTTAAAAATTAAATACACATGATAAAAGTGGTTAGGGAAGAACATTTATTAAAATTAATACATGTATTATATTAGCATTTAAGAAAGTATTACATTATATTAGAAGTTAATATGATATTGTCCACCGTGGGCATTAATGTAAATACAATTAATCAAAAACATTCTTAATAGTAATGAATAATTCATTTAAATTAATCAATGAATAAGTAAATATAACTACATTAATTCGCATATAAAAGTATCATATCATAGTCCATTATAAAATGTGTATTAGCAAACGTATGTGTAAATCAAAGTGCTATGAGTGTGTGTTACGATTACGAAGGCAACTTTTAGTGTAGTAATTTTGTTTTTAATAGTTATAAGTTTCTAGAATATATAAATTATGGTATTCAAAGGTTTTTAATATATATATATATATATATATATATATATATATGTTACGGTCAATATGATTAATCCGGTCATTATTAATAATTGTTATTAAAGATGGCATTACTATATTAAAAGTGAGGAATGAAGAAAAACGTAATTTTTATCTCCATCAAATGTAAATTTATTTATAAAGTAAATGTTTTTACTTGTACTTCAAATGATATCATCAATTAAAAATTATTATTTAAAATTGTTTTAACTAATCAAATTAATATCAATGAAATACAAATCAGTATTCTGATTTAAGTCTCAGTTATATTATATAAAAAATTACATTGTTCGTCGTATATTTAATGCAGGCATTTTACCCATTTCTGCCATTTTTGCCAGTTTTTACCAGGTTTTTTTTTTCAGTTTTTTCCACTGTCTTGTCAAAAATACCATTTTGCCGGCAAAGTGACCAACCCTACTTAGAATACTATAAAAGTCACAACCCAACACACTTTAGAAGATATACAGTGGCGGACAAAAAAACTGCATCACCTAGAAAAATTAACATTTTGTAATGCTAATGATTTATTTCGTTCAAATAAATTAATTATAGTTGCTGCAAATCAAGATAAGGTATCATTCTACATTTCTATTGGAAAATATACCCCTTATGAAGTATTGCGTCATCAAATTTTTAAAAATAGTGCGTCAAAAGGGAAAAACGGTCATTTGTCTTGTTCTTTGAGTGGTCAAATGATGGCTTCGTATGTTCAATTGACGCAAGAAAAAAAATGTGTGATACTTGCTTTAGTTAAAGAAGGGTATCCGACACATGTGATCGCTAAAAAAATTAGTTGTAATCAATCGACAGTTTGAAGGACGATTAAATTAGAACGTGAAACTGGTAATGTTGAGCGAAAGGCTGGATCGGGCTGAAAGAGGGGACCCTAAATTCTGATGATCGATATCTGAAACGGATGTATCTGAGTAATCGTCATACAAGTGCTCATGACTTAAAAATCTTTTTTGAGAAAGTCTGTGGTGTTAATTTAAACGCAAGAACTATCCAAAGACGACTTGTGGAATGCGGTTTGCATGCGTATCGCCTAAAGAAAAAGCCTTTACTTACAGAAAAAATGATGCAGAAACGACTTTCTTGGGTAATAGAGCATGTCTCATGGACAAAGGCTCAGTGGTATTCAGTAATGTTTTCAGACGAATTTAAGTTCAACCTACATAGATCAGACGGTAAGCGGTATGTTCGAAGACGTAAAAGTGAAACTTATCATCCAGACTGCATATCACCTACTGTAAAATTCCCAGTCAGCCAAATGGTCTGGGGATGTATATCCAGCAAAGGTGTTGGATGTCTGAAACGTATTACTGGAACTGTGAATGCACCCGTTTATACCGGGATTTTAGAGGAGTGTTTAAAACCAGTTATTAAGGATGATTTTAAAGGTGCTTGAAATTATATTTTTCGACAGGACTCTGCACCCTGTCATACAGCGAAATCGGTAAATACAATCTAACTTATTCATGAATTATTTTGTTGCCTAATTCACAAGTTTTAATCTCCATACCATTAAGGATATTTGAAAAGTAATTTTCACCCAGTTTCCTCCCATTAGGTGACGTCCTATCTGAAAATATCTGGCATTAAAGTTTTGGAATGGCCTGGGAATAGTCCTGACCTGAATCCCATTGAAAATTGTTGGCATATAATGGGTAAAAAAATTGTTGCTCAGAAGCCTGTTACTGACATAAAACTGCTGGAAAGCATTATTAGGGTCTGGTTACATGAAATTGGCCAGGATTACATTCAGAATTTGATATATTCTATGCCGGACCACTGCAAGGCTGTCATCGCAGCTGTTGGAGGATCTACTAAATACTGAAATGATCCTTATGCATGTATACACATCTAAGTATATATAAAATGACTGCAGTCATGTAAAATTTACATTAACTACAGAATTTGTGCATCTATTACTTTGTTCCAAGTTTTTTTAAATATTGCATTTTTCACTTTTTTCCATTTTTCCAAATAATTATGCGTAAATAATTTATAAATCTCAATAAAATTTAATTTAGATTAATCCTACAACTCTATTTTATAGTAAAAATATCATCCTTCCATAATACCTGTACTTGAAAAACATTATTTGCAGCGTTTTCCACTTTTTCGCATGTGATGCAGTTTTTTTGTCCGCCACTGTAGCTCATTTCTTCAAATGGTAATGAACTACAACTAACTCAAAGTGCATTAGTTTATGATCCCTCCTTCATTTCGCATTGGTGTTGATCGTTAACCATCATCGTCCATGTATGTCCGTCAGCCCTTAGCTGTAATATTGCCCTTCCCCCAAACATCACCATGAAAAATGCATGACCACTTACACTGATTGACTGAACAGCCTAGGCCCCTCTCACTTAGCTATACTTGTATCAGAAGTTGCAGAAATAACGGTGTTTGAAAAGCAGGATAATTTTTAGGCTCATTATTGTTCAAGTACTAAACGAAATTGATAAATGAATAAAATGTTATACAATTGGATGCCAAATCAATGATCTTTACCACATTAAAATTCAGTTTATAATTCTTGAAAGAGCTCGGGAGAGGGTTTTACAGCTAGAAATAAAGAAGTAAAGAGTAAACATTTAAATACAATTCCGAGTATACTCGGATGGAACGTTTTTGAGAATTAATGAATAGCTAGTTGCCCAAAACTTTTTTAGGAAAGTTTCTTAAAACTATCAGGAACTTATAGGAAACTGGATTCATGTACTGTTGTCGTCATTTTTAATAAGGAATGTTTTAGAACCGAAAACCAGATTTTTTTAGGAAATTACTTTTGAGCAACCAATTATTTTCCAATTATACCTACCAATTATAGCTGCCTATAATTTTTCAGGAACGTTTCCGCATTTTTTTTTCAGTTTATTTTATTTCGTTTAAAATTAAACTTAAACGTGGATTTCTTTATTACAGGAACACAGACAATCTGCAATGAATTAAATTGTTTCATTATAAGAGAATGATTCCTTTTTGGTCTTTTAAAATTAGAGTTGGAAAATATTTTTCAGAGGTGGAAATAACCACCCAACACACTTTAGAAGATATAGCTTATTTCTTCAAATGATAATGAACAGTTTTTCTCCGTAGATCATTATGCAACCGAATTCTTTTGTGTGAACCTGTATATGAATGATAAATGATTTGTACTTCACATTCTACACAAAAGATGTTTTAGTGCACATCAGAAATTCATTTCAATTTCATAATATTTGTAATAGTATACTATCATTAAAATACACCGCGTACATTAATTAACATAGCAATCCGGGTATATTTTTGAGAGTTAGAGCACGGATAGATGACAGACAGACAAACCGAAATGATAAACACTTTTCAACTATGTTGGAAAGTGTTAAAAAATATATATTCATGTCAGATAAAATAGTAAAAATTAGCCACATTAACTTTTTTTTTATTTAAAAATTATTATAATTGATTTTAATAATTGACAGTTATTACCTACTCTTGAGGTCTATTTTAAGTTACTATTTTAAGTTATTTTAATTGCGGAGCAGAAATAATAAGAATGCGATATTGCTTCTGAAAATTTGATAAACCTGAGCTGTCTTATATGTAGGACGAATGACAAAATACAGGTTAAAAGTTCTTGAAATACGAGGACGTCCTCAAATTTCAGGACGCTAGTGTACTTAGTTCTCGCAGTGTTTTCTTTAAGACACTTATTACATTTTAAGCAGAAGATAAATTCGTGTGCGATAACAAAGAAAAAAAAAATGTATCAAGCTTTAAAAGTTAAAAATGTTATAAAGTTATGAACGTTAAAAAAAAAAATTCCTGTTATAAAACCGTTATAAAAATGTAGTCACCCTACACTGCAAAAAAAAAAAAAAAAAAAAAAAAAAAATTGTTGATTTTACGGTATAATACTGGCATCTCAACTGCCGGTATTATATCGCACTGGCATCCCAACTGCCAGTATTATAGCCTAAAATTAACAGTAATAAGCAGTAAAATAAGCAGTAATATGCTGCCGCGCATAGAATAGTAATACGCAGCAGCGTATTACTGCTTTTTTCACTGCTTATTACTGTTGATTTTACGGTATAATACTGGCAGTTGGGATGCCAGTATTATACCGTAAAATCAACGTTTTTTTTTTTTTTTTTTTTTTTTTTTGCAGTATAGGGTGACTACATTTTTATAACAGTTTTATAGTGTATTGTCCCCTTACTCCAGGTTTTTTTTTTCAGCCTTTTCAAATCAAAAGCAAAGACATCAAAACAGTTAGCCGCTTCTGTTCGACTCGAGTTAAATTATTTTATCTCAATTACAGACTAGTCGGTGTACCAGAGTTGCAAACAAGATTAATAGTGTTTTCTAGGCATGCTCCCTGATAGTCAAGGACTTGACAATCAATCATCTTTATGCAACACTGAGCAGCCCCATCTCTCTTTTTTACTTGCATTCTGATGAAGACTCTCTCGCAGATGATTTCAAGGGCGTTCCAAAATAATCACGCTGATATTTACAAGTTATTTTGTAGTTTGAAAAGCTAAAACTATTTATATGATTTAATTTAATTCTGTTTATTTATTCAGAATAACTTTTAACAGAGAGTCATCACTTGATAGTTACCATTGATTTTAGGAATGCCCATCTCTGATATCGGAATGGTTATTAAACAACAGCGAAAAATCAACCATCAAGCATAGATTATGAAACGTTTTCTAACACATTCAGACTACTGTAACAAAACTCCACAGACGTGAAGTTTTGTTTAATATGGTGAAAGATGATGGACAACGTATAACACATTTGAAAACCCAATTTATCCCAATAGTCCGAGAAGCAATTACCACCAATAGTCCGAAAAATATCCAAATTCGTTTGTGCAGCCCTGTATATGATCTATAATAGATCTGTATGTATACTACAAAGTATGCTAAAATTTAATTCAGTTAAGAAACGCATAGTAATGTTGAAAATTCCCCTTCAGAAATTACCGTCAATAAACGGAAATGTACTCGAGATCTTTTGTGCAGCCCTGTATATGATCTATAGAATTTATACACACCAATTAATAGGCAAAAAAATAGTTAAATTTAAAAACATGTACCACACCTGAAAACGCACTTCAAGCAATAAAGTTATGAACGTTATATGTTCATAGAACTGAATTTTTTTGTGCGTCCCTGTACATTGACGATAAATTCTATGTACACCTTATTCTACAGTAAGCGCTTTGTAGTGTACATCAGTTATATGTATTATTTTTAATATGTTTAAAATAGTGTAACATTATTAAAATACGCCGCAAGCAATTTTTCCCCATAGACCTTAATATAACTGAATTCTTTGTGTGTCACTGTAAACAAACCATAAATGCTATATATACTACATTTTGAATGTCGAACATGCCATAGTAAAACTGAATAACATATATCAAACTGATGGCGCTCCGAGAATTAAAGCACGGATATACAATACAGCAGACAGACAGGTAGACAAACCGAATCCAAAAACACTTTTCAACTATGTTGTAAAGTGTTAAAAAAACAAAGAAATATTGAAAACTCGAGTGGAAGAAAGGGTTAATTTAACAAACATTAAACTTCCAAAAAATTGAAGTGAAAGAATTTTGTTGAAACTTATTTATTATTTTTTTAATGGTAACATATGTCAAGTGATACCTTAGATAAACTTATAAACATTGACTTAGTAAATTACAATATATTATTCTTATTTAAATTATTAAACAAAAATATTAAATATAAAAGATAATGTGTCATACTTTTAAGAATATAATTATAATCTTAAGTACAGCTTTACCATGTGATAGATTATCTCATAACAACTTCTAAGACAATTGTGACATAACACCTTCTTCCACACGTGTCTTCAAATTATGTAATTGACTATCTCTTTTTAGGTAGATTTCGTAAGAAATACTACGAATTACATTCTCACCTAAGTTGGAATTTTTGGAACATTTTTGCAGATCTACGCCGATCATGACTCCCAGAACCCAAAACCACCACCACTTCAAAGCTTTATCTATCTATCTATCTATCTATCTATGTCACTTTTTTATGGACACGATAACTCCCATAATTCTGCACAAATCACTTCCAAACTGATACATAAAATCAAGGTATTTTAGAAGAAAAAAGTTCATAACTTCGTCAATTCAGAAGATATCAAATCCGCATAAATTTATTATAAATTCTCTTAATATTATCTAAAACTTTTATATTGACAAGTTTTTTATAGGACCAACCCTTATAGTAAAGAAAAAATTAAAAACAAAAAAATCCCTGCCGGCTCCGCCTGCAAACAAGTTAGGTTTCGAAGTGGGCGTTTCCAAATGACGCATTATGGCAAAAAGGTCATTTCAGGTCATTCTTTCTGCAATTCCCAACAAACAGGCGCCCCACGGTCTGCGTCTTCGAAATCTACCCGTGCCTGTAGACCGAGCCGTCAGGGATTTTTGTAATCAGGATCAGGATCCAAACAAAGATTCAAAAATATTTTTAAAGCCTTGAAAGCAATATTCCTTTAAAGAATTCAAGACAATAATCATATTTACCATAATTTCCTTTTGTTTCGGATGTGGTGACAGTGATACAATCATGGATTATGTGAATAGGTGATTTAACAGCTATAGCTTGTATATGTTTTTTTTATCATACAATTCCTTTGAACTATAATTGAACTACCATAATAACTACGATAATTGACTAGCTCTGCTTTAAATTTGCATTTGAATGAATAACGAAAAAGTGTACACAGCTAATTTCTTTTAGTTAGCATCTAAGGAAAAAAAAAGTTTGATATAACTTTGGCAACTTCCTTCATTGTTATCACGTGTAGAATAAAACAGGTATTGTAATATTCAATTTAATAAATGAGTTGTTAAAAAATGCTAATGCATGTTTTGCTTTTATATGCAAATGAAATAGCGATTGTTTTAGAATTGTATATTAAAGCATCAAGATAATATTGTACATGATTGAATTAAAATTAAAATTATGAAACGAGAAAGAGATGATTTTCTTATCTCTTATAGTCTCGCTTTCCTTCATTCTAGGTATATTTTTTTTAGGTGTTTTGTTCTTTTTTTAGGGGAGGACATCCATCCGTATCTTTGTTAAATTATGTTTTTCTTTCTGTCATAATTTTCGCTAAAAGATAAAATAATAAGAAATAATAATAAAATAATTTATAATAATGTAATTTTGTTAAGAGATAACACTTTAATACAACGAGGTGAAACCCGTCGAATTTCAACGAAAGAAAATGTTAAAAAGGGAGCTGTTAAATTGAATTTGTAGTAAACCTACAAAGTCAATTACAATAAAAAATCCATCTTACATTTGATTAGTCTAACTCTTAAAATAAACCAAAATACCATTTCTATAATCAAGATATATAATTATATTATCAAGATAAGTAATTATGATGAAGTTACCAATTGAGGTTCTTATGCTTGGTATTAAGGAATAAAAAATCAGCAAAAATGATTTCACTTTGATACAATCATACATTTTTTCCCCTATGAAATCTAAACCTAATGTTATTTTCACCGTCTTTGTATATGAACATTCGTAACTCTTGACTTAAGGTTCTAATCTCAGTATACCGGCGAGTAAAAATCCCAGAAATTTGTGTCTTTTAGACGCCTTCGCAATAAAATATTTAGTTTTATCAAGAAAATGATCATTGTTGAAGCATTTCGCCAAACGTCTCAAACTTGGTATCAGCGGAATGAAAAAATATTGAAATGTAAAAGCTTAACAGGGGTAAATGCGCGTTTTTTTTTTTTAAAGCGTCACGTCATTTTCTGGTATTTTTTTTAAAGTTATTTTTAATTGTAATGAGAAAATGGCATCAACAAAAATATAATCAATAAAGATAAATAAACTCCATTATTTCTTTTTTCTCTGCAACAATGGAAGTAATCCAATTGTCACTATTTTGAAGAAATTTCATAAAAAAACTTTTTATAAAATTAAAAAAAAAAGTGGGAATATTAAAAAAAAAAAAGTTAGTGAGGGCACATCTACAAATGAACAGCTTTCATTAAACAAAATAATAATAATTAGCAAAATTGGCTTAGCAGAAATCTCAGGTCAGATGACTATAAAAAACAGCCTTGTGTTTTAAATGTTTAAATTATGTTTATATTTAAAAAAAAAAAAAAATACTTTCCAATTGATGGACATTACAGAAGCCAAACACTATATAAGATAGTGTTGGAAAAATATTTAAAATATATTTTTAACTTAACTTTATTTATTTATTTTTATTTTTATTTTGTATTTTGTAATAAAACAAGTCAAGATTCGTGCACGCCTTCCAATTCTCAAGGAGTCTCACGTGGCTTTTTCTGATCAGAAAATGTCTATTTAATTTCAATTTATGTAGCCACTTTGTGTAATTACAGAATTTTTAATATTTTTCTGCAGTTAAATAGGCAAAAAAAATACTTTAAAGATTGTGGTAAAACTGTAAGCATTCTGACAAGTACCAGTTGAGCCAAAAATTCGTTAAAACTTTAAAAATTCATTAAAAAGAAACAAATGAATAATTGTGGTTTTCAAAAATAGGATTACAGGGAGATCGGATTTTTTTTAATAACAACAACAAAAAAAAGGTTAAAAAATTACCAATAGATGGCGCTGCACGCATAATATGAAGCCAATTTATGCAAATTAACATTATTTTGTTACGCTTGCATATATAAATCCTGTTACGAAGGTGAAAATGAGATGCTGGTTGCAGAATTATATTCAACTAGTTCAATAAAAGTACAAAATATTAAAATTAACAAAATAATGTTAATTTTATTATTAATGCTATTCATTTTAATGGTAATGTTAATGCTGTTAATTCATCATGTTTGTTAGACAGGAAAATGTTTAGTCGAGAATAGATAGCAACTGAAAAACCGATTCCTAGGGTTTAGAAAACTGATGAATACACTGTAAAAAATACTCGAAAACGTTTCCGAAAATTACGGGCAGCAAAATAAACTTTTGGTTCAGAAATTCTTTTTCTAAAGCAACCGCTCTTTCGCGGTCCGCATTTTTTTTTCTCAATTTTGGGAAAAAATTACTTTTACATTAATGAAATTAAAAGTTGCTATCCAAATCACGAATATTAAGGTCTACTGAAATTTCACAATTATGTCATTTACTGAAATCTAACGAATACAGTTATTTTGCGTAGTTATTTTCATATGACAATAGGCTAAAGAAAAAAATTTGAAGGCGTTTAGAAAATGTCATATTACAACAGCATTAAACAGACATAAAAACTTTCTAGTATTTTTTAATATAAACAAGTGAACCCGTACAAGGATTTCGCAAGGCAGTCTAATATTTTTTAGATGCAGGTTTAAACTTCTAAAGAAAAAATAAGGATAAAAATATCTGTAAAAAACATTATTCAAGCCTGAATATCATCAAGTTATAGTAAAAACTGATTGAAGATAGCAAAAGGCACGCGCGAGA
This sequence comes from Maratus michaelseni, assembly GCA_963931845.1. Classification (NCBI taxonomy): domain Eukaryota; kingdom Metazoa; phylum Arthropoda; class Arachnida; order Araneae; family Salticidae; genus Maratus; species Maratus michaelseni. The sequence goes on from OZ007588.1 coordinate 393,400,169, forward strand.
AAAAAAAAAATAACAATCGTATTTTAACTGTATTAAAGGATGACGTCATCCACTTCAGGGAAAAGCACGAGACAAAGAATAATATTTATATAATCAATTTATATAATAATTTAATTAATTTTAATTTATTTAATTTATATAATCAATATTTATATTATAAATTATTTATATACATCAATTACCCGATATACACAAATAATTGATATATATATCGGGAATCCAGATCCGAACGGGTTAAACAAATTCATACTGGAATACATTTATTTCAATAAATCAGTAAAACATGAAGCTTGTAACGCATATATAATGAAATATATTAATTTAAATAATTTATATAAATCTTTTTATAGATATATATTGAAAAGAAAAATATTTCTAATAAAAATATTGTGCATTGTCGAAATTAATTATTGCATGGATTCTTTCTAAAAACAGATAGTTTTTTTCCTCCCTCAATATAAATTTAACAAACATTCTCTGTATATTATTTCATAAAGTGAGAAAAAGATTCGTTACAGAATATATTCATCTTATTATGTGAAAATACTAATACTTAAATAACTGTGCATCGGAATATTTTTATTTAACTTATTCGATAAAAATATTAAACTTGTGATAGGTCTGTGATATATGTGAAAGTATTTGCCGGAATACATTATATATTTAGTGATTCAAGAAGAATATTAAACTTTTTAAACTATAAACTGCAATTAAAAAAATAATGAAAATACTTTGCATTAATAAAATTATATTAATACATCAGTTCCCTGTGAAGACACAAGATAGATATTTTTTTTTCACTATGCGACTTTAATTACAGAATATATTCAATCAATGCAAGTAAAATGCACAATCTTAAACAAGTATGCAGCGGAATACATTTAATAATACGTTAGTCCTTCATTATATCGCACCTGTCTGCAGACAAGATAAAAGAGCGATATATCCGAAAGCTCGATATATTGAGGGTACCAAAGAATTAAGGAATAATGTAATCTAGAAGTAAATGGTTTATATTTGCCTCCAAAATGTTAGTTTATACCTATATCAAAATTTCCTTCAAAAAATTAACGATACAGAATTATATTTATTGTAACTGACATTACAAAAATGTACTTAAAAATGCGATTCAGGTAAAATAATTTTGGGTGGAATGACGCGAAAAAAAAGCGATATATCCAAATCTAATATAACGAGGCGCGATATATCGAGAGTTACTGTAATAAGAAGCTTGTGATAAATATATACCGAAATATGTATATTTAAGCAATTAAAGAAAAACACGAAAAAAAAAGTACATAGGAAATAAAATTTTAATTTTTTGAAAAAAAAAAACTTATCTTGCGTTAATAAAACTTTTTTATAGCATTATTTTTCTTATATATATATATATATATATATATATATGCTTATTGCAAACATATATCACAATATGTATATTTAAATAATCCTTCCTACCAGAAGCTTTTTATAAATATATCTTATTATAATAATAAAAAAAAAAAAATGATAAAAATATCGTGCATGAATAAAATTATACTATCGCCTGAATTCTCTATGAAGACAGGTTGACTTTTCTTTCACAATATAATTTTAATAAACAATCTCCCTATGTTATTTCATTAAGAGGGGGGAAATCATAAAGATTCACTAATCGTCCGTACCTACTCACCGTGGGGGCGCCACCACTGTTCTTCCCTCCTCACGAATTATCATCACGTGACAACGATATAGTTTGCGAGTCACGCATCTCGCGTGAAAGTGCGTGAATAGCAGACGAAATAAACTCATACTCTGTTTTCTAACTCTCTGTTTCTTTGCGCGCGTTTTTTAGGTCCTGCGGGCGTCATTGGAGGAAGCGAGACGGGACGATGTGACGTCACTGATTGTAACAATGTGGCTCGACGGGTCCAGAGACAGAGACTTAGTGCGTCCTTGGAAAAAAAAAAAAATTATTTTTTTTTTATATTTCTTTTATGATTTGCTTTTGTAGGAAATGTTTACTTTAAAACATGCGTCGAAAAATTTATGTTATTATTACGTTCTTCTTGTTGTATGCGTTTGTTAACTAGTATGAGAATTCCCTTAGTTATTACTAAATAGAGTCCGAGAGTTTTAAAATGTTGCATTTAAAAGAGCAAAGTTTTTTGTTAGCAAAATTGGAGGAAATTTTTAGAAACGTTTAAATATCTCAAAATGTTTTTTTGAATGAAATCAGCCAACGTTAATCATCTTGTAATGATGCAAGAAAAAAACAAGACATGATTTAATTATCAAAATAAAATTAAACAATTAGGTACTTGTGTAATTTGAATTTGCCAATTTTTGTTCCTTGAGAACTTTACTTCAAAAAAAGTACGTGATCTTGTAATAGTTCGTCAACTTGTTTTCTCTCTGCCTTGCCTACCACCAAGTGCCTCGCATTGATTTTACAATATCACGTGCGACATGCACTAGATCCAGAGCCACACCAGAGATCCAGATCCTAGATCCAGAGTTCTGCAGTTAGTGATGAATTCAAGAGGTGAGGAAACATAGCCCCAGGACTTCATACTTATTAATGGTTTGAAAATGCAATTCCCCCCGGAACATTATAATGTCGCCCTACGGAGCTGCAAAAATCCCTCCCGGGGAAAGTTGCATGAATTCAACATTGCGCGCAGTTGTTGTCCAGGAACCGTCAGCCCAGGCGAATAAGCACTTCTTCGACACCTCTGTTATCATTACCAATGTACCGATGGTCGATAGAAAAATATACGAAATTTTCCTTACCAGTCGCTGATCAGGCTAAAGAGCGTACTAAACACTCACATATGATACGTACCGATATAATTGATTTATTTATAAATCGTGAAATAACCTAGCCCACAAGGAGCATTTTATTTCAGCTTAAAAATTGGAAATCATGGCAACTCTCGTATAAGAGACATTTTGTTTTAAGGCATATTGTTTGCATCTCTTTTTTTAAAAAAATCACTTAGAATACCCGATGATTTAGAATAGGGGGCTTGAACCTTTCACGTTCGAAGGCTATATCAATAAATTCTTAAAGTCCCGCGGGCCACCCAGAAGTCAGGTAAATAGCACAGATAAGACATATATGCATGACCAGGTTCCAATACAAGACCAGGTGTAGGTTGTTTTATAGGCACTGCGGAGTTGCAGAAATTCTGATTTTCTTCTTGATTTCATTATTATATTCGGTCGCCCCATGCAATTTCGAGAATGGCCGACAGCCCCTAGCCATTGCGCGAACTGGCCGACTACCTTCTTATTCTTTTCACTTGTTTGGGTTTTTTTCGATACGGTAGAAGGAGCTTAATATTGTAATTTTTAAGCTTAATGCCGACAATATTCAACGAAATAACTTATCTTTACTATGAATTATTCTTATGAAGCTCCTCTGGCGAATCCATAAGATATTCATAGTTTTTCATATTTGCATTTCCATTGTATTATCTTTAATTTTTACAATATATTTTCCTTTGATTTTGACCCATGTGATTTCATTTTAAATATATATATATATATATATATATATATATGTGTGTGTATAATTTATTTTTTGCTGGTAATATGAGAACACCAGAAATTCTATGCAATTATCTCACTTAGAAATAATATGTATGCATTAAGTAACACTGTGTTTACTACAATGTCCTATTGATATGCCAGAAAGCATGCATATACGCCATCAGAAACTATTAACAAATACGGTATTGCCAATCTCGCAAAGTTCAGTTTTTACAGCACAAGATCCAATTCATTTCGAAGGCATTTCTTCATTCGAAGGCAGTGTTGATCTAGGGAAAAATTGTTCTACACGGAGAGTGGTTTTTCCATGCTTTCTTCGACATATTTAAGACGGGATTTATCCCAATAAGTCATTTTGATATTCTTTTTCGATGTTGCGGAAAACATTTGTTTCTTAATATTGGAAATTATACGCTGGATACCACTAAAATTCTCTCCGCGAATCATTTGTGGCCCGAGGGACACGGATTAAAAACCCCTAATTTAGATATCACCCCTTATGCCAATGGTATTCACTAAAATTTCTGACAGAGCCGAAATCTGGAAAGATGTGGGCTCGAAAGCAGCACTTACATTCTCGCATTATTGGTTTTATTTACGTGTAAGTCATGATTCCATACTAAATTGAAATGTTCTGTACTTTCGTAATTAACTTACTTTCACTAGATTAATTTTAACACAATTATTCAAATTGGTAAAGAAATCATACGAGTTGTAATTTTCCAACTGGACGAAAAATGTCCGGGCCAGGATTCGAACCTGGGATCTCTTGGCTGAAGCCGCCACGCTCTACCAACTGAGCTATCCCGGTCGAATTCAGAGGCCATAATTCATCCAGTTAACTTTATTGATCATAGCATCTGGTCTGATACTTTAATCAGCTCAACAGAATAGATCGCAGGTAATGGAACACCAGTAAACGCTGGATACGTGATTACACTAGATTAATCTTAACACAATTACTCAAATTGGTAAAGAAATCATACGAATTGTAAGTTTCCAACTGGACGAAAAATGTCCGGGCCAGGATTCGAACCTGGGATCTCTTGGCTGAAACCGCCACGCTATACCAACTGAGCTATCCCGGTCGAATCTAGAGGCCATAATTCATCCAGTTAACCTTATTGATCATAGCATCTGGTCTGATACTTTAATCAGCTCAACAGAATAGATCGCAGGTAATGGAACACCAGTAAACGCTGGATACGTGATTACACTAGATTAATCTTAACACAATTATTCAAATTGGTAAAGAAATCATACGAGTTGTAATTTTCCAACTGGACGAAAAATGTCCGGGCCAGGATTCGAACCTGGGATCTCTTGGCTGAAGCCGCAAAAATTACAACTCGTATGATTCCTTTACCAATTTGAATAATTGTGTTAAAATTAATCTAGTGTAATCACGTATCCAGCGTTTACTGGTGTTCCATTACCTGCGATCTATTCTGTTGAGCTGATTAAAGTATCAGACCAGATGCTATGATCAATAAGGTTAACTGGATGAACTATGCCCGCCAGATTCGACCGGGATAGTTCAGTTGGTAGAGCGTGGCGGCTTCAGCCAAGAGATCCCAGGTTCGAATCCTGGCCCGGACATTTTTCGTCCAGTTGGAAAATTACAACTCGTATAACTTATTTTCGCTATATCTCAGTTTTCAGATATGGTCTATAACTTCCACATTTCGACACAAGGAGGCGCTCAGTCACTCTCATTTCATAGCGCATATCGTTTTACTAGTTAGATACACAGTACGTTCCCACATACTAGGTAAGTTCCACAACTCTAGCTGTATCCGTTCAAAAGTTTTTGAGTTTTTGTTCTTTGACTTAAGTTGCATCCTATATTGAAAAATCGAAATAGCTAATTTTATGATATTTGAAAAAAATATATATTTTGAAGAATTTTATTAATATGAAGAGTTATTACTAATGTACTAATGATCGATAGAAAATTATACGAAATTTTCCTAACCAGTCGCTGATCTGGATAAAGAGCGTGCTAAATATACTCATATATGATACGTACCGATATAATTGGTTTATTTGTAAATCGTGAAATTAGCTGACCCACAAGCCACAAGGAACATTTCATTTCAGCTTAAAAATTTTAATTTAATACTAATTACTGTAGGCTCCATGTAGAAAGCTCGGTTAGATCCTGTCTAACACCAAAATTATATTATTTTTATTTATCTGTTTATTTTTACAATTTTCATTTATCACATGAATGGTTTAACCAAAGTGCATTACCTAACGTTTTTTGTTATAAAAACCTTTTCTATTTAGAAATGTTTCATATATGTTTACACGCATCCTAATGATAAACTACTGAAGATAATCATTGAAAATTACTTAATAGATAATTAAAAATTATCTATTTGATAATTATGGATAGTCTTACGAGGTTAAAACTGAAATACAAGTATCCATCAGAACAGATATCAAAGATCTAAGACAATAAGAATGAAAGTGGTGCTAAAACATGACAAAAGATAAAATTTTTAAAAATATTAGATTACCTTACTGGAATCTTTATGTAACCTTTTGAATAAGTGTAAGCTCAACATACCTGAAAAAAGTAAAAAAAAAAAAAACATTTATATATAAATTCCTTATGAGAAAAAAAACTATTATAAATAATCATTGCATTTTCATTAAAAAGATATATTGAAATTTTTATATGTCTTGAATCCTTAAAAAAAACTAAATGGTTGTATTTCTTTAGGTAAGTCCTTTGAAATGTCAAAATTTACCAACATTTTAAAACTTTATATTTTAAAAACTATTAGACCAAATTGTACAAAATTAAAAGGATTATTACACATTAAAGTGTAAAAAAAAATCACAATTATTTTTAATTAAAGAAAATCGGATTTTTTTTTTTTTTTTTTTTTTTTTTTTTTAATCGGATTTTTATGACTTTTTTCCCTGTGTTAAAATACAGAATAGCTACCAAAAATTTCAGCTTTCCAAAACAATTAACCCTCTTATTAGTAACTTTATCTACGTTTTTATTCTTTAATTAATAAAATTATAATTATTAATTAGTACTGCAAATGAGTAATTTTATTAGTTAGTAGCATACAATAATATTATGTACATTAAAATTTTTTAATAATTATGTAAAACTAATAACTTCTTCAATATTAAATTGTTAACACTGCTTAAAAATTATAATAATTATTAAATAATTAACTCTCTTATTAAGAAAATAAAATACATTTTTATGCTTTAATTAATAAAATGATAATTAATAATTTAGTATTCTGTCTACAAAGAAAAAAGGGCACAGTGCTAGTTCCCAAAAAGGGCACTAATTCAGTAGAAAAGGGTATTATTTCATGAAGAAATACATTAGTACTGTGTTTAGTAACAATGTAAGGAAAAAAGTATATAATTTTTTAATACTAAATAAAGTGACATTAATTTTTAATAAATTTTATGAATTAGAAATTGAAAACTAATAATTAAATTACAACATGATTTTTGATTTATAACTTCCTGTTTTTTGTAAATAAATATAAAGTTCAATATTTTTCAAGGTCTTGGGCATTCCCCCTAAGCCATTTTTTTAAGGGTGCAGCAGCCTTAAAAAAAAATGGCTTAGGGGGAACAGTAAGTAATTACAAAAGTAATAAAAAAACTGCAAATAAGTAATTTCATTAATTAGTAGCAAAAATAACAAAACAAACAAGTATTATTTGCAATTTTGTTTTGAATCTGTACTGTTAATCGCCTAAATCTAAACTCACACACATGTAGGTATATGTATGATGAAAATAAGTTATTCATTCATACATACAGAGTAAATATATAAGAATAGTCTGTTATATCTGAAATTCTCAAAATATTAAATAGCAGCATTGTTGCTACTCAGTGAAGATTATTAGCATTCAAAGTTTTTTTTTTTTTTTTTTTTTTTTTTTTTTTTTTTTTTTAAAGGATTGCATCTTTTTAAATCCTAACTAATTTCTTTATTTGGTGTAATATGAAATTTAAAGTGAAAAAAAATATATTCAACATTAACTGAAAAAGCTGCTGCTGTGCTTAACATTTTTATACCAATTAGATCTTTTCCCCTTATTACATAGTTTTACAATGTCCATTGAGCAGATGTCATTCTTTCATTCCTCTTTAGTTCTAATTTGCTATAAATTTATTATTGCAAAAATAAGGTACTGGCCATTTATTCTATTTCTGGCAGGAATTTTTGTACTTGATATTCTTATTTCATGTAATAGAAGGAATAATTTGATTATTCAAAAGAAATTATGGCATTGCAAATTATATTAGATTAGATTTAAATATCTAATATATTAAAGCGAGAAGCAAAAAGTCTTAACTTTTCAGTGCAAATACGACCGTACTGCGCATGCCTCAACTTTTTTTGAAGGGTGAATACAGCGTGAAATAAAATTAAGAAGAATCAAGAGGGATGAGGAAAGAATAACTCGCCTATTAGCCTTCACTGCTCACAACCCTACCCCTAGGAAATACTCCTTCTAAATTCTTCTTAATTCTATATTTATTTCCCTTTCCTGGAGGGTTCATCCATTCTTCCACCTGCTTTGTTTGAGAGAAGGGTGAACAAAAGAGAAAGAGAGGGATGCACTTCACTTTTTTTGAAGGATGGAAAGGGAAATGGGAGAGGGGAGAGTTCTCACCTTCTATAGGATTTGAAATAGAGTTGTTTTCTGGGGGAAAAACATATTTACTTACAACCAGATAACAATATTTCTGATGTATTTTTTACAAATAAACGGGCTGTAAAACTTTATATTTTTAACTATTAAAGATTTCAAAGGGTTTGGACAATAAAAGCTTTCCTTTTAATGTTTTCTTATGAGCACTTTTATCACTAATTATCAGTATTTTTTATTTGGGGTTCATTTAAGGTTTTATCACGGGCCCGGGCAACGCAGGGCGAGTCAACTAGTTTGTAAATAAAATGCTTTTAATGCCCAGTAAAAACTTGCTTTTAACAAACTTACTGTACTTAATTTTTTACAAGCCTAAAGAATTAAGCTTAGAAACAATTATTCATTTTTTTTTCTGTTTATTCATAAGGTAAAATATCCATAGAAACTTTCCAAATTATGTTCATCTTAGATTTTATTATTTTTTTACGTCATTTTAAATCTTTAGAAAATTTTTAATTAAAAAAAAATCAGTTGATTTAAATCAATGATTTTTTTTAAATCAGTTGATTTAAATCATCTGATTAAAATCGTTGACACCCTATTACACATCTCTACTCTTTTGGATAAAATTCAGATCATTCGGTCGTATGGGGTAACTTTTTTAATACTTATATAAATAGCGTAATTTTTTTCGAATACAGCTTTCTTTTGCTAATAATAATTTCATAACTTACATTTTAATATTTAAAAAAAATGCATTATAATCTATAAAAATCTAGAAGAAATCGATTTTTAGATGATTCAAATATGCGAATTCAAAATTGTATTTCATTCTAAGAAGTTGTTTCTACGTTATGCTTAGAAAACTACTCGCATTGCAGATTGTTTTGAAAATTAAAAAAATTGAATTTAACATGAGGAGTTCGAAACTTTACATCTGCATAATTTCTAAACTACTTGAACCTATGGCTTCCTATTTGGCTTCCCACCATTTGTTTTCCTAAAGTAAAATTTATCAAAAAATCCAAATATGACGACAAATATGATGTCAAAGTTATGTATTCGTATTGAACTTTTCAAAGTTTGATACAATTTCTGTTTGATGACGGCCCCTGAAATTTATTTATTTATTTTAACATACATTTAGAAAAGACTTTTTCTTTTTGATTGATTGTAACAAAATAACTTTAAAAATGAATATTCCTTATGCTGACAATGGTTATCATTTTATACTACATTTTATCAAAAAGTTTGTTTTAATGCAAAATTTTGTTTAAAGTACTACAAATTATCCGAGTTTTAATATGAGTGAATAAAAATATTCTCTTCTCTAAAACAAGGTGAATAGAGTCAAACTGAATTAAGAGACACTGTCAACGTTGAAAAACACATTTTAAAAATTAACTATAATTGTGGCCAAAAAAAAAAAAAAAAAGAATTATCATGCGTCAAGCACAGATTATTAAACATTTTCCAGCACATTCAGCATAATAAAAAAAAAAAAAAATTTTAAAAAAAAACAAAAAAAAAACTTCATCGTTTAATCAAGTGAATAAGGTAAAAAATAATAAAGAAGAAAAAAAAAAGAAAGAAAACGCATAGCACAGAGATCAAACTCTTTTGTTAAGTTCTGCATCTGATTTACAGATTTGTATATTTGTATATATATTGCAAAGTGTGCTAAAATTTAGTCCAGCTAGGAAATGTACGACACAGTTGAAAATTCGCTTTGAGGAATTTCCGCCAATATTCTTAAATGTAGTTAGTTAAATGTGAGTTAAATTTAAAAACGCATATATCAACTAAAAACGCACTTCCAGTTATTATGGCTCATATATAGACTGTAACCGAATTATTTTGTGTGTACCTGTAAATGAGCGGTAAAATGCTTTGCACGCCCTATTTGTATGTGTGAGTGTATTTTTTTTTATTAGATTTTTTTTTAATGAATTTTAATGCGATTTTTAGCATTTTCTCGTGTTTCGCGGCGATTTTCCAAATTAGTAAAAAGGATCCAATTTCAATCTTTTACAGCAGTATAGTAAATTTTGACATCTTTTGAATGAAGTTTATTCAGAATTCGTACAGCCATTTTTGAAAATTTCGCAAAATTTTTATGTGAGTTTTTACGCATTTTGCGGCGACTTTTTGAAATTCGTAAACATAATAAGGTTTCAATCTTGTAGTCCAACATAGTAAATTTTGTCCTCAGCAATTTGTGAATTTTTACAAAATTTTTATACGATTCTTGAATTTTTGCAAAATTTACATCTATTTTTAGCGTTTTTTTCACGATTTTTTAACATTTAAAAAATAAATCCGATTTCAATCTTTGATCCCAATAAAGTAAATTTTGTCATGATTTTTTAATTTTTCGCAATTTTTTTATGTGATTTTTAATTATTTTTTGGCGTTTTGCGGAGATTTTTTTACATTCGTTAAAGGAACCTGGTTTAAAGATTTTAGCTCAATATACTAAATTTCGCTTTATGCGATTTTTTAATTTTTGCGAAATTTTTATGCAATTTTGGAATTTTTCATGAAATTGTTATGCAATTTTTAGAGTTTTTTTCGCATTTTACAGCGATTTTTTGACATTTGTAAAAGAAATCCGGCTTCAATCTTTTTGACCAATATAGAAAATTTTGTTCTCTGCAGTCTTTAAATTTTTCCTGAATTTCTTGTTCGATCTTTAGCGATTTTTTGACAATTTGTTTTTCTGAAACGAAAAGAACTCTCCGATAAATTTTACTACTGCCGTGATTAAATTCAAATTGGAAGAATGCCAAATCATTGCTTTTAGCAACATGAATGACGATGCTGAAAATTCGATTTAAAAAAATCACAATAATTCAAGGTTCGTTTGATTCGAGATTTTCGCCTGAACCGGTGTACGCTGCCAAAGGCAGTGGACCTCCCAACCCCAGGTTCGTTTAATTCGAGGTTCACTTGGGAAAAACCGACCGGTGAAGAATGCGAAGTTCCGGTAGTATGTAGTAAAATTATGGTGTTGCTATTGAACTTTTCAAAGAAAAAAATAAAACTAAACTGAACCACAGTCTCAAAAAAAAAAAAAAAAAAAAAAAAAAAAAAAACTTTTGTCCAAAAAACATAAAAAGTACAAGCAGCAATTTGTTAGAACATATCTGTGATCTTTTCTGATCCCACCTGATCACATTTCTGATCTGTATCTTTTTCTGATATTTGAAGACATTTTTCTATTTTGACTGGAGAATTTCAGGAAATTTTGGGCATAAATAGGTAAATAGGTTTGTGAATTTTTCCTGTTTTGAGGAGAAAAGGACATACGTAAAAACTCCGTTTCTAATACGAAAAAGTAATCAGAAAAGTTGTCGAAACACCCTATGTGATTTCACGGAATGTAGGTCATTTTATTTCACGGTCAATGAAATATTGGAGAATTTCATGTAATTTTTACGTTAGATAAGTGAAATTTCTACATTTTGGGGAGAAATGAACAAATCAAAGCGAAAATTTTCATGTTTTAAAGAAACAAACAAAAAACCCTTCAATTCAAGGATTTTTATTATTATTATTTTATTATTATTATTATTATTTATTTTTTTAGAATGCACATACAATTATAAAGAACTTTTCAGGAATTAAAGCGAGCCTTTTTTTTTTCTTGTATTAATTCAAACTGAATCATTACTAAATCATTTATAGCAATCATTCGGATTTTTTTCCCCTACTTTACACAGGATTAACTTGATAACCCATACATTTCCCTTCAGCATAGTTAAACAAAACGCTTTTCTTTAAACATAATAAGTGCGTGCATATAAGTTAATTTTAATTTTAAACGTTATGGTGAAATTACTTAATATGAAGATAAATATAGACTAATTAAGTTACCTAAAAGTACTAATTAAGATATAAAAATTTGTTTATTTTATCGTGCATGAAATGCTGTAAAACTTATGCAAATAATATAAAATATTTGAACAAGGAAAATATTAGCATGCAAGTTGCTAATTATGTGCAAGTTTGGTTTATTTGTGGCGCGATAATTGTAAAGCTACATATATACCTGCATTCTTAATTTAAAAAAAAAAAAAAATAGAAATCACAAAAGTGAAAAAAAAAATCATGAGAGATAAAATGTTGTTTTCTCACTCTCATTCTTACTTTTAGCTGAAGGAAAAAAAATACATTATTCAATTTTAATATATATTTTGTAGCATAACCCTTTCAGGGGCAAAGTACTTTCAGTATTAAAATGTTGAAATAAACGACTGGCACCGGAATTTACGAACAATTTATTTGGAAATAAGAAAAATACTACATTTTACATACATATTAAATGCAAAAGATTTTAGCACAATTCTGGTGCCATTGTGGCGTTTGTGAATTAAACTTAAGTGTTTTCATAAACATACCACTGTCCCTGAAAGGAAGTGCGTAACTACTCTCTTATGAAAGCAGTCTATGGTCGAGTGGATTTTGAGTTCCTCCCCGTTTAAGATAATTTTTAAATACCTAAAAGTAAAAGAATTGGACACTGTCTTGCACTGCCTTGTTCGACGAAAAAGTCTTCTTTCTTCTTCTTCTTTTAGTGTTTAATTACTTTAAGTTACTTGAATAGAATATATTTTTTTCTTTTTCTTTTTTTAAATCATCAAATATTAAGAAAATTTAATTAATTAAGCTTCAAAATCTAGGAAGGGTCAATGTCCCTTCCATGCTTCCTGTTGCCGGCGCCCATGTTATTAAAACATATAAATATAATTGAAAAGAATTGTGTTTCAAAATCCCATCAAAAGTCATCTTAAAGTTATTTCACGATGTAAACTCCAGAAAGCTATTATGCTGCTCAATAAACGAAAACAAATAAAATAAACCTCTTTTTGTTAATTATTTGCATTGTATGTGAAGGAAGAAGATCAAAACGCTGCAGAATAATATGCATTATAAATTCTACGCTATCGTGGAGAAAATGTTATTGTGCTAGTGACGGCAAGTAAAATGAATTACGGGCGTCGACTGTTATTGTGGATTCAAGAACAAGGAGAAGCAGCATTATTGAAAGACGACCTTCATGACGTAATTCTGTTACAAAAAAATATAATGCTGTATACAAGTATTTGCAGCTCAAATCAAGAGTGCGTTACGTTATTGTATTCATGTTGCGTTAACTGTGTTAACTTCTGACTGAGTACGATGAACAATTTTAACTGTAGTAATTAACATATAGTACTTGTAAATTAAAACGAATTGTATGCTTTACCTAGGCCAAGCGTAGCGAACCTTTGCGTCTTTGGGCCAATTGTCATCACTATTTCCGAATAGTACACGAAAACAATTTTTCGTAAATAGTGGTGACAATTGGCCTGTTCACTACCCCTGACCTAAACAAACACAAGAATGGTGTGAAAACTTCTCTAGCAGCTACGTGTAGACGTTACAACAGACGTTATATTAGCAAGTTAAGATTGTTTTTAATATCTACCTCTTCAACTTCAACAAACTATTATCTGACACATTTACAAAGTCCTTCCGCGCATGCGCGGCAGCGTATCACTGCCTATTTTACTGTTTATTACTGTTAATTTTACGGTATAATACTGGCAGCTGAAGTGTCAGTATTATACTGTAAAATCAATTTTTTTTTTTTTTTCAGTGAATTCACAAAATTTGCAGCTTTTTTTATTCCAGTTCCAGGGAATCTAATTGCATTTTCTATTTTTCTAAAAGGATAAAGGTTCGTTTAGAAAATAGTGTCAAATATGACGTTTTAAACCCATTTTCGTTGCACAACTTTGCAAAGGTCTTCATGAGAGAGCAGTCGATTACAATTCAAAATATATCCGATTTGCAGGAAAATTAAAAACGATTCGAATCTTAGGAAATTAAATAGAAATGTCAGCGAATTTCATCCTGTTACCGATAAAAATATTTTGTGAATGTGCCAGATGTAGAACACTTTTAACTGTTGTGTGAATCACCGGTGATACACAGGATTACGATTTTGGAAAACTTTGTGAATCAAAAAACGGTGCACAGAAAAACTTGCTCTTAATAGAGACATCCAATTGTATAGCCCCAAAAAGCTGATATTACAACTATTTTTTAATTTATCATTAATGAATGTAATACCGGAATAAGCATTGTTGAATATATCACAGTAGATTAATTCTGGTTCAAGATAATTAATTCGGCTATGATTATTGCAATTTCTCGATAGCCATATAAATGATGTCTTTGAGCAACCAATCAAACTGTGGAAAATGCTCGGTGTTTGTTTGATATAGCATGACTGCGAAAAAATAAATCTGCTTCAGAACATTTTATTTCACCCCAAATATGCTTATTAATAACCATCCTACTCCCCCCCCCCCCGCCCCGCGAAAGAAAAAAATGATTTTTTTTTTTTATAGTGAGATACATCCAACGTACAGTGTAAATAAAAACACTATGACTTTAACTGGAAAATTCATTCGGGATTCGAATCTGCACGCTTTTGTCTATGTTTTGAAAGTAGTATTCGTCGGAAAATACAAATCTGAGACTTGATGTAATCCAACACACAAGCATCATAGCTAAAGAGATTACAAGAATGCTTTATGAATGAATTCGTATGGAATTATATACTCTGTAATAATATATTCTGTAAATCAAAAGTTAAATGTACTTTTCTGAACACAAATATTATCCTCAACTTATGTTATATAACAGAGATTGTTCATCGCTAGGGTACCCAAAAATCCGAAAAGTCATTAGTGTTTAAAGCTCGTTATGAATCAGACAGCAAGTTCCCCTCTCAACACTGTTAAAAATTTGCAGCAAACTGTCCAGTCATTTGACCGTTTTTGTAGAAAATGGTTACATAACCATAATTTAACCATATTCTGACCGTATTATTGCTCATTTTATGGTCAGAATATAATTAAATTACGGTTATGTAACCGTTTTCTACAAAAACGGTCAAATGACTGGACAGTTTGCTGCAATTTTTTAACAGTGAATGTTAATTTTATAGATATCGAATGCATTCGTAGTTGTCAAATTTCTGTTAAAAAACCCATTAACAAGTAATCTCAGTAAGTAAAATTGAATCTACAATATTATTCATCCTAATAATCAACATTGTTACGCAATTGAAGTGCAATACTCGCTAATGACTCTCCTAAACCAGGAATATCCAAACTTTCTCCCACTAGATGAAATAATAACGTCATAAGCTCTGACGTAAGTGATTTTTACGAATTGAAACACTTTTTCTGTGTATATTTCTCTAAGAACATTGAATTTATTGCTCAGATAACATAATGGAACCTATAAGTGAAAGGAGCTTTGTTTGAATGCTCCATAATGTCTAATTATACTCTTAAAGCTAAATTTAATGTAAAGTTAATATAACATTATTTAAACTTAAAGTAGTGGCATGAATTTATATAATACAATTAATAAAAGAATTGAAAAGTGATTTCAGATAAAGGAGACTTTAAACGAATAATGGATACACGATATAATGTGGAATAATTCTATCCAAGATTATAAGTGATTGGAGACAAGCGACGATTGTTGACTAGCGCCCACATGGATATCTAATAAAAGGTTACTTAAATGCTTATACTTTCCTTACTCCATTTGTTCAGTGAATGAATAATTAAGTATTCTGCCAGTTAATAAACTACGCCAACAATTTCACATAACATCCTTTTTCTATATACTCTTTCTTCTTAAAGAATGTTTCCTTACTTTTTCGCTTTGTAAAATATTTCTAAAATATATACTTAATTTTCAAGTGTGAAAATCTTACTGAAGTTGTCAAGCTATGAATAAGATTTAAATATTTAAAATAAAATTAAATATGTATTTTAGAAATATTTTGCCAAGCAAAGAATAAAATAAACAACAACAACAACAACAACGACGACGATAAAACATCCTTTAAGAAAAGTATAGATATATATATAAATAAGTTAAAAATTGTGATTATCTGAGAGGAAATTTGAAGATACGAATTCATTCCATGACCACAGGATTAACATTAGAGAAGGAAATTTCAGAGCTGGCCTAAATAGACTAAATACATTTTTAGGCATTTTATTCTTCACATGAATACAGATTCAGATTTAAAAATATGTGTGAACCTTTGTTCAGAGCCCCAAGTTCGATTAGTCGGGTCTCATTGTGTATATTAAGAATGTCTTGGCGTTGGAATCATTCTACTTTAACTTGAAGTGTTGAATTACTTATGTAACAATATTTTGATTATTAATCTTGACACGATTAAAGAATTGAAATAACAAATGATGTAACGTTATAAACAATAGATATTTTTCGTTTGCTTATGTGGTGCTACGCCCCTCCTCCCCCCCCCCCCCCCCCCACCACCACACACACACAACTTTTCGTCACGAATATTAAACAAATTAGAAATTCTAGTTTAAAAACGTAGTAGTGATAACAAGAATGCTTTATAAATGAATTCGTGGAATTAATTTATTCTGTAAATCAAAATTTAAATGTACTGTTCTTGTTCTTAAATGCCACACGTTGATTAATAATTAGGTAACACAGCAGGCACCTTAAGAAATAAAAAAAATGAAGCAATCTATCTAAAACTGTCACCGTTAAATTTGCAAAAATTTTTCGACTTACTGCCATTAAAATATCTGATAAGATAAAAAATTAAAAATGATAAAAAAATTAATTTACCAATGAATAATTTAAGACTGCGACAACAGTTGTGAAAACCCATATAAAACATTTGACATATGATGCATATGATACAGTTGATGCAAATTTTTCTAGAGAACTACTGCATTGATTTCAATACCTTTTTTAATAGTTCTGGGAATAGCTAAACTAGAATTTGATCAGTCGGCAAAATTAAAAATAAAAAGTGCAATAGATACGTTAATTAAAATTAATAGATTTATTATTATTATTATTATTATTGTTATTATTTAACTGTAACTGTTTTTTTTTTTTGTTTTTTGTTTTTTGACGAATGATCAATTTATAGTTTAGCTACTGCCGATTTTTTTTTTTTTTTTTTTTTTTTTTTTTTTTTTTTTTTAAGTATTGAAATCGTTTTAGTCGTTCTTAAAAAGGTTCATCAATGCCAGCTGTTTTACATGGGACTTTTTCGTCTTCGAAATCGCGTAGCTATAGGACTTTTATTTTTTATTTTTTCCCGATCAATCAATTTATAGTTTAACTTCTTTTTGTTTTTTACACGTGATTTCGCATATGTTGTTATGGCAACCTTAATATAATAGACAGTTTTTATTTCAATACTAGAAGAATTTCCCAAAAGTAACACTTGGAGATTTACACAGATTTTATTAAAACTAAAAAATGAAAAAGATAAGTAAATAAGTAGAACATACTGAAAGAGAGATAAGACATGTCTTCTCCATTCATGTGCGTAAAAATGCAATTGACAGGCTGTCATGTACAATCAAGTCATACAAAAGAAAAAAGTAAAAAATATGTGTGATTTCATCACATCCCTTTGGTGCTTTAATTTTCTTACTCATTTGCATGAGATAAGCTTTCTTTTTTCTTTTGCGACTTGGTTATGTAATGTATAGAACGAACTGGTTTATCACAAACAGAATAAATCGTTCTATTTTAACTTTCCATCTTAGACTTTTTTTCAGTATAATGCACACATACAAAGAAAAAAGTTACCTATAAAATTATTTTATGAATAAAGCAGAAGAAAATTCGCTAAAAAAAATTATGCTAAAGCAAAATGTCAATTTGTTCAGTCGGCTATTTATAATTATAATAATAATATTGTCATTAATAATACTTTTAAGTAATCGATATTATGTACGCCGTAAAATAAGGATTAATAAATGTATATTTATTTGAAAATGATTTGACATAGCCACATTTTTGCACTAGTTTAAAATTTTTTTTGTAAATTATTAAAAGTAACTCTAGATACAATTGAATCTGCAATTTTTATTGCACAATTGTATGATTTATATCAGATATTGACGATTTAGGCGTAACCAACTTCTTTTTTTTTTAGTTTCATCATTAAAATCATTCTCAAAAGCCTGGTGAATTCTACAAACCATAGATTTGCTCTCATGTAATTTCATCCGATTTTAAAATTTTTATCTCCTTCTATTTCATTTAACGCGTTGCACTATGCAAAAAATTACATTTAGCAAGACATACATTTTAAAAAGTCTGTTATAGAATTACTTTGATTTTTAGGGCCTAAATTGCTTATCTTTTAGAATAAAGAACTAAAAATTAGACCATTTTTTTAGTCTCATCATGAAAATCATTCTCAATAGCCTGGTGAATTCTACAAACCATAGTTTTGCTCCCATATAATTTCTTCAAATTTTTAAATTTTTATCACCTTCTATTTCATTTAACGCGTTGCACTATGCAAAATATTAATTACATTTATCGAGATTTAAATTTTAAAAAGTATGTTATAGAATTACTATTAATGGCCTTTATGATTTAAATGCTTATCTTTTAAGATAAGGAACAACGCATGAGACAAGCTCAACCCCAGAGTAAGCTCGAGCCCGAATCGGACTCGGTCTCGATTTGCATACCAGTTTTCGGGATCGGGCTCGAATTGAAAATTTTATTGATTAACAAATTGAAAAAGGAAAATAAAACTTTCTATTTGAGAAAAAGAATGTAGTCTTAAAGTATTTTACAATCCTCTGCAAATGAATTTAAAAGGGAATTGAAGTATTATTGATGGGATATAAAGATAAATATTCTATCTGACTCTAAACCTTTGGCAGGGTCAATGTTAGTAACACAAAGAAGCCGTGGATATTCCTTGC
The DNA here is from genome assembly GCA_963931845.1 of Maratus michaelseni. Taxonomy (NCBI): domain Eukaryota; kingdom Metazoa; phylum Arthropoda; class Arachnida; order Araneae; family Salticidae; genus Maratus; species Maratus michaelseni. Next base: position 393,419,148 of record OZ007588.1, read on the forward strand.
GGTCTTGTCTATCCTCTCTTTCTTTTTGAAGTCTTTTTTCAGAATTTAATGAAAAACAAAACTTACGTTTTTCTGACAGTGCCGTACAGTGATACTTTAAAAGAATAAAAATTGTGATTTTTATAGCTTTCTGCCAGTGGTTGGATATAAATAACAAATTTGATATTTAAAACAGGTTTTCAGAGACATCAAAATCACGAAACGTCGATGAGAGAATAAGATTAATAGTTTTTTTTTATATATAAAAGAGATTAATAGCTTAAGATTAATAGTTTTTTCTATATAACATCGATTTTTACATGAGAAATAATTTTAAGTTCTAAATACAGTCGGATAGCTATTTAACCCTTTCTTGAGCGGTGTTCACAAATGTGACAACTTAATTTTAAATCCAAACTGCCAAACGACACCCAGAATATTTTAATAAAAAATTTCTTTAATAAGGAACGTGATGAGATGCAAGGAATTCATTTTTTCTAAGAAAATTCTAAGAAATTCCTTTATAAATTCAGATGTCAATCAATCATTTCACCATTTTACGACCAAATTACTCTGCCCCTGAAAGGATTAATGAATTCGCTAAATCCAGCAATAAAGCTCGTTTAATAGAGATTCATTTTTTTAAATACTTTCAACTCTATAAAGACAAATTTTAAATTCAAAAACACTAAATATGTAAAAAAGTAATTAATTACATTTTTATAAGGAAATTATATCCATTTGCAGGGCTTGATAAATGCAGTTGCCAGGTCGCCACTGGCGTCCAAGTTTTTCTGTCTGGCCACCAAGTTATTTAATCTGGCGGTTTTTGTATTATTATTATTATTGTTGTTGTTATATTTTTTTATACAAAAATTGACCTTAGAAGTGAGCACAAACGGCTTTTTTTTTCTCTTTTTCGGCATTTTGAATTTGGTAAAAATAAGTTCTGCAAATGCAAATTTTAAAATAATAGAAATAGAATAAATTGACTGACTTCGGCAGGAAAAATAGGCCAAAATTATTTTCCTGTTTTACTATTTCCTCGATGTCCCCCTCATCAGATATAGATTACGTAGCACTCCGGACATTATAAGGCTTCCAGCAATCGGCATTTCCCAAACATGCCGGTTAACCCCTTCGCGACGAGCATCCTTTACAGAATTTTTAATGCTTTACCACCGGTTTTTCAAAACAGAAATTTTCGCCTATTTGAATCATAGAAATGCTAAAATTAAATAAGGCAAAACTTACAATAAAAAATAACTGGTGGGAATAATCGAGAATTCCGAGCATCTTATGCGTCACGTATTTGTGTCGCTCGTCTCCAAGGGGCCTTTACAGAATTTTCTTTCTTTCTTTTTTTTTTTTTTTTCATAGATTAATAATTTTGATAAATTTTATTAAAAAACTTGATTTATATTACCTTTCTAAACTATGTAACAATTCCAAACTGTGCAACTAATAATTATAAACTATGCTTATTATTATTTTTTCTCAATTAATTAATAAAAAACTTTTGTGATTCATGAAAATCAGTGACGGGGAAGGAGGGAGAGGTATATTTTTTAAACTGAAGACTAGAATTTTTTACTGGCTACCGGATTTTATCAAATTTGTAAAGCCCTGTCTATTTGTTTTAGTTATTTGTTTCATTAAAAAAAAAGAATAAAACAACATTACTGTCCAGGAATACTGTATTTTTAGTTTAAGAAAATAAATTTATATTTAAAATTAATGAATTAATTTTTTATAGTAATAGCACATTTATTATAGCTGAGTAAATTTAAGAATCTGCACTAGTCATGCGAAGACACTAGCAAGCTAATGTTAAACTAATGGCAGCGTTCTTTTCAAATTTCACGTTTGCATTTCAATATTTTAAAATGATTTATTATTATTATTATTACTATTATTTATTATTATTATTATTACTATTATTTATTTATTTATTTATTTATTTATTTATTATTTATTTATTATTTATTTATTTATTTATTTGTTTATTTATTTATTCATTATTGTTATTATTATTATTATTATTTTGCAAAGGATAGTTGAGGCCGATCTCTAAATGGTTACATTTTTACTTTTTCGATTTTGGTAGCAGACTTTTTTTTATGTCGCTTTCTATTTCGGAATCGGTTCCGAAAGTTTCCGATCCGATCTTTATAAATAGAATACAATAATTTAAATTAGCTTGAACTACTTCGAATTTTTAAACATTTTTCCACGTAGTTAAAAAGTTTTTATGACATCGGTTTTTAGGCCATCTGCTTGGCCTTCTGACTGTCTGTCAAGTGCTCGCGTAAATGTACTTGGATTATGAGCTTCGTACTATATCGTATTCAGATTTACAGTAGGAAATGGAGGATTAGCCAATTCAAATGGAATGCGTAGCATTTATAGTTCATTTACTGGGACACACACAAAAATTCTGCTTCATTGTATTCTAAGGCGGAAAATTTTTTGCAGTGCATATTTTAATGATTTTACACTATTTTAAACATAATGAAATTGATATGCAGTACTGAGGTTCACTGCGGCTTGATTTCTATAGAATATGGCGTGCTGGGACCTCTATGGCCGAAACTAACTTTTTTTTTCACCCAAGTATAACACGAATTTTTGTGGAATGGCTTGCAACAAATCGTTTAAACGGCAATCAACCATAATGAAGGCTTAAAGTAAACCAATTCCAATGTGTCCACACTGTAAAGAAAAAAAAAAAGACAAATACTTTTTAATTTACGAAAATATAATATATTCTATTCCGAATTACCCACGATTCCTAAAAGTGCTCCTTTATACTTAATAAACTCAGAAACCAATAGATTTTCAAAATTTAAAGAATCAATTATGATACAGTTTCTTTTTTTCTTTTTTTTGCTGTTCGTAATTTTCAGAAAAGTTTCCGAGTACTGTTTGCAGTGTATTAATCAGTTATCTCAACACGAAATACCGGTTTTTCGGATGCTATCAATTCTCGAGTAAATCTTTTCAGCTGTGTAGCTAAATTTATAAATGCAAAAGTAGCAAAATAACATTAAGTTTAATTTTAATGTTAATGTTGTTAATTTACCATGTTTGTCTGCTAAACATACTTGTTGAACACAAAAATGGTTAATTGAGAATGGATAGCATCCGAAAAATCTATATTCCGGGTTGAGGAAACTAATTAATGCACTGTAAAAACGACTCGGAAACGTTTCCAAAAATTACGAGCAGCAAACAAAATTTTGTTTTTTATAAATGCTTTTTTAAATCTCGAAAATCAATAGGTTTCTCAAATTTCTAAAGATAAAGGAACACTTTTCTTAATCGTGGGTAACTCGGAAGAGGTCATATTATATTTTTCATTCGTGGATATTTTATATTTTTCTATATTAACGAACGTTTATCTTTTTCTTTTACAGTGTAATACGGGAGCACGCAGCCGTACATTACAGGAATTTAGCGTGTCCAGTATGACACATTTTAAGCTATGCGGGAAAAAAAAATGCTTGCAGAACAGGGGTAAGAAGAAAAGTCCTTCCGGCCTGTACCGGGAGCAAAAGGTAGCTTTCCTATATCTCCGTTCTAAAATTTTGGCTAATGTTACACGAAAACAGCAAGTTAAAATGCAAAGAAAACGTTTACAAAAGATTCGTTAATACTGAATTTGAATAAGAAATTCGCCAAATTATTGAGCAATAGCCAAATTGGCTTCATTTATGACTTATTTTGGTCGCCAAATTTGGCGATATTTCGCCAAATGTCGCCAAGTTTGGCGAGAATTTGGTGCTGACGGATATGAATATATAGTTTTATGCGTATGATTGGGAAAATTATTACAAAAAAGGAAATTTTTGTAATGTGCTGTCTTGTTTCAAAATGTCAGCCACCCTAGAATTTCAAACTGCTCTAACTCAGCCATTTTTTAAGATAGAGGTAAACCAAAAAATGCTCTGGAATCCTCGTATCAAGGCCTAACACTTAATTAAAAAATCAATTTGAATTTTTAACTTTTTTGTATATTTATTTTAGTTTTAAAGTTTTAAGTGGCCGCCATCTTGAAACAAAATGGCGGACCAAGCTGGTGAACGAACTCGGTCGAGACATTGGTGAGCTTAATACACACAATTAGTTTCATCAAAATTGATTTATAAATACGAGCGTTATCAAATGACATAGGTCAGATATATATATATATATATAAATCAACATTTGAACGGAGGGTGGTTTTGGGGTCTGGGGGTCATGATCGGTGAAAATATATCGAAATTTTCCGGAACTGCTTTCCCCCGAACGGCTACAATAGGTAGCTTTATACTTTTTTGTATTGAAAGCTACCTAATAAATTAAGATGTGAAATACTCGCTTCTTTCGCAGTCACAAAAATTAAGAACCATACTCTAAAAATAGGCCAAAAATGTCCCTAAAGTGTCTATTACTGATACATCTGGTACAGTTATTTTAAAAATAAAAATTATTTTACTAAGGTTGTTTGGTTATTTCTTTATTGCATTGTATATAATTATCTAATAATCATTACTTGACCATGCCAATAAATGCTATAATATATTCCCTCACACAGAAAAAAATAAAACTCAATTTGGGTCGAAAGATTCTTAGGTATGTGCCCAAATTGGGTCATGCCTGTTTTGGTTACCACTGTGTATCCATTTTGGAAACTGTTAAATACCCATTTAAAGATTTTTTTTTTTTTTTTTTTTTTGAAAATGGGTATTTAACAGTGCCCAAAATGGATACACAGAGGTAACCAAAGACCCAATTTGGGCACATACCTAAGAATCTTTCGACCCAAATTGGGTTTTATTTTTTTCTGTGCATATGCCATGCATTTACACAATGTAAGCCTTGTTTTACACCAATTTAATATATTTAGTAGTATCATTGGGGGCTAATTTCTCTATTTTATTTAACAAAAACATAGAAGTATGAATCAGGTGTTAATGGTAATATTTCAATTTTTAAAAAATATATATTATTATTAATTAGTCAAAGATAATATGTAAAATATCAGCTAAATACTTTTTCACTAATTAGAGTGGGGTTTGGTATCATATCTGACATACAGCTTTAAATAGTAAACATTATTCAACTTATGTTCCCTAACAATAAAATTCAAAATTTTGACTAAAAACTTGAACATCTTTAAAAATATTTTTTCCTGTTTTTACATTATTCAAACAACATAATATAGTTTTATTTTTCGTAATAATAGAGAAAAAACACGCAGTGAATGATTAAAATTGTCTTCCATTCACTAAAACGAACATATATTCCCAGCTCTATCACGCATTAAAACGTAATTATTTATTTCTGCAGAAAAAAAGGGATAATTTAAAAGAAAAAATAAGATATTAAATAGGTAAAATATTATTAGATAAGCGAAACAAGAAGGGAAATATAATTTACTTTGCCTTTAACAATATTTTTTCAAATTACTTCATCGAAAATACCCATGTGGAACTGAGAGTTTTCTATATAAATCATCTTTAAGATTTTTTTTTTTATTTTGAAACCGTGTGGACAGTTAGAAAATAAATGTCGTGACGAATAACACATCGCCCTTGCTTACTCAATTTTGAAGCAACATATTGAAGGGGTGAGGTGAAGGGGGGAAGGGGGGGGGGGAGCTACACCCAGATTTCCCCTATTTTCGAACAGGTTTTGTCTGCTCCGAGAACTTTTAATTACAAGTTATGACTTTCGAAAAAGCCCGCATACGTTCGGACGTTTATTTTACTTCATACTTTTAGATAGGCATTTCATCAGATATTAATTATTATTTTTGTTTTTTTTGTTTTTCAAATAAATATCCATGTCGCTCATAGCGAAATGTCAAATTGGATTCTCGTTGGTTGTCAAATTGATCCAGGTTATTTTCATCAAGTTGCGAGAAAAGAGAAATTGCTTCTGACAGATATCATGAACGTTTGAAAAAAAAAAAAAAACTATTTCCTTTTAATTATTATTATTTGTTTGTGACTAATTATTTGACAACCGTTAATACTGAGCTTTCTTTGACTTTTCCCCCCTTAAGGGTATTACTGATAATTTCATTATGTCATTATTTCCAAAGCGTTTTTTTTTTTTATTAACTGTTTAGGGAAGTTTTTTAAAAATAATACATTGACTTTAGAGGTTAAAGACTTTTTAAAATTATTTTGTGATTACATGAATTGATTTATAAAAGTATGGTTTACACATATATATGGTTTAAACATATATATGGTTATATATATATATATATATATATATATATATATATATATGAAAACACATGTGAAAAACAAAGGATAAGACATTATAACAAGCAATGGAATGGACACTGTAGGATTTTTATACTTGATAGGATGAAAAAGTAAAAATTGGAAAATAAAACTATGAATATCTTATAGAATCTTCAGAAGGGCTTTATAAGAATATTCATAGTAAATATATGTTATTTCATCAAATATTGTCAGCATTATGCCTAAAATCGACAGTATTAAGCCCCTAATAACATATATGAATGAAACAAGAAAATTAAGGACCAAACTGAGGTTCAAATGACAAAATAAAATAAAAGTTATATATAGTTATATTTAGTTAAGTTTTAGTTATATATTTATATATATACTTTAAAGATATTCTAAAATTATTTTATGGGATACTTGAATCAATTTATAAATTATTTAAAATTTCTGCCACTTCAATTTTGAAATCCTCAATTTTCTAAATTTAAATTTTCGAAGTAACACATTGAATTTAGAGTTTAAAGATAAAAAAAAAATAAAAAAAAAACTTATAATAAAACCTATACATTAATTTAGTTACCACTGCTACTATTGCACTTTTAAAAATCACTATTAGCACACAAGAGAATATATATATTTTTTAAATAATAAATCAAAAATGCTATTTTATTTATAATTATTTCCTGTTTCCCTCTTATTATCGAACAGGTTTTGTCTGACTCGAGAACTTTTCATCAAAAATTATGACTTTCGAAAAAGACCCGTCTGCGTTCGGTCGTTTATTTTACTTGATACCCTTAAACGAGCATTTCATCATATATTAAATGTTATTATTATTTTTTTTTTCAAATAAATATCCATATTGCTCACAGCCAAGTGTAAAATTATATATTCTCGTTAATTATCAAATTGATCCAGGTAATTTTCATCAACTTTAGTAGGAAAGAAATTGCTTCTGAAAGATATCATGAACGTTTCAAGAAAAAACTTGATACCCTTAAACGAGCATTTCATCATATATTAAATGTTATTATTATTATTTTTTTCAAATAAATATCCATATTGCTCACAGCCAAGTGTAAAATTATATATTCTCGTTAATTATCAAATTGATCCAGGTAATTTTCATCAACTTTAGTAGGAAAGAAATTACTTCTGAAAGATATCATGAACGTTTCAAGAAAAAACTATTTTCTTTCAATTATTAATAATTTTTTGAGATGAATTATTTGATAACCGTGAATACTGAACTTACTTAGATTTTTTTAGTTTAGGATAACACTGATAATTTCATTTACTACGTCCTTATTTCCAGAGTGTTTTTTTATTATTAATAATATTGTTTGATTCTTTAGGGAAAAGTTTTCAGATAATATATTGATTGTAGAGGCTAAACATATTTTTAAATTATTTTATGGATATTTTTCACTCACATTAATAGCTCAAGATTTGTTTTTTGAATTACGTCAGTTTACTAATAAGTGTGGATAATAATAATAATAATAATAATAATAATAATAATAATAATAATAATAATAATAATTTATATAGAACTACATAAATTTCATGTACATACTTGTTTCTAACAATACTTCCGGCATTTTAATGAATGTTTCTAGAAACTGCGGCGAAAATATTGAAAATTTATTCAAAGAAAATGTTTATATATATATGTATATATATTTTTTTGTTCAGGAAGAGGAAGTTTACCCCTGAAATAATGTTCAAAACTGCAGGAAAAGCCCGTACATCCCAACTTTGTCAGTGTCCACAATCTCTCCAGAAATCGTAGATAACAGCAAACAACATGGGGAGTAGATGGCAATCCTTCCATCTCCTGGAAAAATGCATATTTAAACCTTTGAACCTTTGTGCACCCATGCATTTAAAGTATCACATTATTGTAATAGCCCACACAAAAGATTTTCAGCCCATACAGCATAAATAGCCTAAGTATGTTTCAATGATTCCTAAATCACACGGAATGGCATAGAAAGGAACAAGTTGAAAGCTTTATATTAAATGTTTATGCACCAATAAATTATGTGTAGATCATCGTAAACCTATTTTGCGGAAGTTAAAGAGAACCAGACATGCAAAGGCAAGGAACAGAGCCCCGACAGGATTAAAGTTATTTACGAGGTGTACTGATAGTTGTTTTAATAAGGTATTGTAGTTCGCAGCTTCGCACTATTAAATGAGCCATCAGATTATAGCAGTTGAATAGTATGTTGGCTAATGATCGCTTATTAACCGGTAAGTAATATGTACACAATTTGTTATCAAAACTTGAACAAGTTGAAAAAATGCTTAACATAGCAAAAAATATATACATTTTCACATTTTAATGGAATGTTTTTATGATTTTTCCAGTGAAAGAATGCATTAGTTAGAAAAGCTTCTTTCTAAATGATAGATAATGCGAATTCCAACTTATATGGGTATGCAATATTATAAGAAGTTATAACCTTATGATGTGATACTGGCACAGCACCAACACACACTTTTTGGATTGGAAACAAGAGTACAAGCCAAGCCAAATATAACCAACAAACCAAATATACAAGGTGTCTCATTCCAATCAAAACTCGGATTTTTTGCTAATAACTTTATGACGAATCATTCGGGCCCCCTCAGCTAAGATATATCCATAACACACAAATTAACAATAACAATAATTTATTTGAAACAATAATAAGGATGGATGGTAGTGGAGCGGGCACTTTTAAACTAAAACTTATTGAAATTAAACTTGAGAAACTAAACACTGAGTGAAAAATAGATTGGAGGGAAAAATTACCTTACTTTAATTGAAATTTATGTGGAGGATTTCTTTTTGATATAATCTTCCAAGAGCTGTTGTTTTTCTATTATATTTATATCAGCTATGATCTCCTTTTTTCTATAACTAAATTTCCTGCTAGTCATGCCGATATAGCAATTCTTAGATCCGTTTAGCTTCAATAAATGATATTTCACATATTCCTGAATAATTTTCAAAAGGAATTGGGTTATAAAATAAGTCAAATACTATACACCACACAAAAATATATTAAATAAATAAGTTAAATAATTTTAAATAAAAATTCTAATATTTTTATAAAACTTGAGTTAAATTTTCGACCGTTTTATGTTAAAACGCTGATTATATTCAACATTTTCTGCTCTAAAAGTAACAAAATATTGCTTATCATCAGTTAGGGTTCGAAAACTGATTAAACATTTTAGCTCATAAAATCTCATAAAGAAGATGGAACAATATAGATGATACTTTGTAGTAGAAAAACTTACACTAGAATCAACAATATTTCAATATATCGGGAAGAAACAAAAGCGAAATATTCAACTTGCTATGCACGCATTAATCCGCTGGTTCATAAGAGCTCTATATGAGGCTCCAAATTTTAATTATAAGAATTTGTGTTTTAAAATTGGTTTTTGACTAAATTTTAGTTTGACAGATAACTATTAAGTACCAAAGCCTCACATGTGGCATACATTTTTTTTCTACATAATCTAGAATAGAATTTAATTATACAAATTTTAAGAATGATTTTTTAAAAATATTTCGTAAGCGAGGTAATTAATTTTCATTATGCAGCTATGATTTAACAATTTTGCAGGTTATCGATACAAATTTTTACTATTAGAAAAACACAAAACCGGCAAATGCGAAAAGAAATTGCAGTGTGTAGAAAATTAGTAAGCTAAGAATGCATATTGAGTAAAATAGACAACTTCAGGATTATTTTCACTTACTTTTAGAAGTAAAAATTTCATGAAATGTTGTTTTAAGACTTAAACAGACACACTTGTGCACTTGCAATAAAATTATTTAAGCTTGAAAAACGATTTATACCACATTTGAAGACGCTCAAAATCTGAAGGCTCAAAGTCACGCCATTGCCCCATCGACCATTGCTTTAATCAGGGGTTTTGCCTATGTCGACATTTAAAGTGGTATTGGACAATTACTTTGACTCACATTAACAGTTTCAATATCAGAGGTAACTTCAGAAACCACCTCTACAGAAGTCTTTTCAGAAGTCATCTCAAGAATCGTCTGGGGCCCTACACTTTTTAGGGGCTCCTGAGAAACACAAGATATTATCTAATAGATAAGAAGGTTCCTTGAGCTACTATAAACAGTGCTGTGGACCTAAGAAATGACCATAAATGGCATTTTTTTTCATTTTTGGCATTTTTAATTAGGTAAAAATAAGTTTAACAAATGCAAATTTTAAATTAATAAAAAATAATTATTTGACTGACTTCGACACGAAAATAGGCAGAAATTGTTTTCCTGCTTCACTGTTTCATCCATGCTCTCCTCATCAGATATAGATTTTGCAGCACTCACTTATCCAGACATTTGAAACCTTCGGCAATCAGCATTTCCTGAACATACCGGTTAATGCAGCCTTTACATTTTTTTTCATAGATAAATAATTTTGATAAATTTCATTAGAAAACTTTGTTTATACCATCTTTTTAAATGATGTAACTGTTCTAAACTATGTAACTAATAATCCTACAATAGGCTTATTATTTTTCTCAATTAATTTATAAAAATTTTGTGCTTTTGAAAGTTAGTGACTTCGGAGGGGAGCAGGTTATATTTTTTTACTCGTAACTAGAATTTTTTTACTGGCTACCAGATTTTATCAAATTTGCAAAGCCATGGTTATAAATATAATGGTTTTACAGACCGTGGAAAAATATTGATATCTAGCTGTAAAAAAAATGCTTTCTTCTCACGTCTTTTTTTTTTTTTTTTTTTTTTTTTTTTTTTTTTGCGACGTGTTCTTTAAAATGACAACACAAAAAAGTTACTGTCCGAACTCTCTGAAATTTTATTCGATTGCAAATATAACTGTATCCAACCCCTCTTTAAAATTCCGTGAAAAAAGTCTAAGTCTTTGACTAAAGTCGAAGAGAACAGAGTCACAGAGTCACGTCAAAAAAGACTAAGTCACATTTAATACTGAAAACATGAGCCGACGCCGAGCAAACCCACGCCAAAATACCCAACATTCTTTTTGCATTGTCATCGAAAAATTCTCAGATTTTTTTAAATACTTTTATTCATCAGAACGTTTCCAAATTTTTGTAGGCGCTGTAATTTTGATCTTCCAAGATGCTTTTAATGGATTGTGTCGAAATACAGACGTTTAGTTACTTTTAGCATAGAAAAAAGATCGTCTTCGAAAGGCCCGATATGACGTGAGGTTCTAAATAAATCGTAATTTAGAATGCTTTCAGCTGTTTCACACCTTTAAATTTACCATTTATAATAAATTCTTTATGCCAAGCATTTCCATCTTAAAAGTAATCTCTATACTAAATTTCAAGTTTCTAACACTAACAGTTTCAACTAAATCATAATTTAGAACACTTTTAGAAAGTTTTCAGCTCATTTCGACCTTTTAAATTTTTAAATGTTTTTAAAAATGTTATAAGGAAGCATTTACTACATAAAAGTAATCATCATGCCAAATTCCAAGTTTTCATACCAATTGTGTCACATAAATCGCAATTTTAGAATGCTTCTTACTCTTGCATTCTTTTAAATTTCGAATTGAAAAAATAAATTCTGGGGAGCATTTACCTCTTTTAAGTAACATCCATATAAAATTTCAAGACTATATAGCCCTAAAAGTTCTAAATGACTTGTTACATTTGGCAAAAAGCAAGGTAAGTAAGTCTATTGAAAATTTTGTTAAAATTGCTTCATTATTATTAAAGTTAGGAATAAGAATTCGTGATTCTCTTGTAATGAAACCTTGTGTATTTTTGATTGAACAAATGGATTCCAACTCTGTTATTTTCTATGTAAAAATTATTTGCTGTAGTGTGTTTTTCCATCTTTAAGTTTTCCCCTCATCATTTTAAAACACTTTATAAATCTAACATAGTTTTGTGTTATTTCATTGGTGCATTTTATAGTTTGTAACTCTAATATTGTAAACGCTGTTTAAATGAATCATAACCAACTTAATTGCGGAGAAAAGCATTATGATTTCATTCATTTAAAAGACTGATTCCATTAACCGATGATTCATATAACCGGCGACCATCTTTATTATAAACTCAACCCCCCCCCCCTAGAACCGAATTCTGGCTGCGCCACTGACTAGAGAGTATACACTACAGTTTTATTTGAAAAACACAGGGTAAGGTAAAGCTAGGAGAGTCTGCGCACAATTTAAAAGGATAACAATAAAAAATCTAAATATTAATTTTTTGCTAAACTATCCATGAATAATTTTTACTTCATTTGCTTTTTATTCATTTCCATTGCTATTTTGTTGTTATGTTGCAATTTTATAGAACAGTTGTAATAAAACCAAGAAAGTTATTTTGCGCAATCTGTCCTTACAGGGTTGGTGTGATTGCGCACATGGGTAGGAGAGATTGTTACTAATAATAACTACAATTAAATTGTTGACAATAATAATTACACTTAAATGACACTGTTGTAAGGTTTTTGTGAACATATATTATTATATTAGGAGTGAATATTTTAACCAAATGATTAAAGAATCAGAAAAAGGAAATAATTTTAAAAAGGATTAAAAAAATTTAATTAAAGGGAAAAAAATTAAAGAATCAGAAAAGCAAGTCCGGATAAGATTACAAAATAACATTAAGTTACTTTATAACACGTTTAACTTAAAATTAGTCCATTTTCATTTTTTATTTTTTTATGCAAATTCACCAATAAGCTGCGTGATCTCTCCTAGCATGGAAACTAATGGGAACAATGCGCCATCTCTCCTAAGTAGCAGATGCGCAAACTCTCCAATTTCGGTAGGAGAGATTGTGCGTCCTTTTCTTTAAACATGGCCGCTACTAAAACGAACCGTTGATGTTCACATTGTTAGTCTAGATTAGTAGCTTATGGCAAATCATTTAAGTTTAAAATATTTTGTACTACTGACATTGTATAGAAATTCTGATGATAACTATGAAAATTCAAGCACTTACTTTGGGAAAACAAAACAAAATAGCAATGTTTTTTCTTAGACGCTCAAAACAATCAACGTGCACTTTCAAGTAGACACTCCACTACTGCTGTTATACAACTACCTGGAGTCGCTGCGCGCTCACTCTACTCCTCCCCCCTCCCCCCAGGAACCTCTATGTGCGCAATCTCTCCGACCACGCCATCTCTCCTTTCTTTACCTTATACGGTGTTTCTAGAAAGTATACAGCGTATACCACCGTATAGCCTCCACTACACCTGTTACTATAAAATATTTAAACTAGTGATTTCACTTTGTACGGTACCCCTAAAATAATCCGAAAGATGTCTGTAATTCGAGTTCTAACAATGTCAAAAATAAACAAAAAGTACTGTTTTAATTCATATGGAAGATCTTTGTAATCGTAGGTGGATGAATTTGTCATAGAGGATACTACATACATATTAAAAATTGCATAAACTTTGATTTTTCAAGTTCTAACATCCATGTTTGACACCATATTTGAGTTCCTTCGAACAACGCAGCCTGAAATTTATATACTTTTACTTAAATCTTTATAGAGTTAAATGAGATAAACATTTTAGGATGCTAATTTTAAATCTATGTGATATTCTGTAATATATAACTTCCCACAAAATCATCTGCTAATTATTTTTTTTATGAGATGTAATGAATAGACCCAAACATACTTCAGGCATATTTGCTGTTTTTGAATACAAAAACATATTTTTAATTATGAAAATTATTAATACATTCATATTTTAAAAAATACGAATTATGACCTACATTATTTTTTTCATAAAACGAAACAGAAGCGTCAAAAACATGACTGTGTACGGTTACAGGTCATTCCAATCATTAGTTTTCGAGATATAAAAAAAATTTACTTTTTGACACACTAAGGGGGCCGTTTCTCGTTATCAAATAAGCATCCGCAGAAAAGAAAGAGAATCAAAGGAAAAAATTACTGAATTTTCTTTTCTTTTTTTAAGTAAGTTTAAGATAACATCCAGCGATTTTTTCCCTTAAGTAATGAATAGACCCAAACATACTTCAGGCATATTTGCTGTTTTTGAATACAAAAACATATTTTTAATTATGAAAATTATTAATACATTCATATTTTAAAAAATACGAATTATGACCTACATTATTTTTTCGAGATATAAAAAAATTTACTTTTTGACACGCTAAGGGGGCCGTTTCTCGTTATCAAATAAGCATCCGCAGAAAAGAAAGAGAATCAAAGGAAAAAATTACTGAATTTTCTTTTCTTTTTTTAAGTAAGTTTAAGATAACATCCAGCGATTTTTTCCCTTATGTAATGAATAGACCCAAACATACTTCAGGCATATTTGCTGTTTTTGAATACAAAAACATATTTTTAATTATGAAAATTATTAATACATTCATATTTTAAAAAATACGAATTATGACCTACATTATTTTTTTCATAAAACGAAACAGAAGCGTCAAAAACATGACTGTGTACGGTTACAGGTCATTCCAATCATTAGTTTTCGAGATATAAAAAAAATTTACTTTTTGACACGCTAAGGGGGCCGTTTCTCGTTATCAAATAAGCATCCGCAGAAAAGAAAGAGAATCAAAGGAAAAAATTACTGAATTTTCTTTTCTTTTTTTAAGTAAGTTTAAGATAACATCCAGCGATTTTTTCCCTTAAGCCTTTTATCAATAGATTAAATAATAAAATTAAAAATTTAATTTCTAAAGAAAATTTTAAAAAATGGAATAATTTTCTAAATAGCCTCTCTCCCGATGATAACTCTTTGTGGTTATTAAGAAAAAAATATAATTATACCCTATCCCTCCTCTTAGTACTGCTCTTAACAGAACTGCTTTTAATTCTACTGAGTATATTGACAAAGAAAAAGAAGAAATTCTTTCAAAAACATGTGCTGAGCAATTTTTCCCTAATCCCTCTCTTGCTAGCCCTGATCACATCTCCCATGTCAGTAATACTGTCAAAAATTTCTTAGCTAACCTCCCATCTCCACCCCCTGAGCATCTTCCTGAAATTAAATCTATCTTTTTATATAATATTATCAAAAATCTAAAACAGCGTACAGCCCCTGGATATGATAATTCTTTAAAAAATAATTGTATTATACTACCAATCTCACTAACGTTATTCTAAAATTCTTTTATTTTCCTAAACCATAAAAAACTTATGTTATTTCGCCTATTCCTAAACCTCAAACTAATCTTCACGGGATCATACTAATTTTCGTCCAACTTTCCTACTCTCTTCTCTCAGTAAAGTCGTTGAACGTGTCATCATGTCCCAGCTGCCTGACATTTTAGACAATAATAATATTCTTATTCTTGAGCAAAATTTCTTTTTATAGTTAAATACTGTACCTAACATCAGCTGCTTCATGCTGTGGAAATTCCTAGGTGAAAACCTCAACATGAACATTCCAGCCGCTACCATTTTTTTAGATGCCGCTAAGGTCTTTGATAAAGTCTGGCATGAGGGCCTTAACTATAAATTAATTCAGTTTGGTATTCATGCCGGACTTATACACCTTATTTATTCTTACCTTAGCGACTGTCCTTTTTGTATCCACATCAATAAGATTCTCTCTACAGAGTATTTAATTCTCTTGGGAATCTTGCAAGGTTCTGTGTTTGGTCCAACCCTATTCAACATATTTTTTAACGATATATCACACAGACTGTGGACATTTATTGATCTGTATGCGGATGACACAGCAATCTACTTCTCTGCACATCTCCACACTAACTTATACAAAAATCTCCAAAATCACATTGACTTTTCATAAGTTGGTGTATCAAATGGTGTAAGTTGGTGCATTAAACTTCATGTGAGTAATACTATTGCTGTTTATTTCTCTAAAAATATTATCTATATTAACCGTATAACCTTTAATAATGTTACCATTCCATGGACTAACAATACTAAATATCTGAAAGTCACCCTTGATATAAGAATTATACGTGAAATAAACATATATTTAATGTTTGGTTTAAAGTCGCCGGCATTTCTAAATATCTTTATCCTCTCCTCAGTAGTAATACTATTTACATTAAAAATAAACTCCTTGTTTATAATGCTTGCATTCGTTCTATTCTTACTAGTCCGATCTAGGGTTTTGCTAGTAACACTAATCTCAATATCTGTATAGTACCCATAGTAAAAATTTACGTATTATAAAAAATGGTCACAGCTTTTTAAGAAATACTACTATTCGTAGAGATCTTTGTACTACCTCCCTTAAAAAGAGAATTAATCAAGTGACTAAAAACTTCTACAAAAATGTGTATAATATTCCAAATAAAATCATTTCCAAGTTACCAGACTACGAGGTCTTCGACTCCGCAAACCGTAAACGCCCTAGATACGCATTGATTCTTAAAGATGAAACCTGAATTTTTTCTAATTGTTTCACATTAACCTTTCTTTCTTTTCTTTTTTTTTTTTTTTTTTTTTTTTTTTTATGATTATTGTCTAATGTTAACTCTTTAAAAATATATATCCTATTAGTCTGTTACTTTTATAACATTTTATATTTTATACTAAACTGTATAGACACTAAAAGTGCCTTTTTTTATGGAATAGAGAGCGTTTATTTAACCCCTTAACTGCTCCGGACGTATATATACGTCCTTGAAAAAACCCAGCATGTACTATATAAATGGCGAACTTGCATGACCGCGAGCCAATTTTCACCAGCAGTGCCGTGTTTTGGACAAGTATAACAAGTGCACTTTCTTAATGTTATATCAGAAAACTAATCTTCGCGTTATTTAATTGCAAAATTAGGTGACTAAATAAGATATTGAAGATCAGGACAGATTTCGTCGGCAGTTAAGGGGTTAAAAAATAAGCAGCGTTTATTTTTTAAATAAACGCTGCTCACTAAAACTGCTACTCAATGCTTTTAACTTCATTTTTGAATTGGGTATCAAAGGCGTTTCTAAAATAAAGCTATAGCACAAAAAGTATTATTATTATTTAAAATTCATGACGTAACCAATGTATTTTTCATAATGTTCTTGTAAATTAAGAATGTAAAGTTCAATTACTCATTCTTCTCACAGCTTAGGAAACTACAATAATTTAGGTATAAAAATATCAACAAAATACGATTATTACAATTTCGAGTAAATAGAGAAAGTCATCCGTAACGCGCGTACAAAACACTTATTACATAAATAGAATAAAAAAAGAACATCGTAGTTAATTTCGACACATTATTCGAATCTCGCGTTCAGCACGCAAGATATATGTAAAAATCAGTTAACAACAACAAAAAATAAAAGCATGAGAACTGTACCATATCTGTGTTTTGAGAAATAATAATATTTTTGCTCGTACTTCTTTGGTAAAATGAATTACTCAACCTCATGTTATTAATAAATGTAAATAAAACGGCATTTATTATTGGAACATTTTACGTTACAATGAAACATTTCTCCTACGTGTTCTTCACCAAGAAAAACAAATTAATGACTTCATAATTCCGCTAATGCTATAACAATATTTAAATAAATGTAGTTTCGTGTTTTGTCGAACTTATTTTTACTTTTCTTCCTAATTTCCGTATACGAGTAAAGTACATTATGATATCAAGTGTAAACAAATAAAAATCACTACTTTCTGATAAAAAATATGTTGAAGTCACGCAAAATCCCGTGACTCATGTTCACCAATCGAAAGACAACTCATGAAAAATTCTCCGCCCTTTATTTTGTGCTTTTATTACACGGTCACAGTTAGATAATAATCTAGTAGCTTTTTATAACCCTCTTCTATCAGAGTATTTAATTAGTCATAAGAGTCAGAAGAGAATGAAACCTCTTTCGTTACACGCAGAGCTGTGTTTGAAATGTTGCGATTTCTGAAAATGCTTTGCAGTATTGTTTGGATATTGTTCGGTACACTGCAAAAAATAATTGTTGATTTTACAGTATAAAACTGGCATCCCAGCTGCCAGTATTATACCGTAAAATTAACAGTATTAAACAGTAAAATTAGCAGTACTACTTGCGCGGCAGCGTATTACTGCTAATTTTACTGTTTAATACTGTTAATTTTACGGTATAATACTGGCAGCTGGGATGCCAGTTTTATACTGTAAAATCAACAATTATTTTTTGCAGTGTACGATGAAAGGATATTCACAGGAGATTCACAGAAACACACAGGTTCTCACTTGAAGAGAGTATATTTAATTTGGTGACTATTCCAGAATCTTCACATTGCTCATACACTTCAAACAAAATTGTAGATTTTACTGTATAATTCTAGCATCCCAGCTGCTAGTATTATACCGTAAAATTAACAGTAATAAGCAGTAAAATAATCAGTAATACCCTATTGTGCATTACTGCTTATGAGTGCTGTTAATTTTACGGTATAATATTTGCAACTGGATCGTAACATCAAAAAAAAAATTTTTTTTCAGTGTATGTTTTGTACAAAATCCTCAAGAACAACGTATAACACTAAACAAGACATAAAGAGCGACAACAACTAGCGAAAACGACTAGCAACTCAAATTTCTGGCTCTAGATTTTCAAGCATTTGTGACAAATAAAAGCTGAAGATTACCATACAAATAATAATCTAACTCTACCTTACTTTGTTATTCATTTATTATTTGTATGATAATGTTCAGCTTTTATTTCACAACTTCTGATCCCATTGAGATCCCACTCTAAAAATTTCCAGATTTCAAGCTTATAATATTACAAAAAACACATTTTTTTCAAAATTTTTAAAAAACACGATTTAAAAATTAAAAAAAAAATTATTGAAAGTTTTCAGTTTACCATTATAAAGAAGACAAATTCAACACAATAACTAATACAAGTTAATAACTAATTGAAGTTATTTATAACACGGACATCAATTTGATAGTTCAATAAAAGTTACGTTATTTTTCAAAGAAATGATAAAGATATGTTTGACAACTTTATCCCGCTATATATTGTAACATACTTATCTAGATTAACTTATCGTATACAGAAAAATGGGAATATATTTTTTCTTTTTTATTTGTGATTATGTCAGAGAACTAAAGAAAAATGTTACTTATCAGGTTTAGTATTTTTAATAAAGATGAATCACAGTTGCGGATATACTTGTAAAAACCAAACTTTTGAATAAAAAAAAAATGATTTACTAAAAAAAAGAATAAACAGTGGTCGGGGTGAGACAGACTGTGGATCAAGTGGTGGTGGTCAATGTTTCTAGAGATTTTTCCAAATATATTTAGAGCTGTGAAGAATTTACCATTTCTGAGAGCGTTGTGCCGTTTTTCGAATGTGCAGGTACTTTTATGACAGTTTGTACTAATGATACTTACCCCAACCCCATCAAACATACTGTTAGCTGCACATTCTCAAAAAAAAAAAAAAAAAAAAAAAAAAAAAACGAAAATTTCCACTTGGATTTGCCTACCGCCCCCCCCCCCCCCCAATCTAACGTAAAAATTACCTAAAATCCTCATCTAAAGTTCTATATTCGTCAAATGAGAGGGATGTTCAGGCAACTGTACTTTTTTGTAAGAGAAACGGAATTTTAACGTATGTCCCTTTTCCCTTCAAAATACGAAAAATTCGTCTATCTAAGCTAAATACTTCCTGAAATTCTCCATTCAAAAGACGTATATTTCTTTAAAATATACAGAAAAAACTTCTTCCAATCACCGGGGCGTTCCAGTAACTTGCTACCTGTTCTTTTTGTGTATTTTGACAAAATTTATAGTGGAATGCAATGAAAACTTAAACTAAAACATTGGGAAGTCTTCTTACACTGCAAAAAATAATTGTTGATTTTACAGTATAAAACTGGCATCCCAGCTGCCAGTATTATACCGTAAAATTAACAGTATTAAACAGTAAAATAAGCAGTAATACGCTGCCGTGCAAGCAGTAATACGCTACCGCGCATGCGCGTAGCAGCTGGGATGCCAGTTTTATACTGTAAAATCAACAATTACTTTTTGCAGTGTACTAATTAACAGCATTAAAGTAAACAGAACTTGTCATTCTGACTGATTTTAAAACTGAACAACTTGCAAACGGTGATAGATATTAAAAAAAATTCTTGCAGGAGAGTTATGTCATGAGTTTGTTATTGCGATTCGTGATTTTAGTTTTAATTAACAGTAATAGATGACGCTGCAAGCAACACACGTCCATCGAGGCAGAAGAGGAAATCACCCAGCATTGATGCGAAGGAAGGAGGTTAAATGTATGAAATGGGTCTCATTCACCAATACAATCTTGTACAATATGACCCACTCCATATATTTAACCTCCTTCCTTCGCATCAATACTGGGTGATTTCTGCTTCTGCCTCAATTGGACGTCTATTGCTCGCAGCGACATCTATTGTTGGTAATTCGAACTAAATTCAGGAATCACAGTTAAAAAAAACTCCTGACATCTTGCATCATCCTCCTGCAAGAATTTTTTAATATCTGCCACCGTTTGCAAGTTATTGAATTTTAGAATCAGTCAGTCAGTTTTAAGTTGATTTATGAACAAGAAACAATCTAATAAAAATTGTACAATTAAAATCTATGGAGGTCAAGTCTTAAGAATAAAAATTTTAAATTCTTATTTAACGGAATCAGCTGGATTCGAACGCTGGGTATCAATTATTGAAACTGGAGACGTTACCTCTGCGCTACTAACACTTGATTAGATACCTGCGATATTTATCACTTATACTCTGTCCCATTGTCCCGCAGTGGCGCAGACGATTAAGCTCGATTCCCGTCAAGATCACCGAAAGTGAAGCAGCATCGACCATGGTCAGTGCTTGAGAGAGTGACAACCTCTCTCGACTGCGGCTGCTGTGGGACCGTGTAACTTAAAACGATACCTCTGAGGGTTCCCAATCCAAAAGCCAATCCAGGTGCAGGTTTCTCATCTGCAATTGGTTAAAAAATTAGGCGACCAGCTCTAGAAGTCCAACCTCACTTGAGGCTCTGGCACCCCTTTTTCCAGAGAAGTGCCATGGCACTTTCTCCGACACGGCAACAACAACAACAGCAACTCTGTCGAATTGTTTTTTTGGGATTTTCCCTAAAGAATTGGTTGCAAAATAATTTGAAATTTGTTTAAAATGGATTAAATACTTAATCCGACGGAACTATTTGTACGAAAATCTATACTGTTCTTGCGACAGTGGACTATAACATATTCGCTAAATTAGAGTTCAATCGGAAGTACTGCTTGGGAGTTATTGTGTTCACACACGCACGAACGCACACACATACACACGCACGCACGCACACACACACACACACACACACACACACATATATATATATACAGTCCCTGGCCAAATTATTTGACGCAGTTGTTTTTATTATAATTTGTTAAATATCTGGAAAGATACATGAGGAATTATCTTGAAACTCTAGGAGTGTAAACAACATGATAAACGTCATATATTTCCGAGAAGATTTTTTCTTGAAACCCCATAAGGGGCCGTCAACAAATTGAAGAAAAACGAATATCTTTTGGATAACCCTGTAAAAACTAATATCACAAAAGCGTTGAAACGATATCACACGCTTAGGAGGCTTATTGTAATAATTTGGGTTCATTTTTATGAAGATAGCATGTATACTCGAAGAGAAATTCAGGTTTTTTATAAAAACGGTCCCAAATTTTACGACGTTTTTTGCTTATAATTTGCAGAGTTTTTAATATAAAAACAAGTTATTTTCAGAAAATATGACAAACAAAATTATACACAATACCCTGTAATCAGAATTAAAAAATAATAATAATTGCATGAAAAATGAGCAGGTTTACTGAATATTTTTTCACTGCGCATGCGCGAATTCAATCAAAATATACTGTGCATAATATATTAGCTAAATATATAGACCAACTTTTATGAAAGTCTCAAAAACATAGCTTGAAAATTCTGATAGTGATCGTCGATAGAATAAGCTCGAAATTCGCTGTTTCCAAAAGGAAGCAAAAAGATGAGGGGTTGTATCAAATATAGAATGAGAGACGCTTCATTCTTATTATGTCAACTTTCAAAAGCTAGTATATTTGGATACAACCCCTCATCTTTTTGCTTCCTTTTGGAAACAGCGAATTTCGAGCTTATTCTATCGACGATCACTATCAGAATTTTCAAGCTATGTTTTTGAGACTTTCATAAAAGTTGGTCTATATATTTAGCTAATATATTATGCACAGTATATTTTGATTGAATTCGCGCATGCGCAGTGAAAAAAATATTTAGTAAACCTGCTCATTTTTCATGCAATTTTTATTATTTTTTAATTCTGATTGCAGGATATTGTGTATAATTTTGTTTGTCATATTTTCTGAAAATAACTTGTTTTTATATTAAAAACTCTGCAAATTATAAGCAAAAAACTTAGTAAAATTTGGGACTGTTTTTATAAAATCCTGAATTTCTCTTCGAGTATACATGCTATCTTCATAAAAATGAACCCAAATTATTACAATAAGCCTCCTAAGCGTGTGATACCGTTTCAACGCTTTTGTGATATTGGTTTTTACAGAGTAATCAAAAACGTATTCTTTTTTCTTCAATTTGTTGACGGCCCCTTATGGGGTTTCAAGAAAAACTCTTCTCGGAAATATATGACGTTGATCATGTTGTTTACACTCCTAAAGTTTCAAGATAATTCGTCATGTATCTTTCCAGATATTTAATAAATTATAATAAAAACAACTGCGTCTAATAATTTGGCAAGGGACTGTATATATATATATGTGTGTGTGTATGTATGTATAATCGCTTTGTAATATAATATCAGACATAGCAACAAAATGATATGAGAAGATTAGTGCGATAAAGAGATATTGTTAATCATAAAGTGGGAACTCCACAACGATAGTATGAAGTAGAAATTTTATTCTTTTTATTTACATATGATTTTTTAAAGCATTTTTTTTTATTAATTTGTATTTTTTTTTTTTTCAAAACTTTTTTATTAACTCTTAAATTTCTTTAAACTTTTTTTGTTAACTTTTAAATTTCTTAATTTTTTAACTTGCGAATTTTTTTCACAACTTTTTTTTTAGTTGTAAATTTTTTTAAACTTTTTTATTAAAATGGGAATTACAGTAACCTTTTCAAAACTTTGTACATTTCAAAAAAAAAATTTTTTTCAATTTGAAAATATTTTTAAACCGTTTTTCGTTAATTTGTGAATATTATAGATATACATGTACATATATTCACATTCACACCAATACGCGCTCACACAAATGCTTTCCTTACACTATGTGTTCGGAAAGTAAAAATATGCATTTTGAAAAGGTTGCGAGGTACTAACTCGTAAAAATCGGTACAACTGATGGCAACATTATCGGAGCTGTATTCCGTGACCTTTTCAAACTTTCAAAAAAAAAAAAAAAGTAAATAAAAAGTAAATTTACCAATCAATCAAATCAAGGTGCCGAAACACCCTCCTGTGATTGCAATATATTTTTCTGTTTTGAAGAAATTTCCGTCATTTGATTGGAGAATTTAAAGAAATTTTGAACTTAGGTTAGCAATTTTTTTGTGCTTTGTAGGGAAAAATAAATAAGTGAAAATATCGTTTCTCATACTAAAAAGTGTTATGCAGAGCAGACTTGGCGGAACACCCTTGTGATTTGACGAGAATGCAAATTAGATTGAATGATTCAAGATGATTTTTCAGTAGATGTGGGGATTTTTCAGTATTTTGAGGGAAATGAGCAAATCAAAGTGGACGTGTTTTAACGGAATATAATCAACGGAAATATACAATATCAATTCACGGGCTTTTTAGAGTGCCCGGGCACATTGGTTGGAATTCAGATCCAGTGTAACTTCCTGTGAATTTATATATATACATCTTGTTTATTCTTTATTCTTACAAAAAATTAACAATTATTGCTCTTAGTATAAGAGCTTTATTGTCATTAATACAGTTCGAATGGTCAAACAAAGATTGTATGAATGAAAGATACCAGAAAGAAATATTACGGGCTATGCATTTAGTTATCAAACTTTTTAATATTTGAGAATCACTGTTTCTGAAAAGTAATTTTCATCTTATTTAATCTCAAATTTATGTCATTAAATAAAGCGAATATTTCTATTCGAAAATAGTGGTACTCAAAAAGCGGGAAAGTTGGCAATTATATATAACTAGCGGCCCTCCCTCGCTTTGCTTCGGGTTAACCTTGAAAACCTTCATCTCTTTGTGTTTTCTGTAGACCTTTTTAATGTGTACAATAATTAGTACATTATTTTGATAAATCTTGTAGGGTTCAGCCTGCGTTTGCAATGTATAAGCGGAAAAAATGAAATTATTTACGACATCACATTAAAAACCTCAAAAATAACAGTATTTCTCCACTATTTAATGGATATACATATAAACCTTCCTCTTGAATCACTCTATCTATTAAAAAAAAACCGCATCAAAATCCGTTGCGTAGTTTTAAAGATTTAAGCGTACATAGGGATATAGGGACAGAAAAAGCGACTTTGTTTTATACTATGTAGTGATTTATCTGAAATTACAAAGCAAAACATATGGTTATTATACATATAAACCTTCCTCTTGAATCACTCTATCTATTAAAAAAAAACCGCATCAAAATCCGTTGCGTAGTTTTAAAGATTTAAGCGTACATAGGGATATAGGGACAGAAAAAGCGACTTTGTTTTATACTATGTAGTGATGTATGCGTGTGAGCGACATTTTTATTTCGTGATTATTATTGTTATTATTATGATTATTAAAAAAGAAAAGTCGCTCAAAACTAAGTTTAGACACCGAATTTTCTTAAAACTAAGAGTTACTTTAAAATAAGAAGGGACAATACTACTTCCCCCAGTATTGATAGTCGGTAAATAATAATTTTGTCGACAGAGTATGTTGTAAGTTGATAGCATATAAAAAAGCTTGAGCATTTGTTTTGTATTTGTTTGTTTGTATGTTTTTTACGAGTTTTATATATATAAATATCATTTTATTTGAAAGTCATTTGGATATTGTTAACTGAAAATAAAATATTTAACCGTTCCAAAAAAAATTGAAATAATTATTAAGTTTTTAAAATTTTAATTGTTAAATAACTTTTTTAACCCCGTTTATGTTGGGTTTGTTTTTACCTGTGATCATTATTTGAAACACGTCCGTATGTCATAACCGCAAGTAACTACTGATTCATACTTTTGCGGTCGCTTTGAAATTTTTGTCATATGCATTATCACAGCGGGTAATCGTGTTACACCTTTAAGGTGTTCCAGATTAAGTTTCTAAAAACAAAACACCTACTTCAGAAAAGAAATATTAGGCTTATTTTAACTGTGCTAAAGTTTGTGTTAATACCATAATTAATGGATTACCAGACACGCAAATTATTCTGGTGGAGAAGTCTCTTAAAAATAAATGTTACTGTCTTTAAAAAAGTTTACAAAAAATATGTCAAATCTATATAAGATCATAGAAAAATATTATCACAATGCTATTACCAAAAATTATAAATGTCTTTTAAATATTTAGCGCTCAATAAGAAACCATTGATAATCCCAGACATAAAATTATTTTGATATTTCTTTTATATGATATGTTAGATATCAAAACCACTTTTTTCTGTTTTGGCAGACTAAATACTAACATAACAACAACAACAAAAATCAGCATGGAAAAATAACAAATGCAGAAAATATGAATGAAATTGTTAAAAATAAATTTAGTATTAAGATATTAAAATTTGACATTTGTATAAAACCTAAATTTTTTGACCGAATGAATTCAAATTTTGGTATTTGAAACTAAAATTTACTTCAGAATCAAAATATGATATCAACTTCAAATATTTCTGTTCAAAATTTAAAAATTTGTTACTATTTCAATTTAAATACAGCCATTTAAAAGAAATAATAATTCTTAGAAAACTCAGTTACCCCATCTCATCGAATGACTCTCTCGATGGGAAAAAGAGACTTCCTGTCTCTCTGACAATCCAGTCTCTCTGAAATAATTTAGCGAATAAAAAAATATGGAGTGTTTTTATTCCATCTTTTGGCTGACTATACAATAAATATTTCATTTCTATAATTATATTTAAATAACTAAACGTCCGTGGCTACGATGCGACTAATCAACTAATTGATCTACTTAGGAATCAACTAATTGAATTATAAGTATTACTACATTTAAGCATTATGTCACAACGTAATGAATTTCATTGATTTTGAAAATTTTCTGATACTTTCAGTGTTAGCTGTGAAATAACATCATTATATCACAGCGGAAATGCCGGTCAAACTTCTGGTTTTCTTGACCTTTCATTAGACGCCAACGAAATTTGACGTCATTTAATGGCTGTTGGTCACATGAAGTTGTATATGAATTTAAATTTCCCATAAGCGTGTACAGAGAAAAATCCCAGAATGTTAATTTGCATTTTAAAGAAATCTCAGGCACTGTTCTAAAAAGGCTAAGAAAGAGATTTCATTATAATAAAGTTTTGATTTTGTGCTCCATTTTTCGCATAATTTATTTAAAACTGACAAGGGTCGCTTCGGAGGAACAGCGTCGGTGACAGTAAATGGAAGATATTTTAAAAATATGAACGTTTATTTAAAATATCTCCGTGCTTTAATTGGGAAAAGGTAATTGGGAGGGGAGAGCGGGGGTGTAACCAGGTTCTCATCCAATTGACGTATTTTTGGGCGTGTGGTTTGCCAGAAAAAAAATTTCATTATTAAATCCTTTTTTTTTCTTCTTTTAAATGTTTGGTATTTTAACCCATTTAACGGTATTCTTTCTTACCTCACCACATCTTCCTATTTTCATCTGAATTGCGCTGTATTTCTGTATTATTTACTTTTAGATTTTTTTTATATACTTTATTGTTTACATCAACCTCTCTCTCTCTCTCACTCACTCACTCACTCTTTCTCTCTAAATAATTCAAGATTTTAATTTAACTTACTTGATTTTCCAGCAGTTTAAGGGCACTCTTCATTAGTTTTCATGTAATTTGCGGGGTATAAATATTTGCCACACGTATACAAAACAGAAACTTCGTCATAATAATCCGCAAAACCAAAGTATAGTGTCTAAAAGAAAACCGTCTTTAGCGTCTCTTTCAGAACTATAGCCATACTCGTTAAAAGTATTTATGCATTCATGGTATTTTTTTTTTGCAATATCTAACATTTTTTAGATGCAGGTTTAAACTTCCAAAGAGAATGCCAATTGACTCCAAAATCGGTTCGGCTGATTTCCGATTAATGCTCCTTATGTGCAGTCCTGGTATAAAAGTTATCACCCCTATTAACTATATCGCAGATCATCGTATAAGAATGTGTCTGGTATCAATAAGATAGTAACAACGCATACTAATTAATACTGCACTTAAATTTTGCTTAGTGAGGTCGTTTAAATATAGAAATCGTACAAAATTTAAAATTTTCAATATTAATATCTGATTTTGACATCATATTTGTATTATTTGGTAAATTTTATCTTCAGATACAAAACGAAAAGTCATTCGGTCAAATAGTTTAGGAATAATTGAGGTTTAACGTTGCAACTCCTAATGTAAAATTCAGTTTTAATCGTTGCAAAACATATTGGAATGCGAGTAGTTTTTTAAGTATAACTCAAAAGCTAATAGGCAAAATGTTACGTAATTTTGGAATTGCATATTTAAAATTTATGGAAATTTATTTTTGTTAAAAAATTTGTAGGTCACAATTCATATATATATGTTATATAAAAAATTTATTTCCTTCGCAAATCCTTCACATTTATTTCGCATTAGTCCTTTAATCTAACTTCTGACATAGTCAGTATTTCCTTAATTCTTAATAATATTTATTCTTATTTAATGTCCTTTTAAAAGTATTAACTCGTATATTAATAATTATCTTATTCCAAATCTTAATCTAAAATTTTAAGTTCATTCGTAACTTTTATCAGCTCCCCAATGTATAAAATTCTGAGAGACGTCTTTTTCATTTCGAATGCTTTTAAAAGCCATTTTTTTATTTTTTTATTCCATGCTCTGCTTTCGCGCGCTGGGTATTTTTCACTTCAAAATTAATGCATGGTTACGAGAGGAATTCTTTCATGTTGGGTCTTCTCCCTCGCGCCTCATTCTCTGGGCTAGAGCTCGCCTCTCACTCATTGGTTTGTGCGCTCATGACGTTGTATTCTGTATCACTACGCTCAGTGAACAAAACTTGCTTGCACGCTTTGGAGGGCAGGTTTCTGACGTGTTTGGAAGTGTAACCAAATGGGTATCTGGTGTTGTAGTCACGTAGAATGTTCATACAGCTCTTTAAGATCTTTTAAAACGATGTAGTGATCCATCGTGAAGCCTGAGGGCTATAAGTTTATACCTGTGGGAACTGTTACTGCATCGCTCTTATTCATAAATAAACGATTTGTCTGGAAATTGGCTGGTCTTTATTGACGAAATTCTTCTGGTGTCTCATCATTGCCTCATCTCTTCGCCATGATTATTGAAATCGACTGCAACCTTCTATTTCTTTAACAAACTGCCATTTTCTCGTGGAATATTACATCTCGTGATGTCTCATCTTCGTAAAAACACCATACACACACACACACACACACACACACACACACACACACACACACACACAGACAGACACACACACACACACACACATATATATATATATATATATATATATATATATATATTATTTTTTTTTTTCGAAAATTATATTCGAGAATTTGTTTACGAAATTTATTTTCCAAAATAATATGAAATGTAAGATTTTTTTTTTTTAGTACACAAATTGATTTCTAAAATCTTTAAGTATGCAAATTAAAAATTACATACTATTCTGATAAGTAGTTTTTGAGTTATACTTAAAAACCTACCCGTATTGCAATCTGTTTTGCAATGAATAAAAATGAATTTAACATTAAGAGTTCCAAACTTTAAACCTACCTAATCATTAAACTACTTCAGCAAATGACTTCCCGGTTTGTAGTCGAAGTAAAATTTACCGAAGAATAGAAAAATATGATGTCAGAATTAGATGTAATACTGAAAAATTTAAAGTTCGTTACAATTTCCATATGTAGACGATCCCCAGGCAAAATTTAAGTATAACATTCATTATTAGACATTTTTACGAATCAATTGGAGCTAGTCACATTTTTATATGATTTGCGACAGAGTGAGTAGGGGGGGGGGGGTGTCACTTTTTAGGGTTTCGTTCATCTCACGAAACCATATTACTCCCGCTGGGTTGTCTGTCCGTCACAGAGCCATTCTCAGAAACTATGTAACTTACAGAGTTGAAACTTTGTGTATATATAGCTGAATACCAGCTATGAAGCTCAAAATATTAAAATTTGAGAAAATCGTATTATAGATAGAGATAAAATACCAAAATTCTAACATCCTTTTCCTATTAAATTTAAACATTTTTCGTTATAGCAGTTGCCAAAAATTAAAAAGCCACAATGAAATTCTTTCTACAATAATTAATATTCTATTGAAAGATTTCCACGTGAAAAATGAAAATTAAATAAAAAGTTTCACCAATTGACAAAAAGATTAGTATGAAATAAAAATCATTGATGACATAGTGGTAATAAAACGGAAATTTCCAAAGATTTCTCAATAATACAAGGAGTATGTGTATGTACAGAAAGCAGATTAATATCACGTCATTAGAGAATTAAAAAGAAAATCTGACGTCCTATTGGAAGTTTAACGAAATTTTCAAATGTTTGAGAATAATACAAAGCGAGTATTAATATGAGTAATAGAGAATAGTAAATATATGAGTTTGAGGAACATATTGAATCATGATAAAAATCCGATTATGGAAATATTCGCATATTTTAGCATTTTAAAGGTGTACAACATGTTTAATTTTGAAATTATTTTTTTAAATACCGCATTTAGTCCGCATAACAGATATTATTATAACAGAATATAATACCGGGCTTAGCCCGCTATAGGGCTGGTTTAGATATTCGAAAAAAAGAAAAAATAGACCGGTATATTTTTGTTTTATAAAAAACATGACCTTTTTTTTTTTTTTGCTAAATGAAATTTATTTGGATTTATTAAAGAAAGGATAAAGTGTTTTGAAAGGAATATTAAACGAAACCCTTTGAGCGATCTTCGATCACACTTACCCACTTGTTTATTTTCCCCCCAGGACTGTAAGCACTTTCATTGTATCACTAATGACTTGTATGTTAGCGAAACCGTTATGCAATATTTGGCGCTCTAAATGTGTGTCTTATTGCATACTTAAGCTATATAGCACCAAGTCTCATATTATTTTACAACCCTTACAATGTCTAATCAAAGTTTTATGGAAATTTTTCAACCAGTATAAATGACGTCATGTTTAATTATATTGAATAAATTCATTCTTTACATTTTTATCTTCGTATATTCTAAAATTAAAGATTATGTTATTTTATTTTACAAAAGATTCCAATAATAGGATAAAAAGAGTATTTTCAAAAAAGTCCAATTTATTTACTGTATAATTTAGTACTTTTGACCAAGAAATGAGTGAAAATTACGAAAATTTATCATCATAATACTGCAATTTTATTAATTTAAATTCATATTTCGTTTTAATATTTAAATATATATATATATATATATATAAGCACATTTTATAAATAAGTATGACATCACTTTCACAGTTCAAAATCATATTTTAATGTTTCAAAATTTAATGCATTGTTAACAAATTACTTTGTACTTTGCTCATTTTCCGTGGCAATAGTATAGGGGTCTCGTAACCTTTTGAAATTTTTCCACCGCTTTTGAAAAGTGATGTGTTTTCGAGTTCTTATAATTTTTTTAATGCTAATTGAAATTACATAAATCTCTATAATATATTTAAACCATATTTCAAGCGTTATAAAATGTAAAAATAAACTTTTAGAATGTAATATAATAAAAAAAAATACAGTTCTGTTAATATTGGAAAATATTTTCACGAGGTATGTCGTAATCCATGCGATAACTTAACTTAACGACTATATGAACATAAAACTTATGTTAAAATGATCTCTAAACTTATCTTTTATAGAATGTTAGAATGTTATTGAATGTTAGAATGTTAGAATGTTAGTTAAATATTTTCATTGTTTTTTTTAATGATTAATGAATTATTTTTTTTTCTATTTTTTAAAATTTAATTGAACTTTTTAAATAGTTTCTGTCAAAGAGTTTATATATCCTTAATTCATTCTATAATATATAGTTTGGAGGTCATTTTAACATAAGTTTTATATTCATATATCTTCATCAACAAAATATATGATTATAAACATCATGCTAAAACTTCTTTTTTTACACCGTTTACACTGTCGCGATGGCACACGTGCCCTTAAGGGGTTCATATACATTCTCGGTGGCGAAAAATTGACATACTTTGGAATTATTTTTTTAGAAAGTAGATCAAATTAATTGCAAAACTCATAATTCCACGCTGTTTTTTATTGCTTCAAGTATTTAAACATATATATTTTGTTAAATTTGGTCACATATTACGTGGGAAACCTGCAGCCGCGATCACCTGTTTCAAAATATCCGTTCTCGATGGGCAGCATTCTAACTTCCTGTAGAAACAAAAAAATATTAAAATCTCAGTTTCTTCTTATAAAATAAGGTTGTATAGCTAAGGGCCATCGACTCTAATTTTTGAAATTTTGAAAAATAAGAAAATTGCGCTATTTTGAAAAACAATTTCATTTTTCGTCTTAAATTTAAACTTATATCTTTAAACTTATTGGAAAAATATAAAAAAATTAAATCTTCAAAAATCGGTTGCCTTTATACAATTTAATTATGCGTATGTGAGCACAAATTTTATCCAAATATGTTAAAAATTGTTCAAGTTATCATGCTGCCTATGTTGAAACGTTCAGTTTCCAGAAAATCACGTTTAAAGTTTTAGAAGAAAAAAAATATATTGATATATTTTTTCAACTTACACTTACTTAATTTGCTATTCCTGCGTCATACTGTGTACCCTCCGGTGACTTAATCCGCTAAGATAAAATATTTTTGTTACACCTACGAATTTTTAGTAGAATCTTTTCGACGAGGTCTTTTTTATTGATCGTGCGCGCGCTCAGATTATTGTTCATATCTTTATAATAATTGAGATATCACTTTAAATGTTTTTGCCTACACACTATAAGGATTTAATGTCCGTCATAATAAGAAAATTGATTTTTGTTTTTATTTTTTGTTTTTTATTTATTTATTTATTTATTTATTTATTTTTTTTTTTTAAGTTGAGAACGCATTTAACCCCTTAAGTAAAAGAAAAAAATTCGTCCAACACAATAAATTATCGGAATCACTCAAAGTGAGTGATATACATTAATTAATTTATAATTACAGCAACATAAAATACACACATACAACATCTACATCACAACTAATTTTTAATTAGCTAAATCCGCGAAAATTCAATTTAGAAGTAAGAATCAATTTTCACCTGAAATGTTATCTTTACACAAGTTTTGGATGAAGACAGCATGAGTAATGAATTGCACACCTCCAATTTTCACACCTTCAACCACAAAGAAGATAAAGATCTTAAGAAAATACTTTGGAAGATTGTGGGAGTTGTGAGGTTTCCTTTCACTGTCAGTTGTATATCAGATGATACCATCAGACATGTTTTTTTTAGATACAAAACACTTTGAAATCGGTCTTTTTATATTTTTTTAAAGTCATGTATTTTAAGAAGGTGTTCTGTCTTTACCTGACATGCAGCCACTCCTTTCGATTATAATGCCAATCCTTTCATTACATGTAAAAATAACCCCTTTGCTATTTACAAGACCTTTGCTTAGCTTCAAATGTGGCGGCAAAACAAACGTAAATTGATGCAAATTTGCTGATATTATATTGTATCCTTTAATAAGCTGAAGATCACTCACGTTTAAGAAACGGAAACTGTAAGTTATTTTACTTCTGCGTTTATTTTTTCTATTCTTGCTGCCAGATACATACGACTAATATTTAATTAACTTGCATAGCAGGAATTCTTATATATTTACTTTAAATGGAAATTGTAACTATCATTCGGCGACGAATAAAAAATAAATTTTACGGTTCATTTAAACATCGTTGAAGTATGCGAATTTATCTGGCGCAAAATTCTATTTATCTGTTTTAATTAAATTTAACGCCTAAGAAAATGGATTTTAAATATCATTTTAAGTCATTTTACTTATCTAAAGGCATTTCATGAACACGTTTTCAACAAATATTATCCCGAATTACGATATAACGAAATGCTCATGGATATTTAGTTGGTCTGTAGCACAGAATTTGAAATGATATAACGAAAAATTCATTACGAAAAGCATGATATAACGAAAAAATTTCGATGGTGAAAAATGAATAAAAATTAGCGAATATTTACCTTTTTTTCACTTAAAAAACGGTGCGAAAAAGCGAGAATTTTTTTACTAAACTAGCTGACCCGCCCGGCGTTACCCGGACCCATAATAATAAATTTAAAAAAAAAAAAAAAAAAAAACTCAAATTTTCTATATCAAGTCGAATGACCGAACCCTGTTAAAATCAAGCCCATAGAACCCAAGAAATAAATGCGCCCCCAGGTGGTAGAATGTGACTTCCTGTAAATTTAACGAATTTCCTTTAACATTAACGCGATATTTAATTTACGGATAAAATCCCCCCTCCCCCTCGCCTCTCTCTAAACTTAACCACTTATCTTTAACAGTAACGCGATTTTTAATTTACGGCTGTAGTGAGTAAAGGTAAGTTGATACCGAAAAAGAAGATTAATATTTAAAAGAAGGTGGTAGTTGGGGGTCTAAGGAAATGTTTAGTAGTTTATAAAGTAGCTGGAGTACCCTAGAACTATGTTAGTGAAAATAGCAAGAGAATCGGATAATTTTTAAAGAAGCTGCACCAAGGGCCCCAAGAAGGCGATTAGTATTCAAAGTTGATGGCAGCTGAAGTCCGAGAAATTTTTTAGTCGTACAGATAGTAGCTGGAAGTCCTAAGAAGTTGTTTAAAAAAAAACTAGTGAATCGGACGATTTTTAAGGGAGCTATAATAGGGGGCCCAAAAGGAGCCAACTGATAGTTTTGAGCCGGACCAAAAGAGGAAAACATCTCAAAAGGTCCTAGTTCTTAGCGCTTTAGATCTTTTAACAGTCGAAATTAAGCATAGGGTATAAATTAATCATTAGAATAAAATTTTATAGAAATGTTTAAAAAAGGGCCTAGGGCCTCAATAAAAATATCAGCGTGGTGGTCCGGGGAAAGAAGTCCAATATTCAACTTTAAAGTTATGCATTGAGATGATACTAACAGGAATGTAGAAATGGGGGACTAATTAAATTGATAAAAGGCCCTATGAACGAAGAAGATCGGATTAAAAGGGGGCAAGTTATTAAAATTTTAGGGCACAAAAACCTAAAGGGGCCCAGGAGGCCAGGATCTTGTCCGATTTTTTTTTTTTTTTTTTTTTTTTTTTTTTGTCATTCATGTAGTAGCTGGAAGTCCTAAGAAGTTGTTAAAAAAAAGCTAGTGAATCGGACGATTTTTAAGGGAGCTATAATAAGGGGCGAAAAGGGCCGGCTGATAGTTTTGAGCAGGGCCCTAAGATGAATGGTCCTAGCTGGAATGTAGTAATGGGAGAATAATTAAAAGGAGTAAAGGCCCCCAAAACGAAGATCGGATTAAAAGGGGCAATACATTAACAATTTAAGGAACGAAATCTTCAAGGGTCCCAGGTAGCCCGGATCTTCTCCGATTTTTTTTTTTTTTTATGTAGTAGCTGGAAGTACTAAGAAGTTGTTAGAAAAAAAAAAGCTAGTGAATCGGACGATTTTTAAGGGAACTATAGCAGGGGACCCAAAAGGGGTCAGCTGATAGTTTTGAGCAGGGCCCTAAGATGAAGGGTCCTAATTGGAAAGTAGAAAGGGGGAATAACTAAATGGAGAAAATGCCCCCAAAACTTAAAAAAATCGGGTTGAAAAGGGCAAGTTATTAGCAGTTTAGGAAACAAAAACTTCAACGGGCCCCGTACCAGGCCACAGGGGTCCAGGGTCTTAACTTTAACGTAGGACTGGGGGGGGGGGAAGCCAAACGGAGAAAGAGCCCCAAAAACGAAGAGGATCGGATAAAAATGGGGCAAGCTATTAACACTTTAGGGCAAAAACCTTAAAGGGGCCCCAGGAGGCCTGGTCTCAAAAGATTAAAAATCCGAGCATCAGGTGCATCAGGACCTGCCTTGGAGTATCTGCAACCAAATTTTCAGACTTCTACGTGCGGTAGATTTTGCTAGCTATCGCACACAGTCTCACACACACACACAAACAACTTTCTTTTATTAGTATAGATACAATTTTCTGCAACGTAACCTCCTGTCTCTTTCTCTCAGGCCACTCTCATATTTTTTGTAAAGAACGAGTATGTATTATACATACCGTTGAAATAATCAAACAAAACTCTAATTATCCGACATTCAGTCGAATAATTAGAATATTATGTAATAATATCCAGATCTACATCACAAAATAAAAGCACTGTGATATAAATTGTATATATTTATTCGTAAAAATATAATTTCCTTAAAATTCTTTTTTAATTCAATGTTTTTCGTTTTTCATTTTCTTTTTTCTTTTTTTTCATGTTTGTAGCGAAAGCAAAGTTGCGAATTTTCAATACCGGTGTATTTTAATTGTTATATTTACTTTAATCGTAGAAATTTGCTTTTAAATAAGGCGACGACTACTTTTAAATAATATTGGTATTCGAAATCCATAATATTTGACACCAATGTGGGAAAGTAATCATATAGGCTTCGTATAATATGAATACATTAAGGCCTACCTTTTTTTTTTATTAAACAAAAGCGATTTTAAGAGAAATATTTATTTAAGAAAATGCTCTTTTTTATGAATGTCCCAATCATCCGGGTTTCTGCGTATCATCCAGATTACGTTCAGAATACAGTAATCCTTATATAATTGATTTTTTTAATTATATAACGAAATAATTCGTTATAACGTTTGACGTGATAACAAATAAATTTCAGTTTCACTTTCGATTCCGTTATAAGGTGCTTTGAATGTGATTCATTTCAAGGAAAAAATATATATATTAGAGATACTTTTTATAACTGATAGCGTTATCGTCATTATTTTATTGTTTTTATTGTTGTATAATATAGTTATTGCAACTGAAAATAGATTTAACGGTAGTTTGTATTCAAATTATAGAGAAAAATAAAGTTAGAAAACTGTTTGACAGCCTGACTTTCAAGTTTTTAAATAAAAATGCATATGACTAAATGTGTGTGTCAAAATAATGCTGAATTTAACAATTTAATAATAAAAGAAATTTCTATATAAATCTGCAAACAGCGTACTAAATTGTATCTATAAAACTTGAATAACTGAAATAATAATTTTTTGATCCATTACAGCATTAAATGTGATATAATAGATTTATTGTCATAAAAATATCTGTTCCACCAAGACATGACGATAATCACAAAACCGATTTACTATATAATCCGCATTAACGAAGATCGATTCCATTTTGTGTAATCTGTTATTACACATTTTATTCGAAGTATACATTGTTTAAGGTTTCAAAATAAGCAAAATAATCTGTGATTATCCATTGTTAATCATACGTGTACCACACAATTTAATCAGATTTATTTTCTTCTTCGCTATACCTTAAGTATACCTGGAATTAATGGTCCAGTTTATCGAAGCCGATAACCAATCCAAAAGCACAGATTCTGTGTAACCAAAATTCATAAAGCTACATCTTGACTACGATTTAAGCATTCGTCTACATCAATAGAATCATATTTCTCTTTTGATCAAGGTTAATGATGAATATAATAGTTGTTCTTGCAAAATGATTAAGATTGCATTATGAGACTTTTTCAAAATCCGATTTATAAGCTTAACCTTAATCCAAAAGTAAAAATGCAGAAATAATGAGAAAGCATTATAAGAATCTATAAGGAAATAAAAATATAAGAAATGGCTTGTAAAATGAGACACTTATCACACATCATCTACACATTTACAAGCCCATATTGAAGCAGTTTCTGTCGTGAGAAAAAATTGCTTTCTCAATAAATATATATATATATTTTTTTTTCACGGGGAGCCCTATTTACTCCTGAAAACGAATTATATCCATTTTTGAAACGACATTAAAAATTAATTACGCATACAAAAATCACTATATGTCACTACAAATCACTCAATGTCACTACGCACTAAATGCCATTAGTTTATTATGAACACCATAAAAAGACTTTCGTTTTAGTTCTCTTAAGGCTGTACAATTAAAAAAAAATTAAAAGATTCTGAGTTAAAAAAAAAAAAAAGTTAAAATTTTCTGTTCTATGGATTTTAGCTGTATCTAATCATATACTGACCCCCCCCCCCTCTAAATTGAGTTATATCATGCTTATGCGCCTAAAACACGCATTGTTTTAGAATAGTTTTTCTTTTTAATTGCAGGTGTATAACTGGTAATGCGAATTAATATGTGTAACACTTGCATATTTATCACAATTTTTTGCCAAAAAAAAAAAAAAAAAAGAAAGAAAGAAAGAAAGAAAGAAAAATTCTTTATATTGCTCATTTATTTTTAAAAGAATAGCAAAAAAAATGTCCTATACGAAGGGCATTCCATAAAAACTGAGAGTTTTTTTTTACGTAGTGGCAACACCGCGAAACTAAAAAAATAAAACTGCAGGCGATTTTTTCAAACTGTTAGCCGTACGTTTATAAATATTCTAAACGAAGCAGACGACTTTATTTTCCTAGTTTCGTACTTGTTTAAAGAACTGTTTTTATTTTCCCTACAGAAATGGAGGTGAGAGATTCAGAGTTAAAAAACGAAATGCATTGTGCCATAAAGTTTGAGCAAAACAGCTCCAGAAACAGTTAAGTTAATGAAAGAAGCTTACAAAGACAAATTTTATTTTCCCTACAGAAATGGAGGTGAGAGATTCAGAGTTAAAAAACGAAATGCATTGTGCCATAAAGTTTGAGCAAAATAGCTCCAGAAACAGTTAAGTTAATGAAAGTAGCTTACAAAGACAAATGTTTTGGTGAGTCTACGATTTTTAGATGGCATGGTGATTTCAAAAAATTACGTTTGTCTGCAGAATTGGCTCCTAAGCCTGGCCGACCAGAAAGTGTTGTGAATAATTAAAATGTTGTGCGGGCAATCTTGCAAGAAAATCGCCGAATGACATGTGAAGAGATAGCGGCATCAAGTAACATTTCGAAAACGTCGATATTTCGCATTCTACGTAGCAATTTACAGCTTCGCCATGCTTGTTCCAGATGGGTCCCTCATTATCTTACTAAAGAACAAATGCAGACAAAAATTCACCAATGTTGTGAGTGGAAACATGTTTCAAAATTATCCGAATGTCCTAAAGACGGTAATACCAGGTGATAAAACTTGGGTGCATCATTTTGATCCCCTTACCAAGTCCGCAACAAGTGTATGGAAACATACTGTTTCTCCGCCTCCGAAAAAAATACGATAAACCAAATCTGCTGGAAAGGTCATGATGATTATTTTCTTTCATCATAAAGGTGTAATCTACCAGCATGCTGTGCCTCCAATAAGTACTGTGAATGGTGAATATTATGTTTCAGTTTTGAAAATATTGCGACAACACATATCGAGAAAGCGTCATGAACTGGTAGGGAATTAGACATTACATCACGATAATTCTCGCCCGCATGTCTCTACTTCTGTTCAGCAATATCTTTAGTAAATGCAATATTAAAATCATGCCACATCCCTCTTACAGTCCAGATCTCGCACCATGCGATTTCTGGCTGTTTCCGATGTTGAACGAGAAGTTCCGTGGCAGAAAACTTAATACAGATTCTGAAGTTATTTCAGCGGTGCAGGGTTCTTTGAAGCAGCTTCCAGAAAAAGGTTTCTCTACTTATTTTGAAAAGTGGGTTGAACGATGGAACCATTGCATATCATCTGAGAGAAGATATTTTGAAAAAGAATTATGTATTTTTGGCTGTAAATATATTTCTTCACTGCAAAAAAATAACTGTTGATTTTACAGTATAAAACTGGCACCCCAGCTGCCAGTATTATACCGTAAAATTAACAGTATTAAATAGTAAAATAAGCAGTAATACGCTGTAGCGTATTACTGCTTGCGCGGCAGCGTATTACTGCTTATTTTACTATTTAATACTGTTAATTTTACGGTATAATACTGGCAGCTGGGGCGCCAGTTTTATACTGTAAAATCAACAGTTATTTTTTGCAGTGTTGATATTTTATGATTTTACTCTCAGTCTTTATGGAACACCATTTGTATTTAAAAAAAAGTCCTTCCGGCCTGTACCGGGAGGAAAAGGTAGCTTTCCTATATCTTAGTTTTAAAATTTTAGCTAATGTTACACGAAAACAGCAACTTAAAATGCAAATAAAACGTTTACAAAAGATTCGTTAATACAGAATTTGAATAAGAAATTCGCCAAATTATTGAGAAATAGCCAAATTGGCATCATTTATGAAAACTTATTTTGGTCGCCAAATTTGGCGATATTTCGCCAAATGTCGCCAAGTTTGGCGAGAATTTGGCGCTAACGGATATGAATATATAGTTTTATGCGTTTGATTGGGAAAATTATTACAACAATGAAAGTTTTTGTAATGTGCTGTCTTGTTTCAAAATGTCAGCCACCCTAGAATTTCAAACTGCTCTATCTCAGCCGTTTTTTAAGATAGAGGTAAAACAAAAAATGCTCTACAATCCTCGTTTCAAGGCCTAACACTGAATTAAAAAATAAATTTGAATTTTTAACTTTTTTGTATATTTATTTTAGTTTTAAATTTTTAAATGGCCGCCATCTTGAAACAAAATGGCGGACCAAGCTGGCCAACGAACTCGGTCGAGACATTGGTGAGCTTAATACACACAATTAGTTTCATCAAAATTGATTTATAAATACGAGCGTTATCGTATGACATAGGTCAGATATATATATATATATATATATATGGATATATATATATATATATGGATATATATATATATATATATATATATATAAATCAACATTTGAACGGAGGGTGGTTTTGGGGTCTGGGGGTCATGATCGGTGAAAATGTATCGAAATTTTCCGGAACTGCTTTCCTCCGAACGGCTGCAATAGGTAACTTTATACTTTTTTGTATTGAAAGCTACCTAAAATCAAACTATGATAGCTAAATTATGCATATATTAACGGCGTTATCACTTTACATAAATAGGAAATCAGAAGTTTTATGTTTTTTTTTTCTTTTCTTAAGAAAAATAATAGCCTAAAAACATTTTAGAGTACATTATTAGTGTTCTCGCTTTATTGTAATTTTTACAATGAATTAAGAACTCGAATATACATTAAAAAAGGTGATTCAAAATAACAAGTTTACCTAAGGATTTTCTTCAGACAAATTATTCTTATTTTTTTTTTTTTTAAAGTACATGTAAATTAAACTCATTTTAATACAACTATGTCAGCGATAATTTAGTAATGACATTGTTTGTTCATTTGTAAGTATGTCAGGTAATAAAAAAAAGGGAAAGAAAAAAAAAATCATATATCCCAAAAATGATTATAATTTTGTGATTTTATTTTTATAATTTTCATGGGAAGAAAAAATAAAGCATACTTTTGAATAATACACTACAATTTTTACAATGATGTAAGAACGCTATTACTTATGAAAATCCTGTTCAAAGCAATAAATTTTTCTAACAACTTTCCCCAAGACAGCATATTCTCAGACAATAAAACTATAAATAAAAATTAAACTCATTTTAATGCGATTACGTCAACTGTAATTTACTAATACTGTTCCTTCCTTTATAAGTATGCCAGATAAAAATCTCGTGTATACAAAACACAAAAAGATTTTAAAACTGTGTTTTACTTTTTTCCTAATATAACAGTACCTGACAAACACGATAAGCATCAAAACGTTTCAGGTACATTATGTGGCTGCCTTTAAAACAACTCCTCACAACATTAACTCAATGGAATTAAAACGGTTGGTTTTTTCAAACCTCCGCCATTCAGTTGACATCTGACATGCTGCATAAGGCCGCACCTTTCAATAATAAGAGGCCTAGTAGAAAGCGTCAGAAGCACGCATAAGGACTATTACACGTCACAGGTGTAATGGGTATTGATGCAGTTTGTGTGATATTATCTGAAGCCGAGATCTGAAGATGGCCAGAAAAGATAAACCATTTAACACCTCGAAATTGACCGGCGCACCTCCGCGAAGATTTTCATTGCCTATAAGGACTATAAAGTTATTGGATTTGATGATTTGCAAGAAGGAATAGGAAATGAAGTGTGAGTGCAAATGAGAATAAACCCCGAAGATACGAAGGAGATAGACTAAATAAAGTTTTGATGACTGAAATACTAAGTTGTTTTATCTGTGGTGTTTTTTTTTTTTTTTTTTTTTTTTTTTAATATTTATAAATGCGACTATGTAAATAATTAAAATGTTTCTTCTTTTCAAAGTATGTGACATTAGAAAAAAAAATGTAATATATAACAAGTGAAAATAGGTTAGTAAATGTGTGCTTTTATATTTACTTGCTGACCCCCGCCCGGCGTTGCCCGAGCCCATGATAATAAATTTAAGAAAAAAAAAAGTTATTATTATTTTATAGCTTTAACCCAATTTTTTATGAAATTAAATTTTAAAATTCGCGAAAAAATATTTATATTTAGTGATAAAAGCTCTCATTTTCTTTTCTTTTTTTTTTACCTAGGGTCGTTTCATAGTTTTAAAATAAAAAGTTCTTTTTGTCCGAACTCTTTGAAATCTTTATTGGTGATAAATAAAACGGTTTTACAGCCCGAGTAAAAATTTCGTGAAAAAATATTGTTATCTAGCTGTAAAAATAAAGTTTTCTTCTCACTTTTTTGTTTGTTTGTTTGTTTTCGCGTCAGCTCCTTTAACATAGCAATAAGAAAATCGTTCTCATCTTCCGAACTCTCTGATATTTCAATCGGTTATAAATATAAATGCATCCACTCTCTTTAAAAATTTGCAACAAAATATGCATATTTAGTAGTGAAAACATGAGTTCTTTTTTAAAAAAAAAGCTTTAGCTTTCAACCTCAGAGCAAAAATATATTAGAAGGTCCATGCTTTCAATGCAATGAATGGTACGGCTTCATCTATTTTCAATCCCCCTAGGCTAAACAGGTGAGGGTTGGGTTAATCAATCAGGTTTCCCATTTATGAGGGTAGAAGCCTTCAAAAAAAAAAAAGAAAGAAAGAAAGAAAGGAAAAATACGTTGACGCTTGCGCAAGAGACGATTTTAATGTGGATTTGACAAAATGCGCTTTTCGTTTTAAATATATAGATAATTATCGTGTGAAGAAAACTAAAAGTGTACTTTTAAATAACACACTGTCATTTTTACAATGATGTAAGAACACTAATTGTTATAAAAATCCTGTTCAAAGCAATGAATTTACCTAAGGATTTTCACCCAACAAAATCTATCTATCTATCTTCTACTATTATATATAAAATGCAAATGGGAATTTCGTCCCTGAGGCTTATAATTTGATTTCTGCTAAATGGATTTTGAAGGGCCTTGCACTGTTAGATAACTTTTCAGGGGTGGTTTTAATGTATAACATATCGTATTGTGTTGCTTAGTTATAGAATTATGGGTGAAAGTTCTATAATCAGGTGAACTCGATCATGAAAGAGTAGCCTTTTTAAAAAGTTGTACTAGATGGTTTTGATGAGACTTGCATTGTTAGTTAGATAATTTTTCAGGATAGTTTTAATATATTGTATATTTGTATATCGTTCTTTACCACACTAACAAAAAAAAATGTTGATTTTACAGTATATTACTGGCACTCCAGCTGCCAGCATTATACCGTAAAATTAACAGTAATAAGCCGTAAAATAAGCAGTAATACGCTGCCGCGCATGCAGTTATAATACTGGCAGCTGGGGTGCCAATATTAAACTGTAAAATCAACACTTTGCTTTTTTCTTTGCAGTGTAAGTTTTCTCGTATTATTTAAGGATGGTTATAGTATAATAGCATATCGTTTTATCGTTCTTTACCAAATTCTACTATAAATGACCAACTAAAAGAGTTACTCCTTAATAGCCCAAATTTTGTCTGACACATTAGAAAATATAATTGCGCAATGTTGTTCGTATCGTTTTCAGCAATGAGGAAGGACATTCCAGGTAAAAGTCCATATTGATTTAAAACACAAGGTCGAATTCACCGACATAT
Organism: Maratus michaelseni; assembly: GCA_963931845.1. Taxonomy (NCBI): domain Eukaryota; kingdom Metazoa; phylum Arthropoda; class Arachnida; order Araneae; family Salticidae; genus Maratus; species Maratus michaelseni. The sequence continues at coordinate 393,462,722 of OZ007588.1, forward strand.
TTCGTTTGATTCAAGGTTCATTTGCAGAAACCCAATAGCGTAGTGGCAGAAACCTGTTAATACTATAAAACTATAAATATAAACTTTGCTCATTTTAATTTGGTTCCGCAAACATTACTTTCGAATACTGTTCACTTTTTTTACTAATATTGATCATGACAAGGACCGCATTTTCTGGCTCGCAGCCCGGGTCCGTTTTTTAAAACATAAACATCAAATAAAGTAAAATAAGAATTTTTTGTCAGAACGCTCCATGCAAGACAAATTTTAAACATATCATCACAAAAAGCAACGCAGAAATTTAACAGTTAAAAAAAATTAAACATTAAAAAAAAAGTTATTAGATTTTTAAAAAAATAGAAAATTGAAACAGTTATTCAATCTATGATCTTTCATAATGTCATTTTCTAATTAATAATTCTTCGAACTACCCTTTTTTTACAGACATTATTTTAATTTTTAAATGTATAGACAAGCACTGCACATTTTTTCGAAAGTCTTAAAAACATATCTAAAAACACATAAAACCAGTCCACACGTTAAAAGTTTCATAAAAGTAAAATATTTTCACCTGTTGTCCCAAGCATCCTCAATACATATGTTACGTCTTTCTGAAAGACTGTTACAGAAAGACGTAACATCAATCAGTATTGAGGATGCCTGGGACAACAGGTGAAAATATTTTGCTTTTATGAAACTTTTAACGTGTGGACTGGTTTTATGTGTTTTTAGATATGTTTTTAAGACTTTCGAAAAAATGTGCAATGCTTGTCTATATGTTTAAAAATTAAAATAATGTCTGTAAAAATAGGTAGTTCGAAGAATTATTAATTGAAACAGTTATTTTATTTTATTTATTTATATACTTTTTCATCATGAAGGCAGAGGAAAGGTGAAGAGCAAAACATTTTTTTTTTCTTTTAACCCTGCTGTTCTGTTCTCTTTTACTATGCGCAAGTAACGTTCGCGTCAATATAATATACACCATATATATATATATGATAAAATACACCAAATTGTTATATATTTGTCTCCAAAATATTAGTTTATAAGCACATGGAAATTTGAAATATTGTGAAATAATTATTCTAATCGAATTATATATAAGTTACTTAAAAAGTTCATTTAAAGAGAACATTTTGAGATGTATAAAAAGAAAAATATATCCAAATGATCGATGCAACGAGGCGCAATATAACGAGATATAACAGCTGTATTTTATTCAGATATATTTTTTTAATTAATCAATATACATCAATAAAAATGAGATTTTAATTACCAATGAGATTGACAAATATTAAAAGACTGAAATATATCGAGGTATTGAAGTACCAGTTAAGTTAACTTTCATCGATAAATTAAAACGAGCAGGGAAGACCGAGCAATGCTCGTTCAAAATTAGCTTTGAGTTCAACTGGATATATTTTTCTCTCTGTATTATTACTATAATGCCTTTTATTTTATAATAATAGCTTGACCTATAATTACAATTACCCACTAATCAAATTTTCTCGAACATGTGACCAAGTCCAATTGTCTTCTCGTTTCCGAAACCCGTATAGGATATAAAATTTAGTCAAAATAGTCTGAGCCGTTTTTTAGATAAAATTAGCTCGACCCTGACCCATGATGATCCAAAATGACCCACTAATCGAATTTTCTCCAACATCTGACCTAGCCCTATGGTTTTCTGGTACCCCAAAGCGGTAGGATACAAAATTTTGTCAAAATCGTTAGAGCCGTTTTTAAGATAAAATTTGCATATATAACCACACACACACACACAAGATTTGTTTGTATTATAATATATAATTTAAAAAAATCAACCTTAGTAATTCTTGTTAACGTTTTTTTAATGGTTAGTTTTATTACATAGAGAAAATTTGCTAGTTTAGTCAACCTCTGTCATTGACCAATGAATATTTAACATTTAAAAAAATCTTGAGTGACCCCAGTCGACTTTCGAATCACTTTATGGAATAGTTTTATTTTTTATCCATTTAACGAATTTAAAATTCGGATTTTTAAAATCCGTTTTTTGGACAGTATTTGAATCCTAAAAGTAGCGTTTATTAATTAGCAATATTTACTAACTATCACCAGACACATTTCCTTGACGGTTTTTCTTATAGAATCGGTACTTATGCTTGATTAATTTTGACACAATTATTCTAATTGGTAAAATAATCACATGAGATGTAATCTTCCCAAATGGGCGAAAAAGTCCGGGTCAGGATTCGAACCCGGAATCCCTTGGCTGAAGCTGCCAGTGCTCTACCAACTGAGTTCGGTACTTATGGTTATTTCTGGTCTCAAAATGGTTTAAGAATAGTTTAGATACCAAACACGTTCACTAGTTTGCCAGAAAATGTATGCAATGCCTTGCAATCAATGATGAATTCAGGGAATGTCTAGAAAAATATGAGATTTTGTGTTTGGTTATAGTCTAAAAATGCAAATTCCTTACCCCCGGAATTCTAATGTTTCTCCCGAGTTTCCAAACTTTCTCAGAAAGAAAAATGTCGGAATTCAACATTGACTGCGACAATAGTCTATTAACATACCTTCCAAATTTGAGCGCAATCGAAGGCACCGGGAAAAAAAAAAATCTCTATTCTGAACCCCTCCTCTTCTCTAAACACCAATTACACACACAACATATTCACACATACAAAATTTCACAGTCGGCTTTTTATTATAATTACACTTTCATTCGGACATGTATAGAAAATAACAATCAAATTCATATTCTTTGTAAAATTTTCATTCTAGTAATGAATTTTTTGTGTCGATTTTTTAAATTTGAAACTCCAAGAAAAAGTTGTTGATAATATAGCTGGAAATCCTATAAAATTCTTGTACTTTAATCAAAACTATGTACAAAAACAAAGTAATTAACTTTGTAATTGTCCTGTCATCATAATTCTATATTGAAATAAATATGCAATTTACATTTTATAATTACAATATATATTCAAATGTGACATTCAAATAAACTAAAATGTATCTTTGTTTGTGTGTATGTTATAATGTAATACGAAATTTTGTTTTTCATCCTTACATACCACACCTAATATTCTCAGATGATTTACTGTCCATTGTAATTGTTGGAGTTACATTACTGAAACAATATTTCTATTTTCTATGATAGCTTTCGAAATTTACTAACGAGATATCTTTCTATTTGTAACTGAGATCGGATTTTTTTTTTTCTAACGAAGTCATGGCTGCGCAATGAAATTTGAAATTGAAAATAGAGATAAAGATTATTTAGGTCAAGATTTCATATTGATTGTAAAAAAGATAAGCATTTTAATTATAAGTATGCTTGAACAAAATTAACTTCATGGTGAATTACATAATATTTTTATTATATTCTTTAGTTTTACTTGAGGAATGCGATAATGGCATATTTATTTCATGAGAAAATGGAGTAACATAAGTTTGAAAGGAAGTTACTTAATAAAAAGTTCGTAAATTAACAAGAAGACCACTAATATTGCTAAATAAACTTACTAATGTCAAAAGACTAGTTCAGTAAGATAATTAAAACACTGATATCAGGCCATTATTTGTTTCTATAAAACAAAATACATCAACTGAAGTAAATCGTTAAAAAATAATTTACATAGCTTATAAATTTCTTTCTGTACTAAGATTAGAGTTGTGCATTTGGATATTTGAACATGAATAGTTTATCCCTCACTCCATCTTCTAATTTATTTTATTTTCGATTGTGTGAATGAAGAAAGCTAGTTGTCATAGTAAAGTGACCATTATCACCTCATGCAGGATAATTTTTCAGAAACAAATATTGTATGTGGAAAAAAAAAGGATTCCAGTTCGAATAATATGCAAGAATGTATCATGTAGCAAAGCAAAACCCAGCATTGCTTCAAACGATATTACCTGGTCATGTGATGCGTTAAAATGTAATAAACTACTCTTCGAGATCGCCATACTTTATATAAACTGGTTATTAAGAATTTCTTAAGGCTGTTCATCACTCAGATATGAAATTCTTCTCTCGAATGTCAACCCTATGAGCATGAATACATCCATGTTATTAAAATTTATCTGTTGCTGCTTTGTTTGATAAAATATTTCTAAAATAAATATTTAATTTTATATTTTGTGTATTAAGATTTTAGAGAAGCTGACGAGTTCTGAATAAGATTTTAACGTTTCAAATAAAATTATATATTTTAGAAATATTTCTTCAAACAAAACAGCAACAGCCATTTTTTTTAGAAGCGTATACAGAAAAAAGAAGTTAAAAATATCAGCTTTCGGATGATAAATTAAAAAAATACGAATGCGTTCAATGCCCATAGGGAGAACTCTACAAATTTTAAAGCAATCTGGTATAGCCAGCAAAAAAATTCTAGTCTAGTCGGAAGTAAAAAAATATGGAGGAAATGAGAGAAAATAGACTAAAATGTCCAATAAAAAAAAGAAGAAGAAGAAAAGGAAGAAGAAAAAAAAACAATTTTTTCATATTACATGAATGCTTTTAATAAAAAATTAGTACTATTGGTTCCATATAGAGTCCTCCATAGGGCTGGGTAACCCAATTTTATTCACACCAGACACGACCCACTGTTCGGGTCGTGTCGTATTTATTTTGTTGCGGGTCAGTTTAAGTAATTATTTCGGACCGGGTTGAGTTTTATTCTTGGGGGCCGGATTTGAGTTAACCCGATTTTTAAAAAGAAAATCCGGAATACTGTTTTAGATCAAAAATTACATATTTGAATAGGAATAATTCTTTACGTGTTCAGTTTTCGACATAAAAGATAAATTTGATATTTGAAATATGATTGTAGATTCTTTTTCCTTAATCAGATTAAATTGCTGATTAATTTTCTTTGATTGCGATTTTCAGGTCGTGTTTGAGTTGAAGTATTTCGGGTTCGGATCAGATTGCGAATCGAAAAAAAAAATGTCGGATTCGGGCAAGATTGCGGATGAGCGATTTTTTTTTTTTTTTTTTTTTTTTATTTGTCGGGTCAAGTCGATTTGCGGATTGACTTTAAATGGATATTGCGGGTTCGCGTAAAATATAACCAGCCCCGCGCAGGACTCGAGTTCGTGTCCGAGATTTCAACAATTGTTCTTCTTAACAATGCAACTTATAATACCAACCGAACTAACGCAGCTTCAAATGCTTTATAACCTATAAGCTTCAGAATTGGTCAATTGCCACCACTTTTCCTAAATAGTTTGCTTCGCTTTATTAATTTTCATAATCTTTTTCATTAAATAATTCAAATAATATTTTTCCGAAAAAGTGGTGGCAATTGGCCTTCTGGCACGCAGGTTCGCCGTCGCTGATCCTATCGCATAAAAACTGAATAAACGTACTCAATAGCACTTTGAAGTTTCGCATTCCTCTAAATTTGGTTGTGAATGATACTTTACGATTTCACACATTTCACTCTCATGCGAAAGATATACGGCAGTGTAAGGAATTGCATATTATGCGTGGCTTTTTCAAGAAATATCCGTGAAATAGGGAACAAGTTTCGCAAATGTAATTTATTTATGAAAACTACTTTCAGAAGGAATGTCCCTTCTTTAGAGATACTTGAAAGGGTATCAACCAATAAAATTGAATAGAAAAAAATTGCGGAACGAAAGGCCAAGTGGTTTTTTTTCTTCCTGCGTTTTAAAGTAAAGGATAAGTTTTTCTGTTCTAACTGACAAAAGGTTATTCAAAATGAAATATAGTTCACTGTTTTAAATAACCGTGGTATTTCAACAGTAAAAAATAACATGCTTTAGAAACATTGGTAAGAGGTATTTCTAGGCAGATTTTGAACAGATGTTAAAGTAAACTGGAATTATCACTGCATTTATTGGAGCATAAAAGAGACTCGGTATACTTTGAACTTATTTTTTAATATATATTTCCGTACCTTTTGACATATTATTAAACAGTTTTATAAAATAAAATGATTTAATCAAGAACAAAAACATGGATTCGGCATAAATTATAAAACATTTTCCAACACTAACAGAACATTGTTAAAAATTTTCAATTTTTCGTACAACGAAATAAGATATACAACTAAACAATTTAAAAAACACATACCGCAGTAAAAATTTACTTTTTGCAATTGCTGCTCATATCCGGTAATGTGCTCGAAGTCTTTCGTGCAGACCTGTATGTGATTTATAGAATTTATACACACCACGTAACATACAAAAATTAGTTTAGCTGGAAGTTCGTTGCATGTATTTTTAAATACATACAACGCACTTCCAGCAAATATTGATCGTAGTGCATTGCGAAGAATTGAATTCTTCTTACTTTCCTTTTACTCAATTTTAAAAAAGGCCTCAGAGCTCTTAAAGAACTTCTACATTTTTCCTCCATAAGAGTCTGATATATAACATTTTACTCTAGAACTCATAATTTCCATTCCTAGTATCCAAAAGGCTTTGATCTGACACTACAGAAAATCGTAAGTGTCTATGCACTTCAGTCTTTGACGTTAAATCTGACACCAGAATGTAATAACTTTCAGACTACTTGAAAACTATATGTCCTACTTATCTTCTACTTCAGATAGTTACTCAAAAACATCTAGGTATATGCACTATGCCGTCGACGAGAAGTGACATCAGGGACTCTTACTTCAGATCTGCTGCTGTACGCATCTTTCCAGATTCGCTCTTTGAAGCGAATGCAGTCTGGCAAATGACTATATGCATGGAAGATATAGTCTCATAGAAAACTTTAACTTTTGTCCCTCGATCGAGACCCACGAATAGCTAGAAGCTGTTGACAGGCTAAATTTAATTTAGTCTTTCCATAAAAACTTCTGTAGTATTGTCCAAAATTGTGTATTTATGTATCTGTATCTGTGTTGTAATAAAAAAGCATAAAAGGCCAGCTGTGTCCTGACTTCTCTATTTACAGTACACTACAGAATCCTATAACCGATTTTTTTTTATTATTATCTCTATAAATGAACGCTAAATGCTATGCACTCTATAAACTATATAAAACGTATTATAGTACACCTCAGTGATCCATGTCAATTTCATTATGCTTGAAGTACGAAATATCATTAAAATCCACAGCAAAAGCATTTTATCCATAAATCAGAATGTAACGGAATATACGTTACAGAAAACATGTTGTAGTCCACTTACACTGCAAATAGAGGCGTCTTAAATTCAGACACTTATGTGTCTGAAATTGTAATGCATACCCTTAAGTGTCTGAATCTGGATTTTCAGACATCATAGATGTCTGAATTTAAGACACTTAAGTGTCTTACTATGATCATGGTATAAATGAACTGAGATAAATGTCTGAATACTGGTGATATATGTCTGAAATTAAGACATTAAGAAATTCAGACACTTATCTGAATTTCATACAATTGCATATTATGTGTGGTGACTGTAATACAATTGTATCAGTATATATTCCAGCACAATCAGAAAATGTTTTCTAATAAATGAAAGGTGTTTAAAATACTTTTCAATCCACAAAATGATATTACTTTATAGAAGAAGTAATTTGATTAGACCATAAGATGTGTGTCAAAATCGTACAAATTTGTAATCAGCTTTACAAAAATTGCATACCAAATTTGAGCCTGTAAAATAATGGGAAAGGGGAGGGTCATGGCCCACTTTGCCCATGCTTTAATCAGATTCTGCTTCTGGAACCAACCCAGACCTGTTTCATGGTAAAATATTTTTCCACTTTGAGCCTACAATGTGGTCAAACATGGCTGCTTTTGTTGCTTTAAGGAAAAGTAGTCAGAAACGGCTGTCTATTGTCAACAAATGACGAACCAACAATGGCCGTGTTTCAGGCGCAAGCAAGTGTCGTAAAAGTTAAGACACTGTAAAGTGTCTCTTTTTATAACCATCCATTTCAGTTACTTAAAATATCTGAATTTCAGATTGTTCAGTTTATGAAATTCAGTAAGTGATGCATATCAATGTAATTATGTTTTAATTATCGTAACATGATTAAAATGCATCACAAACGATTGCATCCAATATACCATAATGTAACGGAATTATTTTGCCTGTCCCTGTAAACGAACTATAAATGATATATGTTTCCTTTGCAATAACGAACATTCTATAGTGAATTACAATAACATATAAAAATTACATGGCAATCCGAGTTTATTTACCTAAGTTAGAGCACGGCCAGATAGCCAGACAGACAGACAGACAAACAGAATTCATAAACACATTTCAACTACGTTGGAAAGTGTCAAAAACGCAATTCTTATCATAAAAAAAAATCAAATATTTAAAAAAAAAAATTAAATAAAATTTCTCATGCAGTTTTTAACTTTTTTGCAACAATGTTTATAGATATATAACAAATCCGAACACCCATAAATATTATAAGTCATTAATTGCTAAAACGTGTTAAATAAAAACCCTAAAAAGTGAAAAAATATATATATGTAAACTGTCTGCATATTTCAGCTTCACCGAAGTTTTTTTCAAGACAAATGAGAAATTCCTACAGTTGCACTAGTTTTAATGCAATGATTTGAAAAAAAAAAAAAACAATCATTCCAATCATCATTCACGTTTTTCACGTTCTCTCTAAAATTACTCACGTTATTTTATTTTTATTTTTATTTTGGTGTTTATTTCCATACTCGTAACCATGGACTAAGCATTATATTTATCAATGAAATACATAGAAAGCATTACATTTATGAATGAAAAACAATAAATCAATCATCGAATACATAATTATTAGATTATAATCGAAACAACAATCAACTGTAAAAAGAGTTCTTTGATTCCCCAACCAAAGAAATTTGCATCTTATTCAATATGTGTAGCCGTAAAATAACGTGGGGTGATCTGGATGCTCTAGCGGCCAATCCATTGGAGGAAATGTAACATCATTTGGCATACATGCTCAATGAAGTATATTGCTTTCGATTTCTAATGAAAACAAGAACGAAAAATCATGCGTCAAGCATAGATTATGTAACACTTTCCAACGCTTCCAAAATAATTTTACAAATCATACCGTTTAATAAGCTAAAAGATAACATCTAAGTAATCCGAATACTTTTATTCAGCCCTGTATAGGATCTATAGATTTGTATATATACTACATAGGATGTTAAATTTTAGTTCAGTTAGGAAACGCGTAGCACAGTTTAAAATTCTCCGTCTGGAGTTAAATAATACGGTAATGTGTTCGCGAACTTTTGTGCTTCCCTGTATATGATATACAGAATGTATACACACCACATAATAAACAAAAAGCGAGTTAAAATTAAAATCGCGATCAGTAACTTAAAACGCACTTCCAGGAATTATTGTTAACTTACAGTAGAGAATTCTTTTGTGTGTCCCTGTAAATGAACGAGGACTGCTGTACACACACTATTCTGTAGTAAGCCTCTTGAAATACACCTTAGTGATCTATATAAATTTCAATGCGTTTAAAATAGGGAAACATTATTTAAATAAACCGCAGACGATTTTTCTCCATAGACGTAATGTAACAGAATTCTTTTGACTGTCCCTGTAAAGTACCTATCAGTGCTATGCACACCCTATTCCATATTAAGCTTCTTCTAATACACCTTAGTGATATATATAAATTTCAATGCGTTTAAAATAGTGAAACATTATTTAAATAACCCGTGAATGATTTTTTCCCATAGACCGCAATGTAACGGAATTCTTTTGAGTGTCCCTGTAAAAAAACTATAAGTGCTACACACTTCCGTTGAAATAGGGAACATGCTATAGATAACGACTATAACATATAAAAATTGCAGAGCAATCCGAGCATATTTACGGGAGTTAGAGCACGGACAGACGGCAGACGGCAGACGGCAGACGGCCATACGGCCAGACAAACCGAAGTCATAAACACTTTTCAACTAGGTTGGAAAGTGTTAAAAATAGTACCAAAATTCTCCACAAAGGGAAAATTTCGAGCTTTTTCTGAAAAAATTTTACCGCTGTCGGCAGCTTTTGATGCGAACTCTTTATTTATTCAATATGAAGCATTCACAAACTGCAAGGAACTTGCATCAACGTAAGATAATAGTTTTGTTTAATTAAAACCTGCTAACTGTAACAGCTCCAAAACATTACATTTAGACTGATGTTTGTTCGCTAATTTTCGCAGTTTCCTGTTAAAGTTTACGAAGCGATTCTAAGTAGGGAATTAGATTGGAATAGGATTACTATATGGGCAAATTGAACCACATTTGCAATTAACAATAAACGTTGTTTTTTTTATTGAGTATAAATCTTGTGTTTTCAGTTTCATTTTGTAATTAAACATTCTTTTCTCACAAATATTACAACTTCAGCGCCACATTTTCCCATGTTGGCGGATTTTCGTACTGACTTCATTTCTATAGAAAGAGAAACCGAATGCTTCAATGTGCACATACACCAAATAGTGTTACATTTCGTCCAAAAGATTGCCCGTTAGAGGGCTCAGAATACCTGACGTTATTTTATGACCACCCGGTATGATAAAACATTTCGGGATATGAGAAGAATGACATCCAACGACCGTTTGTTTTCTTTTTTTATATTGCAATTTTTGTTATTAAGTTTTTGGAAATGTCGAGTTCATACTTGATGATGATGAATAATTATACTACGAAATTCTCAGAATCTTCGATTAGATATAAATTTTTATTTGAAATGCTGTACTTAGATTGCTTGAATTATCCAGATATTTTTACAATTAGGCGCAAAACCGAGATGTTTCTAATTTGGTTATTGTTCCAGCATGGTAATTTGTCGTATAACAAACTGTAGAAAAGAGGAACAATTGGTAAAAAGATGACACTTCCACTGTTAAAATTATCGTGGTGGGTTAAATGAACTTTTGGTGCTACGGTAGCTGTAATCATAAGATGGTGAAATCTTGTTCCAACATTTGGAGCTATGGTTTAACCGAAGCTCCAAATGTTAGAATGAGATTTCACCATCTTATGATTACAGCTACGGCAGCATCAAAAGTCGGTTCAACCCATCATAAAATTTGCAATAGTGCATATAGCCAGTTAGTATATTGTTCGTAAAAAGTTCTTAAATTGTCAATGCTTGTTTGTCAATGTGTTTTGTCTACATCTACATCACATGGTCTGCCTCGTCGCTCTATCATCAGTTTTCTTTCTAATTGGGTCTTGAAACACGCGTGTTTATATTTGATTATATATGTTACGTCAGCAGGTGTCTGCGTGGTCACTTTTTCAGCTACCATTACTTCCATACAATAATCTTCACTGCACATTTCTACATTTACAAGAGAAATTTATCACAAAGATTATTGTTTGAAAGTAGTAGTAAAAAAAGTGACCACGTTGACCCCTTCTTGACAAGTATTTGCAAAAAGTGACCTTGTAAAAGGATCCTATTGGTAGTGTTTGCATATTTTGAAGATAATCAGTAAGAATCTACATATTTTGGAACACTTAAATGATACAAAATCACATTCAGATTCAAGAAGTTGTTGTAGTTTTAAAAAAAACAATCAATTAATAAATGCTTTAACTTACTGAGAAAGAAAGATACACGAAAATAAAGAGAATATTCTAAAAACTTGTCTGTGATATCTCAGCCCATTATTCAAACGGTTGTGACAGTACTATTCCGAAGTTATTTTTTTCTTCCAAAAGTTCATAGATCATAACTAAGCAAGTTAGCTTGGAAAGAACACTGTTCTCCTATCTTAACATCCTAATTCATTACGCTCACGTTTATCGCAATCAACTGCATAATATTTCACTGATCCGAAAAAGAAGAATAATAATTTTGCCTCAATTTTTCCATTTCGCTTCTTGACGAGTTAATTATAATCCATTCCCGAAACAAAAAGGGTGAAAAGCAGAAGAGGTAACAATCGGCATAAATCTTTGTCGTGGTGGGTGTAGTAACATAAGTTATGTCACCACCTACACCTCCGAGATTATTATTATTTTTTTTTTTTCGTGGGCCTCCTCTTCTCATCTCTAATATCGCGGTTCAATTAATCTTCCCGAGTATGTCTTTCATCGACTGCATTCATTTCTAATGCGAAATCTGAGCGCGGTCCTGTCCTATTACCGGAGATTAATTGCCAGTCACTTTGTAACTGTCAGGACCGGGTCAACGCGCCCCACTCCAGGGTGCTTCTTCGGCAAGGCGTAGCTGCCCCATAACGTATATGGGCGTATGGAGATGATAACGTTTTTTTTCATACGTGCCAAAGAACAACAATGTCATTTGAGTGAAACAAGAGAAATGGTTGAAAACTTAAACGGTTCCCATTCCGGCCAACTAAAATGTTGTGATGAACATTCTTCATCTTGCAACCTCTTGATCTACCATCGTTTATTTGTACGCATTTGATTAATGAGAGCAATACCGGAATTTCTTCAAGAACTCATGCATTCGGAAGTAGCTTTGAGTTGAAGGATTCCAAGCAATGCCTTTCATCACTTCGGGCAGGAGCGGAGATAATACTATTGATTCCTCCGATATTAGATGTAGAAGGTCACGGTGTTTATTCTTTCATTCTAATCACAATTCAGGCACGTTTGTAGCAAGAAACAAATACCAATTCATGTTGACGATGTTCTGTAATATTATATTATTGAGGCTTAGATATCTTTTAATGTCGAAGGATTACATCATTCAAGCAGTCTGATACGCGTGAGAAATAATGGCTGTTAAAAGTTAACTCGCTTTCTGATTCTGAAGACAGGTAATTATTAAAAAAAAATTATAGAGACTAAAATTATTAGTCTATAAAGGTTATATTTGTTTCTTCTTCACGAAAATTTCCCGTTGACGATTCATTAAACTTTTATTATAATGGTACTTTCAGGGATATTTTTATTCATTATGAATTATGCTCTAAGATTCCCTTCCGATAAATCAAAATAACTTCCCGATTATATTCCTCTATTATGATTACCTTTTGTGGTGTGATTTAGAATTATTCACGGTAATACTCATCTAAATGATTCAGAACATACTAAAATAATTTAAAAAGTCGAGAAAGAGTTTTTCATTGTTATTGTCTTTGAATGAAGTTTAACAAATGCATTGAGGACAAACTGCAAAAAACATTTATCAAGAATAAATATCAATGGCATTGCTGTATATTTTGTAAATTTCAATCCTCCTTCAGTGACAGATATTAAGAAATTTTCACAAGTCTTGCAAGTCTTATGTTATTAATTAGTGATTAAATTTTAAAATTAGACATTACATTTTTAAAATTTTTGACACGATAAACTGATACCGACAAAGATAAGCTGTATGATGCATCAATTGCATACACGGGAACACTATATTAAATTTCAACAATCTAAATGCAATATACAAAGATATTTCGCCAATTTAAAAGCAGACAGAAAATTCCCTGTTAAAGACGTGCTTTTAGTCAGCTTTTTAAAACCTTCCCTTTTCTAATTATGTGAGCTAAAAGGAAAATTGTAGTTAATTTTTATGTTTACTTAAACTATTCAATAAATTTATTAGACGAAGTTGACCAACCTTAAAGTAGTCTGAGCTTTTTAGAATTTACTTCTCTTCTGTGGGATAGAATAAATAGCTTTTTTTTTTCCAAGTTTCAACTTTTAAAAAATTTAAAAGTTATGCACATAGTTATGATAAGTTACTCATAGATTTTACAAGAAAAGAAAATGTCAGCAAATATGCAAAAAAAAAAAAAAAAAAAAAATCTTAAACTTTGACTCAATTACTTTAATCTTGCAAACACAAGTCCAGAGTTACAAAGGCATAGAATTCTAATGAGTCAACAAAATTCCTGTTATTGAATTTTACTATTATAATTATTTTTTTTTTCAAAGTTTAACTACCACTGAATGTTCGCGTTAAGAGAAAATTATTAGACAGAAATCCTCTTGATTTCACGTCCACGAAATAAAAAAGACAACCTCTTCTTATTCATAGCCAGGCGTCCCCCTCTCAATTATACGCAACAGATTAAAATCTTAAAGACGCCACACATTCTACTCGTGACGCTTTAAACGTTCCAGTAAATTAGCTGCTGCAGGGGGCGCCACACGGCACTCGGGGTTGAGAGGTCGTGTTGCTGCCGGCTGCTACCGATATTAAAAGAAAAAACTTCATTGGTCGTTTTCTTCATTGTTTCGCTTTGCAACACGAAATTTCAATTGCTAGGACTATTATTTCAGCTTGCCTCTGTTTTCACGGATGTATGCAGAGAAAATTAATAGCGATGATTTAGCCAGGATACTTTTGCGGAGAGTGTGATTGCTGAAGTAATTTTACAGCCGAGTGAAATGACAGCTTTCGCTGCAGAGATCTAAGTGGCAAATTTATTTGTGGGAGACGTTTAAATTGATAGCTTTTGATTGCCGTTTCGGTCTTTTTATATTTACTTACGGCTTTAAAGAGGCTCAAAGCTTAGAAAAAATCAATGGGAAAGCGAAAAGCTATAAATCAAAGAGTTTCTCATACTTCCATGGGAAATTTCTTACATTTAGACCACCATCTCTCAAGCATGAATCTATAAAATCATTATTATAAATAATAAAAGAGCGAACGCATTTGGAAATATAACATTAATGAAAGTATTTAAAGTAATAACAGTTATTATGTGTCATATATCATTTATTTCTTACATTTCCCATATGGTAAATGTGATGCAGTGTGAAATATACAGTGTACATGTGATATAATCACTGCAATCAGAAGCAGAATTATCAATTTAATTTTTCAATCAATTCTTTGCTAGATAATAAAAAGCCCGCACATTTTATTTAGTTTATTTTCTTTATTATTACATTTTTCTTTTCTCTTTTATTTTTCTCTTCTTTTTAAAAAGAAAGAGAAATTTGTTATAAGAAGAAAATCTAATTATTTGCCTGCCATTGAAAGGACATTTTTAAATGTTAGCTTTCTGAAAAGAAGTTTCCCCATAGAATTTTTTTTTAATTTTTGTATCCTTGAATTTCAAAAGCCATACTGAACCAGAACTCAGATATTTTTAGTTAGAAATTTCCTATAAGAGTAGAATACAGTTTATTTTTTTATGATTTCCTCTAAATAATAAAGTGTTAATAACCACTACGTAGTTCCCCTTAGTTTGCATCACTGAAATTATGGCAATTTAGATATTTTTGTTTAATTTAATATATTTAAATCTTTCTTACTAATGTTTCTTAATTATATTCTGTGCCACTTTGTATCCATAAGTCTGGGATTCCCACCCATTGGTGTTTTTCTTGCATGCTAATTATTCAACAAAATGATATTTTATTCCTCTTTATATTATAATGAATGCATTTAATGCGGTAATGTATCTTTCTTATCCATATGTTTATATGCACAGTACACTGATTGCATGAATATAAATATTATACATATATTTTGACATTCATTATGCAACAATGATACCATAGGCGGAGCTGTTCATATCCAAAAGACGAATTTTTACATGACCAGCACAAAATATGTTCAAACGCATTTGTCTAACCAAAATTTCTGATGAATAACATAGCTGTAGTTTAAAGATTTAGATTTCAAATTATTTTTATACTTTAAATATTTATATTTTTATATTTTAAATTATTTTTATACTTTAAATAATTATATTTTTATCTTTTAAATACATTTTATACTTTAAATAATTATATTTTTATATTAAGTAAAAATATTTATTTACACAATTTTCTATTAGAAAAAGAAAAGGAAAGAAAGAAAGCGAAATGTAAAAAAATATATGATTTTATTTTATTCTGTTTTCTAAAATGTGTTGTTGTTTAAAACCATTTTATTCTTGTAGTGGAAATCACGCTGCCGTTTTTTACAAGAAAATATGGAAAAAAGATGTTTAAAAATTGTATTGTAATAATACGTTTATGTAACTCAATTGTCGACGATAATTCTGATTGTAAAAAAAAGAAATTTTAACTACATTCTTGAATTGCGGTATATTGATACAGGGGATCTACATAAGCTTCACATTATGTCCCAAAGCTGGTACTGTAACTTGTTTACATAAATCTCCAACTGAAAGTTTGGAACCTTCCGTATACTTAGTGGCTGTGTAGGAATATGAATAATGCACATCTTAGAGAAACAATATATATATATATATATATATATATATATATATCAATCATTAAGTTACCTTTTATTCTTTAAAATTTATGTTTTACTTATTTACATTTCTTTCATCCCGACAAAAAGCAAAATTAGAATTTACTATATGATTTTTTCATTTAAACCTCTCTCTCTCACGAATCTCAAGAGAAACCAAAGGAAAAAAAAAATCTTTCTTTGAGTTGAAAAAATTAAAATTTTATTTTAGAATGAGTATAAAAAATTATATACGCCATTTATAAGCCCTAAGATGTACCTAAAAATGTAGCTCAAAATAAAATTAGGTCGAAAAACTGATTTTTAAAAAGGTGTTGTTGTTTTTTTATTTTAATTTTGTGTCTTCTATGAGGTTTAAATGAACGAGAAAATTAACATTAATATTACGAGTAATCCCATTCTTCTGAAGAATTTGATGTAAATAGGCATACAAATAATCACTAATAAGGTATCAGAATAAATTACCATCAACAAAGTTATCAATAGGGAGATATAAATGGGGAAAATAGGGAAAAATACTTAAGATACGGTTTTTGGGATTGACTTTTCAAATCAGTCGGAGGAATAGAGAATGAATGGGGAAAATTTTGCGTTCTGATCTTTCTATGGACAGAAATAGAATTTGTGATTGATGTGTATTTTGAATGTTTCTTTGGTTCCTATAAAAATAAAAATTAGGTTCTAATCACATAAATATTTTAAATAACTAAGTCATTTTATAAAAAAATGTTCTTTTTTCAGTACGTGGTAGTTAATGTTCGACAGCATATATATTTTTTAATGTTTTAGGGGTTTTACATAATAGAACACATTAAAAGTGTCTATTTGATAAAGATTGATCATTTGGGATTTTTTTTTTTTTTTTTTTAATGAAGTGAGGTATAATTGTATACTTGTATACTTCTGTTACATGTTACACCTAATTTCCTTTATTAGCATCTTCTCTTATTTTGTGAATGTGATAATTTATTATTTATTCAATAACGATTTTTTTTCTCTGAAAAATCCTTTATATATAAATTAAATCTTATTATGAAAAAATCTATATATTATTTTCAAAAAGGATGTTTGAACTACTGTTATAAACTTCTCTTGTATTTTCCACTAAATTAAAAATACTGCGCAATTATTTCCAAAATACAATAGCATTCATCACCTAATAAAGATATTCAGATACAGGAGACATCCATTTTTAATCCCAGTTGTTAATCATGAATGTCCACACTGTCGTTTGTAATTAATTTTGAAATATCTTCACTGAAATAGAAAAGGTCATAATAATCACGGCGTTATAAGACATTTTATTGTGCATTTGTATCCTCCATAGATGTATCCTCCGTTACAATAATATTAAGGAAATTATCCCTAAATCTTCTATTTACATAATATGCAAGTGAGGTGACGATTCCGGGCAGAACCCATCCATCTAACATCAATTACCTATCAAATTTAAACATTTTTTTGTTATAGCAGCTGCCAACAATTAAAAATACACAGTAAAATTCTATCCACAACAATTAATTTTCTATTGAAAGATTTCGACGTGAAAATGAAAATTAAATAAAAAGTTTCCTGAATGAAAAAGAAAATCTATATGACGTCATATTGGAAGTGTAACAGATTTTCAAAGAGTTCTCAATAATACAAGGAGCATAAATATGAGTAAGTACAAAACGCAGGTGAATATGACGTCAGCAGGTGAATATATTACATTATATGAGTTTGAGGAACGTATTGAATCGTGATAAAAACCCGATTAAGGAAATACTGGCTTATTTTAATATTTTGAGGTTCTCTGAATTCGTTTTCGCTATTTCAAAATCTATTCCACATACGTATTTACGTGTGTGTATGCATGTATATTAGAATTTCCACATATGTCCAGGTTCCGAGAGCTCATTTTTAGTGAAGAACTGAAATAAAGATTTGTGATTTAAAAGAAAATAATAAAATTCACACGTTTATGTTTCTTGCAATACAAGTCAGTAAAAGCTATTTATACAGATATTGCATTAAATCTTTATCTTTTTTCCTTTATTAAGATAGATCTGTAATTTCTCCTCTGTTTTATCATCTTATTTACATAAGATAGCAAATTTGTTGTTAAAACTCCAGAGACGCATGCATTACTTTAAGGAAAACTGACATAAAATGCTATTGTTGATGAATAGTACATGAATATTTTTTTATTTCAAATTTTAAGTGAAAACTATGAATTCTTTCCACCGTCCTAGGACGGGTATTTACACTAGTTATAAAATAAGTACCAAGTAATGAGAAGACCATTACGACCACCTATATAAATCTTAAAACAAATGAAAGATGAACTATGAATATTAATATAATTTTTTTTGTTTAAATTTGTTATTGAAATTTTTACGCTTAGAAAATAACGTTAACTCTATAAGTATTAATCCTTATATTTAAAAAAAAAAAGCATCATTTGTCAGTGTTTTCATAACAAATGAAGCAAAGAAATATGTAGTCAAGCACTTATAAGATTTAAATAAGGATATTAATACAGATTTTTTCCTTCAGTAGTAGGATTTCTGTTAAATGTGCATTTTAGATAACCCAAAATTTCTTCTCAAAAATTATATTTTTCCGCAGTTTGAAAAAAATATAATATATATTTGAGTTCTTTCGCATTTTTCAGAATTTATGTTCGTTGGAAATTTCTTTTTAATTTGCTTCTTCACTACAAAAAATTATTAAACTAAAAATTATTGTATAAAATTTTCATGCAGTTTTGTAATAGCTCCATCAATTACGAAGAACTTCACATATAACGGTGATGACAGGATCTATACAGGATGGATATAAAATTGCTTTTCTGGAAGGCAGCATCTGTAGGTACAGCTGATGAACGAAATGAGGCTACACTTCTTTGATTTGATCGTTTGAAGACATGGGGAGATATGTAATGGGAAAGAATATATCACCAAAAATCAAATACCAAAGATTTGCTGTATTTTTGTACAGCACGGCTGGATGTATAAAGAGCACAGTTCGTCAGTCATTCAAATGAGTTACTCGCCCATAAGTTTCTAATGTCTTTTTAAATGAAATTGGTAGTGCTTCTGTCACGAACGTACAAAACAATTTGCATAATCCTTTTTACTACGCACTGCAAAAATAAATTGTTGATTTTACGGTATAATACTGGCATCCCAGCTGCCAGTATTATACCGTAAAATTAACAGTAATAAACAGTAAAATAAGCAGTAATACGCTACCGAGCACGCGCGTACAGTGCCTGATTATCACAGGGGCACGTGGAACACATGCCCTGGTTCTTCAGTTATAGGGGGCCCCAAAATGCATTTTGTGTAGTTTCTGAAAAATACATACGTTAAAGAAAATTTCTGTTTACAATTGGCATTAAAACAGTATTTCCCATGTTTGTCATTATTGAACTACCTCAGTGTTTGCAAGTGAGTTTAAAAGAAACTGCCACATTTCTAAAAATTGAATAGTACGTCAAACATGCTTGTGCAAATAACTTAAGTCATTACAATTCTAAAATTAGTCTCACAAAGACTGAATAAGGAATTTTTAAAATATAAAACAGCTGCCCGTAAGGCTGTATGTTATGTTTGTAATGTATTAATTCTGCAACTTGAGATTATTTTAGGAAGGGGGCCCTCAAATAGTATGGTGCTCCGGGCCCCACATGGATTTGATCAGGCTCTGAGCGGGTAGAACAGTAAAACCTTCCCAAATAGCGGACACTTTTATTTAAAAAAATCTTTTTTAATTACCAACATAAATATTTTTAGCATATTTTTATCTATGAATAGCGGAAAAATTCAGCGATCCCAAGATGTCCGTTATTTAGAGGTTTTACTGTAGAGATTATCTGACTTCTTTTTAATTTGACAATGCCAAAAATTTATCGCAATAGTAGATAAATATTTTTTTTCTATTTTTAATGTAATTCATTTCTCCTTCCTCTGAAAAGTGCAAATATATAACACGAAGTTACATTAGATTTAGCTACAGATGTTTATAAACATGAAAAGTTTTTTTTATAACCCACCCTGTATAACTATAATCACTCATAAGCTTCGAGCGAGGCTATTAATATGCACTTTTTCGTCACGAGTAGAAATTCATATTTCAATACACGCATATGACTAATAAAAAGTTTGATTTTTTTTTTTTTTTAAATGGAAGGTAGTTGCTTCTGAAAGTGCGGTAGCATTTGACCTCTCTTGTATACCCCGAAATTATCGGTGTGCGATATGGAATACTGCCGACGTTATCTGAAACAGCATATCACGAAGGGGAGTTTTCGGCAATATTGACCGTTCATTAATAAAAATCGTGTACGGAATGTGACCCAAAATGAGAAAATAATAACTGTAATATAATGAAATGTGAGAAATTTATCCATAGAGTACTCTGACCCTTTGAATTCTCTATCTCGATATATTCTGTTTTCTCCGAAAATAAAATATTTGGCCTCTTCTTGGAATTCAATCATGTATTTGTAAAGAGATTCTAACCCTCTTCGTAACCATTAATGTTTTCGTAATATATTTCAGAAAAGGACGTGATGTTTGTCGTTAAATAACTATTTTTTATGGTTGCATAATATAAACATTATGGCTTAATTATTTGTCTGGCAGTACACATTTGAAATTTCAAGTGAGAACAAGTTTTGAAAATATTTTTCTTGCAAATCAAGAGATCATACACGCTTATTGAAAAGTATACAAAATATTTTTGCCGATATATATATATACTTGTAACCATGAAATAACATCACAGAAACATTATACAACAACTGAGGGGGGGGGGATATTAAATATGAAAAAGTAACATGTACCTGTTTGAATTATATCCAGAAGTATACGGTAAAAGAAGAGAAAAAAATAGATAAATAGAATTTAAAACAAAGAGAATATAATACAGATTGGAGGAGAAAATGAAAAGAAACAGAAAAACCCGAAAGATGAAACTCAAATCTGTTATGAAATGTATCCATAAATTAACAAATAAAGAAAAAGGTAAATTTTAAAATAGGTGTAATAATTTGAAATTGTTGTGGAACCATGGCAGAATTATCAAGTCCAAATTACCATCAGATATATATATATAAAATTTGGCTAATTACCATTGAAGCACATGCTATGGTAATTTTATGATTGCACAAGTTAATTATTAGCTATGTGGTATTCTGATTACACAATATCATTAATTATCTCTTTGTAGATTTTAGTAGAATGATATTAGAACTTGATATGTTTTTGAAATTCATAGATATTATAATATATATATATATATATATATATATATATATATAACCATAAATGAAACATTACCATAACACCAACTTAAACTATGAAATAATGATTAAGTATGTAATAATTAGTTGACAATGAAAAGTATTCCCCAACACACTGAATATAGATACCAAAAACTTATTTAAAAGAAGACGAAATTAAATTAAAAATTGAATAAATGAAATTGAATGAATGAATTGAAATTCATGGAATTTAGACAGAATTATCAAGTCCCAAATGCCTAAATACCACAAATAAAATGAGTGGTTTCATCATCATATTAGCCATAACATTGCTAAAGAATATGATTTTGGGACTACCACTCATAAACAATGAATCAAACCTGTGAAAAAATAAAAAATAAACAGTAAAATAAGCAGTAATACACTTCCGCGCATCCGCGGCAGTGTATTACTGCTTGTTTCGGATGCTAGTATTATACTGTAAAATCAACAATTTTTATTTGCAGTATATATATATATATATATATAATATATATCCAATGCACTGATTAAAAAACGGAGGAGAAAAAAATCTAAAAACAGAAGGTAATAACATTACTAAATTAAAATGGACAGTTATATCGCGAAAAACTTTATCAAGTGCAGTATTCCACAATATAAGTAAGTCTAAGTCGCAAATAATTCCTGTTTGAATACGGTAAGTGATTAAGCAGAAATTAATATATTCAAATTCCCCGATTAACTGCGTCACCTCACATGAAAATATTGGAAAATGACATATCAATACCAATTGAAAAACAAAATAAATATTATTATCTCATATTGAATGGAAAAAATAAAAAAAGTCATTAAAAATTAATCCAATTTACGGAAAAAAAAATTCACATAACAATACAACTGTAACCGTATGAACTGGACAAAAGATTGTTACAAACACATGGAATAATAATATGTTAACAGTTAATAGTTTGCAATTATTTCATAAAATTATGAAATAACTGAAAATCTAAATATTTAAACTGAAGATAAAATATTAATAAATATAAATAATGAATTAATTGTAAAACTATTAGAAAAACTGTCTATTTTAACATCCCGAATTTTATACAAATTTTTAAAAAAGAGAAAAAAGAATATATCTCAATAAAAAGTTAAAATTTCAGTGCAAATTCACCTTGTTTAATAACTAAAATTCACAGAGATACAACTAAATGTAAATACATTGCTTGAAGGTGCGTAAAAACATACATAAAACATTTAAAAGCACATTACAGTCCTTTTAAAAAATTCCAAATTTCCTTGTCCGGGCAAGCAAGAAAACGCGAAGAGAGAAGAACTCAACTCAACAATTAGTTTTTCACTGATGATGACCGAGTAGTTCGGTTGAAAACGCTTTGGAATTTTTTAAAAGGACTGTAATGTGCTTTTAGATGTTTTATGTATGTTTTTACGCACCTTCAAGCAATATATTTACATTTAGTTGTATCTCTATGAATTTAAGAATATATCTATTTATATAATCGTAATAAGACAACACAGGAACATCATACACAAATGGGAGAATAAAAATAAAAAATTGAAATATGACCACATACCTGTTGTATATGTGCGTGTATATATGCGTGTATATAGCGTGTATATATATATATATATATATATATATATTTTTTTTTTTTTTTTTTTTTGAAAATGGGTATTTAACAGTGCCTAAAATGGATACACAGTCGTAACCAAAACATCAACCAATTTGGGCACATACCTAAGAATCTTTCGACCCAAATTGGGTTTTATTTTTTTCTGTGAATGTAACGTTTTGTCAAATTCATTCCATAAAAGTTTTATCCCGCAAAATTTTCTTTGATGGAGGAGAGGAGAAAGGGAATTTCTTCTGATCTTGTTTTACACAGCTCAGAAGCAATTCATACAGTTTTATTCTCACACATATTTATTAAATTGGCCAAAATATTCGTTAATGATAAATGTATTTAACTTTGGGAATGTTGCAAAAGCAAAATTTTAGCAAATATTATTAGAAATTATTAATTTATATGTCTATTTCATGCTAATGTTTCTATTCGAATAAAATCTTAATGTTATTTTAGCTTATGTGCAATTTCTGAATTTATTTAATTTATTTAATTTTTTTTAGTTTGATTTGTATTAGTTGATACATTCTGAAATATCCAATTTCTTGTGGAAGGGGGGAAGTGCCCTCTTAGTCTCCTCTAAATTTCGTATTAGCATTTAATTTAAGATTCATCCAATCCGTGACATGTGATATTTTTTCTTAATCCTTTATGCACCGACGGTACTTTAAAGTACTATTAAAAGAATCTTGTTATAAAATTCATTTAACACATCTTTTGTCAGTAGTACAAGTTAGCATTAGCTCTAAACACTTTACTTAATCATGTTTCAAAAGCATTATTAGCAGTACAAAGCAAAAATATTTTAAGCGAATATTTTCTTTTTACAATTGTTACTGCTCAGTTTATTTATTTATTTATTTTTTTTTATTTTTTTTATTTTTTTATAATGTTGAAAGACATCCAGTTGAAAGATTCAGTTCTGAAAAATGTCTATGTTTATTATGTAAGACAATTATTTTTGTATATTTCCTAATTCCCTAAAATGCTAAAAACAATATTATGAAGAAATGATTTGGGTACAGTTGTAAATAGTCTACAAAATCCCTGTAAATACTGATTTAGTTAATTACATTTTAATGAATGAAAAATTTATAAAATTTATTTAATAATTGCAGAAATTAACTAACATATTTTCGAATACTCAGAAAAAAATGCTTTGGAAGGCAAAATTGCCTTTCATACATAATTTGGTACATAATCGTCAAATAAAACGTGGAAATCGTCAAGTAAAACGTGAATATCATAATCAAAACATGAAAATTTACTTCTCTGTCAACGACTTTACAAAATACTAATGCATGCGCTTTATGAAAATTCTGAATTGACTTACAATATGTAAATTTTCTCAGGTGGTCTTATAATTTATTAAAATATCTCTTATTTAATTAATACAGAGGCTGTTCGCACATTTTTTAGACAAATTTGATAAATGATTTTAAAAAATGGAATTATTTTAGAGGAAAACTCTTTCAACAACTTATTATTTGTAATTCATATTATTGTCGGATGCTTTCAAATTTATTCTTCTATCAAGATGGCGCATTCAAACAAGCTGTGAATCAGAGGATACTTTTTTTTGTTTTCCGAAAAGAAATATTCTTATTCGGAAGTTTACAATGATTGTAAAGCGCATAGTATAAAAATTTCTAAGTGCAAAATAAACATCAGTATTAATTGGAAAGATCTATCCCGAAAATCAGTACTTATTCTTAGTAAAAAGACTCAAAATGAAAAAAAAAAAAATGCATTAAAAAAAGAGCCCATTTCAAGGCTGAAAACGAAGTTTCAGGTAAGGATTTATGACTGTCGCAAATTTATCTTAAAATGGGAAAATAAAAATAAGAATATTGGACAAAAATGTTACAATCAATTTATTATATTATTAAGAGAATGTGTTACATCCGATATTTACAGAAAAAAATGCTATTTTCTTTATTTCAACGACTTTTAAAGGGTGAAGCTGAAGCTGCATCAAAGCAAAGCTACCACTCATACTTCAAAAACTACCGCTGTATTCGTTGAAAACATTAAAAACTCCTACAGGTATTGCATTTATACCTTTCAACATATTCCTAAGAAGTCACTTGAAGTTTCTCTTATGGTTTATTGTGCATTTGGTCTGCTGAAAAGAGCTCTTTCAAACGGCAAAACCACCACGATTGATCGGATCTGGAAAGTTTTTAAAGAGGCATGGGAAGCAATAGCCCTGTAAATTTTACAAAAAACCTTCTACCATCGAAAGCATTACGCAGAATTAGAATCAAGAAACAAAATTATCATATAGATTATTTCAGAAAGCAATATTCATATTTTAAACGTTAAAAAAACAACGCCGAAATCGTCTAAAAAATGTGCGAACACCCTCTGTAGAAAAATGAGCAAATTTTATTGAAATTTAAATTTACTTTTTAAGTTGTGATAAGTAAAAAAATTTTTTTCCCATCAATTTTAAGTATACGAATTAAAATTTGCACATTATGTTTTCTTTTGCAACATTTCATGATTTTTTTCAGCGGTCTTATAACTTTTTAACACGCTGTGCTCTCTTAATGCAACATATTTTAAATACTGCTTTTAAAGCTAAAAATTAAGCATTTTGAAATTCTTTGTGCAACCGTATCATTATGTGAATAACTATAAAGTTAATAAGGAATAAATGTTTCAGACTTCTGTTTATAAAACTTTTACAAATAATTACCTTCAAAATTTTTGCTTTTATTGGAAACAAACATATGCACATCCACGCATATGCATAAGTAAAAGTGTCTCTGGTAGACAGATTTGTATGTTTGTGAATAATTAATTAATAATATTTTTTATGTATACTAATATATATTAAAGGCATTACATTTCATTTGAAAGAATTTCGTTTTCGTTTTTGACCGAAATTCTGGAAAGGACCAAAATTTGGTTTCGGCTCCGTTTCGGCCTGCAAAACGTGTTTCTGTGGATCACTATAGTTTGCATCTGCCAAGCAAAAACCAAGCTCCTGAAACCTCTAATCATAGATATATTTCAGTCAAATATTTAGTCGTGATGGCAACAAATTTCAAAATTACTGATTGCACTAAAAATCTAGAAAATATTTTTCCTAACATTTTTTAACAGGGTTTTACTTTATAAGTCGAAAACATACTGCCGTCCATATGTTCGTTAACTTAATATTCTCGCCATTATTAGTAATGTTACAAAAATATTTAAATTAATGAATATTAACTAAATTAATATTAGAATAATTTGATTAAACCGTCCAACATGATAAATACTTGTTTTAATATGTATGATGCAAGTTGAATATTGATTATTTTCACTGAATATTATACAAAATAAAAGATTTTCAGATAATTTTCCATCATTAGATAATGACGTTCCCACGTTTACAATCATTCATTTTCCGAAATAAAATAAATATTCAAAAGAACTTCGGAATCCTTAAAATACCCGCTTGGAAGAACAAGAAATGAAATTATTATTTCGCATCCGCCAAGGAGGAATAAAAACCAAGCTTCTGAAAACTCTAATCACGAAAGTATTTCATAAGTCGTGATGGCAACAATTTTCAAAATTACTGGATGTACCAAGAACCCAGAAAGATAACAGGAGGGTCAATTAAATTCCGGTAACGTTCAACTACCGAGCAGGTAGCTGGGAGTATTTCTCTTGTGCGCTACCGTTTATAGCAGCATATATCATGACATTTTCTTTATTCCTGAATCTCTCTCTCTCTCTCTCTCCAATATTAAGAAAAAACAGGCGTAACCTGCCTCACACTGAATTTTTCTCGGTAAATTACCATAATATGAAGACGATGAAAAAACAATTTCGTGACTCGATATTTTTTTTCTCCAAAGTTTTGTATTAATTTAAGAAACACAGCGTGAGAAAAAGAAGTATTTTTCTGATGTTTCTAGCACAGAAATATGACAGTTTTTAATTCATATGATGTATTCGAGCAATTTAAACGTCACGTATCTCAGATTATGCATATTGAAGGCATTATTAACAACGAATGTTTTTACTATTATTATTATTATTGTTACTAAATAGAAAAAAAGAATGAGTTGAAAAACAAAAATGTTTATACATTATTTCCTAAATTGAGAGTAATGCCTTAGAGATATTTTTAAACATTCTGTATTTCTATTTTACTGGAGTCAGGCACAGAAAGTTGAAATCACTTCACTTTGGCACAGTTTTATCTATATATATATATATTGATTAAGTAAAATGCTAGATAATATGAACTCCATTTTACTAAAATATATTTTACTAAAGAATTTTTAGAGGTAATATGTGCATATATATACTTTTTTAATTTATATTACTTTTTAAATTATTTTTAATTAAACTAAATTAATGCTTGAAGAAGTTAATTTTGCTGCTTCTTTCAAGGTAATACCCTGTCTTGTTTACGCCTGATGAAGAAATACAACGCTTTTTCGAAACATTACTTATTTTTGTGATATTTTAAGGGGCTTTACTTTATATTGTGCATTACACTAGTTTTTATAACATTTTATTACAAATTAAGTGAGCTAAAAAAACAGTACCGTTTGTTTTAAACTATAAAGTAAATTAAGGTGAATGTCTGTAGAAAGATTGATTTCTTCGAGATAGTTCTCATAATTCCAGAACAAATAAATAAATAAAGGACCTTTGTTGTGCAATTCAAGGAATATGAAATACTTTTAGCCTTGTGTAGCTCAAAAATGAAATTTTAAATTTTAATCTGGAAAGTTATGCTGAAAGATTTTTGTAAGTATTCTTTCTATAACCCCAATCAGTTTAACAATAGAACGTCTGTTGGTGTCATTTCGACACCGAACCGAACTGAACCTTATCTCTCTATCACATTTTTCACCTGTATTATTCAAATTTTATGATCTTTAATCATTTTACGTAATCAGCACACTGCCGAAATTTTTATTATGTGATTCGATTTTTAAAAAAATTACAGCCAAATTCACCTAGAACGTCCATTGGTGTTATTTCGACACCAAGAGGGAATTTAAAATAAACCATCGTTCTTTTGTGAAAATGTAACAATATAAACTTAATTAAAGTACAATGACTCAATATAGTGTTAAATTGATATTTATAGCGCCCATTTTGCATAATTAAATTAGTGGTATTGAAATGACACTCGCGGCTGTTTTAGGATGTCTAAATTGTAGGCAGTTCTAGTTTTAACTTGATTCAATGTATTTTTCTGTAAAATAAATCATCGTTCTTTTGTGAAAGTGTAACAATATAAACTTAATCAAAGTACAATGACGCAATATACTCTTAAATTAGAATTTATAGCGTCCATTTTGGATAATTAAATTAGTGGTATCGAAATGACACTGGCAGCTGTTTTAGGATGTCGAAATTGTCGGCAGTTCTAGTGTTCACATAGTCCCTTTTTGTTAAGTAAAACAAGATTCTCGTTACATCCGAGGTCGCTATAAACGAGTTTAACTACATGGGATTCAATTGTTTTATTTAAAGATGCCTCAGATCTACGGTTATTCAAAGTTAATTTAATCAAAGCTAATTAAACCAGAAATAAAACATTGTTCAATTTAAACTGTTATTTTATGTTATTTAATATATCCCTGAATCGTGTTTAGCGGATCCATGTTAACAACAGCTTTTAACACCGCCGTCCGCAATTTAGACTTAGATGGAGCACCGTGAATCAATCTCACCACTCCGCTTCGCGTATTACCACCATTACAGCTATTCTGTCTCTGTCACTAGATAATAAGCAGCTCACTTGATATATTAACAACTTCAAAAGATTTCTTCATTCACGCAGTATGGTGTGAAATTATTGCGTCAGAACATCATATAGTGGGAATGTGCTCTGCTATTCTTTTGAGAAAGAGTTAGGTAGGCCACGCTTCCAACGAAAGCATATAATAAAGCGATCTTTTTAAATACACGTCAGTGTTTTTTCCTACATCTGAAGTATGAGGATGGATTTGAGTACAATCTAAAAGGTGTAGAAAGGTGATTCTCTTTGATCTGCAGGTGTAGCTAGCCTGAAGCTAAAATCCCAGTTGCGAAATGAAAGTAAAGGATCCAGGATTTTGATGCAAAGAGATGGGTCTCATCTAAAAGAATTAAACTAGCTTAAAAATTTCTTTTGATCGAAATTTGTTTAGTTTACGATAAGTTGACATCGAAGTCGACGAATAAGTCAAATCCTTGCCTGGAGATTTTTCGCCCAGTTAGAAAATTACAACTCATATGATTTATTTACCAATTAGAATAATTGTGTTAAAATTAATCTATAAGTAGCATTGTATTGCTTATTCGGCCTCTTCACATTAGTTTTAACGATTAACTTATTTGTCATATTTTGAGCCGCCTGATCTTTTCTTTGATCATTGACAAAAGCTTCACTTACAGTTTTTAACTGAAAGATCCTTGGTTTATATCTGTTCAGAAATGCTACCTCTAATGGTTATAACAAGCCAACTCATTGGTCATTTCATTCTCGTTATAACCGAATTCGACATTCAAGTTAACTTAGTCAATTTCGATTCGACTTAAATAATTGACTTGAGTCAAATACAGTCGAACTTATAAGTACTTAACCAGCGTCTCTTGGCGCTGTGAAAATTTAACCATTTCAGCTTTCACGTGTCCATCAATAATCTTTGCTGAACGCATTAACCAAAGCTTTGATGCGATTTCGTGACTTAACTCAGCATCTTTTAGTAATCAGTTTTCAAAATTAATTAAAAAAAATTCTTACATGAAAAATAACTCAGCAGGCATAATTTAATGCAGTTCGTACTGCCTCGTAATATTTCAAAATGCTTTCTAAGCATTCTTAAAAGAAAATAGCTTTTCAGAGCTTTCTAACTACTTAATTTCATTAAGTCAATGTTAAGAATTAAGTGTCTCAAATATGCTAATCTGAAATCAGTATGGTTTTGTTGTTCATTTCAGTCTGGGATTTCTTTAACAATTCCTCAAATTTTCCACCAAGATACCTATAAAGAACAGAAGAAGAAACGCATCTTTGCTTTGAAATACGGCCAATAAACTCTTAATTTACGGCCCCACCCGCCAATTCTTTGTGCTTAACGAACTAAATCCACATTTATGACCGGATCGCACATAACAAGCCATAACATTCTGATGTGGCTTTTCTTTCTTCACGATGCCACAGGTCGCATGACAGTCCACACCAGCCATTTAGTGGGTGGCAGTGAGCCAGCCGCAGTTGTGCGGTCCATGAAGTAAGTGGAGTGCATAGATGCGGCATCAAGTTCCCAACTCCCCCGCGATCCGCAACATTCATTAAATTTCCCACTAATTGTTGCGGCAGCCGGAACTTTAGAAGGTGTTAAAGGGTCAACGGGGAGCGGTGGTCTGATCTCATAAATATGGAAAATAGGATGGAAAACAAAAGGGAATGTAATATCGTTGGGCAAAGTTCGTTTGTTGCTCCGGAATGAGTTGATGAGGGTATACTAATTGTGACCGATCAACGTTTTCAGAATTAGCGGCTTAAATATATCGCAGAATTTCTCATTCTTGATTCTATGAAGAATGTTTTGGTCCCAAACTCTGATGAATATTCATTCATTTTCGCAATCAAGTATTTAAATTTTCCAAAACAGTGGGTGCGGAATGATTTAAATTATCATAATGATTATTAAGTATAATAAGAATCATTCTATTCTAAAATTCAATAAATTTTTATGTGTTTGATCCTGAATATTTATTGTTTCGAAACATTTTGACAAGGAAACTGATTTTAGAAAAGTAAGGGAATGTAGTATCGTTTGAGTAAAGTTCGTTTGTCGCTCAGGAATGAGTTGATGAGAGTATACTAATTGTGATCAATTAACATTTTCAGAATTAGTGGCATATATTTTTGTTTATGTTTAGGTCTCAAACGCTGTTGAATATTCATTCTTTTTTTGTAATCTGTATTTAATTTTTCAAAGGCAGTGAATGTAAAATAATTTAAATTATCATTAAAGGTTAATTGCTTACAGTAAAAATCGTTCTATTATAAAATTTAGTAAAATTTTTTATGATTGCTTGTGAATATCTACTGTTTCAAAACACTTCGACAAGCAAACAATTTCAGAAAACAAAATGGAATGTGATATCGTTTAGGCAAAGTTTGTTTCAGAAATTCGTTTCAGAGATTTTCAGAATTAGCGGCTTAAGTCCGACATGTCAAGGAATTTCTCATCCTTGATTCGATGTAAGATTATGGGAATCAAGTGTAAAAGCAATTTAAGAATAAATTAAAATTTTCGATATGTTTAGGTTTCAAACTCTGTTGAATATTCATTCATTTTCGAAATCACTATGTGAATATTCTAAAGCAGCGAATACAGAATGGTTATTCAGGTATAAAAAGGTACACTATCATATAGTCTGTTCATGCTCATATTATGTACCGTATACCGGTATACCGTATCGTCTCTTTGGACATTGAAAGGTTCTTTGGGGCAGGCCATTGAATTTTTTTTAAGGACAGGTCTTAACGCACTGTAGGGCTTAAAAAAATCATTACAGGTGAAATCCGGACCATAAAAAAAGACGTATATTGCAGAATGGTACAGCCAACTTCCAGTCCCCTCTCTATATGTTGGTTTGTGCAACCAGTGGTCATTAAAAAAATATTTTCAATTAATTTCACTCATTGCTTGTGTTTCTGATAAAATATCACTAAATTTGATCTAGTAATAATGGCGTTGTGTTACTTTACTTTCTAACATCTTTTTTTAGTCACCCTATATGATTTTTTTTAAGATAAGCAATATATTGTAGTGGTTCGGCTTTTTAGGGCTCTATATGCATAACTCCTACTTTTACGCTTTTTTTTCATCACTTTAAAAAAAAAATTCCTAAATGCAAAATTTCTACGATTAAATAAGGTGTAGATTTCTTTTCAAAAAAAAAAAAAAAAAAAAAACCTGGAGCCATGCATGTTAGCACTCTAAAAATCCATACACGAGCGGCTATTGTCAATATGCAATTTTTTCTTAATTTTTAAATAAGTATGTAAAGATAATTCTTTTTAAACAAAAGTTCCAGAACTTCGCATATGCCAGCATGCATGCATATGCGAAACTAACTTTTATTGC
The DNA here is from genome assembly GCA_963931845.1 of Maratus michaelseni. Lineage (NCBI taxonomy): Eukaryota > Metazoa > Arthropoda > Arachnida > Araneae > Salticidae > Maratus > Maratus michaelseni. The sequence continues at coordinate 393,494,845 of OZ007588.1, forward strand.
CTATTCTAACATTAAAAGCTTGCAAATCCATCAGTCACCGTCAGCCAAGTGACACCTAAATTGAGCGCTAGGTATTACCAAATTTTTTAGCTATTTGTAAGGAACAGATTATCATGAAAATCATAAAATAAGAACATTATTTCCAATTATTAAAATTTTCCTATCAAAATATTTTGATTAAAAAATCTAGCACTTGTTACTTTTACTCCTTAGTCCATTATTTTAGACTTTTTTTTTTCAAACGATAGGAACAAATTATTGATTTGTGGCATATAATTCTATTTAATGAACGAATAGGGAAAAATAGAGAACAATAAAAGATATAATGGTACACCTAGGTCACGAAAAAGCTCGTACGATTGGCTCCCGAATTCAAAGGTGCACGCCCTTTTCAGTGAGCCGGCGTCGGTTACGCTTCACTCATCACCAAATTTCATTATAGTATTTTTTAACAGCGCAACTAAATTGTCAGTTTCCGGAACATTAGCCTGATGCAACTGGAGACATTAAAGGAGCATTAGAGCCACTTTTTGCCTCAAATGCATAATGCTTCGATAATGTGATTCAAATCTATATGGGAAAAAAGGTTTTATGTTCCCCAACAATACAGCCACTTTACTGTATATATATATATATATATAACATTATGAAGATTTTACACACTTGCAGTGCTGGAACAGCGGCGAACCAGTGAGTCGATTGTCACTACTAAATTTTAATAGTATTCTTTTTCCTTTATTAAATCTCGGAAATTCTATGATTAAATAAGGTGAAGAGCACAGTAACCGGGTTTTTTTTAGCAGCAGTTTTTTTTTTCATTTTATTTTTGACTGTTCGCCTCTTTATTAGGTGCAAATGGACATTGTCCGCACAAGCTACCGGACCCGCTCCAATGGGACAGCCCACGGAGCCACTTATTACCAGGTGGGGTACGGTAGAAAGGCGCACTCCCGTCAGCCTCCGCAGCGTTTTTGTGTCTTGCGATTCGGCCCTAAAATTTTCCTTACTTGTATGACTTAGCTATTGGCAAAATAAATAAATAAATAAAATAAAAAGTAAAATAAAGTAAAATATTTTTTTTTTCTTTCAGTGGTTTTAATTGTCTTCCCTCAAAATTCGCCCCCCTTTTTCAAGCTAAGTTGAGTACCAAAGTTTCGGCACTAAATTCTCCAGCCCCATTCCAACTATCATGACGAGTATGTGACGTGCGGCAACAGATCTCAGAATACTAAAACCTAGAAGTGATCAACACAGTAAAATTCAGACTTTATTGGTCAGCCGTCCTAGGTACTTGTCATTGTGGATCGCCCCATGAAGCGATCAGGCGAATTTTGCCCCACTCTCCAGGCACATCAAACCCGTCAAACTGTGTTGAATCCCGGTAGGTAGGGGCCTGGTAAGCGGTCTCCGAGCACAGTAACCGGGGTGAAGAGTATTATTTAAATTTACTTGTGACAACTGGCTCCCTGGTATGTAGCCATTCCATCACTGCATTTGATAATGATTTTAGATACTTGATAATTTTGACATATTTTTCACTGTTTTTAATAGAAGTGTAAAATACGTAACACAAAACAAAAATAAAATAAAATAAAAATAAATAATTTCAATGATGATACATGAAGAGCAAAATATTAAAACGAAATGGGCCAAGTAAGGGCTTGAAAGTTATTTAAAAATACAAAGCCTGTAGTGGTTTTAAGTGAAACACTGTCGATTGTATTTTTCCTGCATAAATTTTTGAGTATGTGCTTTGCCTATGGACGATATCAGAAATACTTATTATTCTTTTCTGATGTCACGAAACTTCTTTACTTTGACAGAATTTTTAGCTGAACGTCATCCATCAAAATAATTCGCAACAAAGAGCAATAACGCGTGCTACTGTTTAAAAGAGTGAACCGTTATAACAGTGTTCTTTTTCGAAAACGTGACCCGATTTTAAAAATACGCTTATATTCTGCTAGATTTTTTTGTCTCTCTCTCTTCAAAAGTCTAAATTGGTTTACAGCTTATTTTATTTATTTATCTTACTTAAAGGACAAAGAGAAAAAAAAAAAGATTTTCATACACTGAAAAAAAAAAAAAAAAAAAGTGTTCATGTTACAGTATAATACTAGCATCCTAGCTGCCAGTATTATACTCTAAAATCAACGCTTTTTTTTTCAGTGTATTAAAATAAAATCAGTATTAATGAAATAGCATTGTTCAGTTATTTTAACGGTACAATTTATCTTTTGTATTAAAGGTATATTAGAAATATAGAAAATCACAAACAAGTAACTTTGGCGTAAATAACTTTATCATGTGACTTATATATGACTGGAGTTATGGTATGCATTTGGATTTTTTTTTTTTTTTTTTTTTTTTTTTTTTTTTTTTTACTTTACATTAACCAGTGCTTAATTTGCACCGGAGCTCAGCTTTGGTACTTTTACATTTTAGTGAATATTTAAATATTAGCAGGAACCCTCAAAGGAGCTCATAAATATTATGCACCGAAGCCCATCTTAACAGCACTTCTGAAAAAAAAAAAAAAAAAAAGAATGAAACCATAAATCAGGGTGTCCAACTTGTGGCCCGCAGGTTGCAGACAATTATTTTTTGCAGTGTGGCTAAAATAATAATAAATCAAAATTACTTTATATAATGTTTGTATAGGAGTATGGGTATATAATATGGGTTAAAAATATGGGTAACACTCGGCGTTATAGTTTAGAAAGTAACTTTTTTTTTTACTGTTGTTGCATCTTAGATTCCTAGTAATTGATATCTGCTTAATACTTGGTTATTTTTAAGCGAATGCAAGCTGAATTTGAATCATCCAAGCTTTTTACTTGCGATTTTCATATTATTCATTTCCGAAAATAATGATGCGTAGAGAAAAAAATGTCAAAATGGCAAGCACCTGCTTCTTTAAAGAAATCTTTCCTGCCTATAATTTTAAGTTGCCATAATTTTATCATCGGTATTTTTGTTTATAATACCTCATAATATTTAATTCCGATAAGTTTTTCAATTAACAAATTTAAGCCCCGTTAATATGTCCAATCATGGCCAGCAAGTGACTATCAGAATTCTATTGGCAGACAATTTAAAACAAATTACGTGTTAGTTATGGAGGATATTTTACATTAAAGAGGTAATTTATGCCGCTAGGAAGCCCCCTGTTTTTGATAATATTAAAAATGAACATACCCCCCCCCCCTCCTCCGTTTTTCCCTGACGAAAACACCTTGGTTCATTTTTCTCTTAATTAGTTTAAATCATGAGAAAAATAAATTTTACTATTTTTTAATCATCAGAGAAAATGAAAAATTTAGTTAATTACATTTCATTTACAAGAAAGAGAAATAGCCCCCTCCTCTGCGGGCACTTTTTTTGTTGCCCGAGAATTCCAGAGCCCGACTATTCGACATCCGAGACCGAAAAATTTTGTGACACCAGAGCCCCAGTGTTGAATTCAAACACTTTTCTCCGGGAGGGATTTCTGTGCCACCGGGGGGGGGGGACATTATATATTTCCGGGGGGAAATTCCACTTTTTAACCATTGAAAGCATAAAATTTCAAATCTTCCGGGGGGGACATTTCAATGCTCAGGGGGGGGGGGGGAATGTCTCCCTCGGGCCACCCCCTGGATTCAACACTCGAGCCCATGCGCCCGATATCGAAAGTACGCAGTAGAAAATTGTTAATAGCGTTTTAAAATTATTTCAAGATATAATTTTCCCATTTAAAAATCCTTTCTTGCATAAAAATAAGTATTATCCTAAATACTAATCCCTCATGACAACGTTTCGTGATTTTCATGTCCCTGAAAAACTGTTTTAAATAGCAAATTTTCTATTTACACACAACCACAGGCAGAAATCAACAAAAATCACAATTGTTATTCTTTTTAAAATTTTGTTGTACAACCAGGTCTTGAGAAACGTGGTCGTCAGGTCGCCACTGGTGACCAAGTTATTTAATCTGAAAATTTTAAAACAATAAAACAGAATTATTTGACTGACTTTGACAGGCAAATAGACAAAAAATTGTTTTCCTGCTTCACTATTTCATCGCTGGATATTTTTATCTGGACATTTGACGCATTCGTCAATCAGCATTCCTCGAACATGCCGATTAATTAACCCTCTAAATTTTTTTTTTACAGAGATATATAATTTTGAAAAGTTTAATTCGAAAAAACTTAGTTTATATTATAACTCTAAATTGTTTACTATTCTAAACTATGAAACTAATAATGCTAAACTATGCTTGTTATTATTTTTCGCACTCAATTCATAAACTTTATGTTTTTGAAAATCAATGACGGTGGAAAGGGGGAGGGGGGGATTTTTTTTACTGGAGACTAGAAATTTTTGCTGGCTACCAGATTTGATCAAATTTGTAAATCCCTGTATATATATATATGACAGAAAAACTTGAGATCTGTTTTCCAGTCATTCGGGAAAAATACTTTAGAAAGCGAGGATTGACAAGGGATATCCCATGGCTTCTTTATGTTATTAACGCTGGTCGTGCAAAGGTTGCAGTATCAGATAAAACATTTCTCCCAATGTACCAGCAATAGCAACTCAATTTTCTTTCAAACTGATTTTTAAAGGATTGTAAAACACTTAGACTGCTTGACAAAACTTAGACTGCATTCTTGTTTCTGAAATAGCAAGCTTTTTTCCTTTTAATAATAATAATAATAATAATAATAATAATAATAATAATGTAAATAGGGGATGAATGGGAAAAATTTTTACGAAAATATTTATTTTAAATATTTTATCTAAGTTATTATTAATATTATATATCGCATTTCATACATTAGGTGTTTATCTACATCTTATGCTCAATATTTATTCAAGATTATTATTATACATAAATATATTATGAAATTTTAAAAAAGCTCCTCTCTGTCCCAATCATCCCCACAGCAGGGATGGATGGGACGCAAACATTTTCCTCTCTGTATTCAATGATACCAAATTAAAATTTATAATTATAAACTTAATGTAATATATATTTGTAATATATGATCTTATATGGCTGCTAAATATCAGTGTTAGTAATCTAAGTTAATTATGCATTAAAAACTGTAATTTATATTATATATTTTAACTGAAATTTTAATGAATTACAAAGTTAAAGCTACACGGATGTGCAAATATCAGTAACACAATAAATGTGGTCTGTCTAAAATGTTCTAAATGTGGTCTGTCAGTCGCATAAGCGGGTATAAAATCAGTTTCAGTGAATGTATTGCTGTTAAAAAGGAAAATGACTGTTTTCTTAAAACCACTGGTTATGTTTATGTTGCTAGTACTAAAAGCTGACAAAAATGCCTCCTTGGAAAAAGCTGAGAAGTTATAAATTGTAATATGCTCTCCAAGATTATTTGTCAGCCAATCACCTTGGACTGATCTCAGCTTTGCCTTTAAAGGCCCATAAACAGAAACATCCAATGGCTGAAGACGACGCGACTGTGGCTACAATGAGGAGGAAATGCTAAAAGAATAATTAACATAAATTATTAATTTATCAACTTATATAGTATTATTTAGTTAATAAAAAAAATGCAGTATCCTCTAGGGATGAATGAAGCAGTCCCATTCATCCCCATTTGAAATGTCCTAATCATACCCATGATGCTTTATTTGTTTATTGAGAACATACATCTGACTTGTGTGCTTGACATCAAGTGCCCGCTTATAAGTCATCGTCAATATACAGGGACGAGATAGACACAAGGAAATTTACAACACCAGAGAGTTACATCCGGGAGCTCCACAAAGTGTGTGCAATGGAGCTGGCGGGAGTCGAACCCGCCGACCTGACTCCTACGCTCACAAGCGATTAGCGGAATGGTGTCTTAACCACTTGGCCACGGAGGCCCCACCCATGATGCATATATTCAATTGTCAGTCATTTTGTCTCAGAAATTATTTTGTTACAACGGTTAATATTCAATTATTTTAATTACCAATATTGAGCCTTGAAATAAATAACTATAACATATCTTAATTGTTTATAATGCATAAAACATGTAAACAACTTCAAATATAAAAAAAATTACTTTTAAGCAAAGTTTTCAGGAAATGTAACTTTGATGGAAATTGAAAACAGACATGTGGTCTTTCTTTTGGTTCTGAAGCACACTATGATAGTGTCATCTATGAGGATAAAAAGCAACTAAAAATTTTTTTATTGCCTGAAATATTGAGAATGTCCCATCCATCCCTTGTCCCATTCATCCCCCAGTTCCCCTAACTAAAATTTTCGCTTTGAGTCTGAGCCCGAAGACTGGTACAAAAATAGAGCCTGATTCCGTCTCATCTCTAATAAAGGGAGGTGGAGTTGAACTCCGGAACAGGAGTTTCCATGTTATATCACTCTTTCATAATGTTAATACTATAGTTATAGCTCGGACGAATGAAATTAGTGCTGTAGTTCACAGCCATGTCCAACAAATAAGAGTGAATTATGCCATCCAGAATATCGGTCTAGTAGCTTCAGTAGGAAGAGCATTGGCACGTTAATTCAAGGTACCCAGGTTCGAGTCCTGGACCGGACATTTTTCACTTTGTTGGAATATACCTCAATTTTGATACTTCAACCGTCGAATATGAATACAATGATCGTTAGTTCATATTTGTTTAATTACTTTAAATCACTTGTGAAGAATAAATTTTACTGCTTTTTTCCAAAGTCATCAGAGAGAGAGAAAATTTAGTTAATTAAATCCTAAAATACAGGTAAAAGAAATGGCCCTATCCTGCCTCCCACTTCTTGCCGGTGCCCCTGTATAATGCTAATAACAGACCTAATTATTTTACTTAGAGCCCTTTGATGCCTGTTCATGAGACCTTTATAAAAGGCAAAATGAAAGAGCAAATATGGGACACTAGTTTTTAAGAAAATTAATCATCCAAGAACTAGATTATCATCTACTTATAAATTCAGTGAGACGTTATCTCTTTCGCCATCTCTCAGCGCATAACCAAATTAATCTACATCCTTCCACCACGAAAAACAATCGCAATCTTTGCCGCCATCTAATCTCAGACCACATCAGTGTATACTATAACACTTTCTCCAGATTTTGCTAGCACTTTTATTTCGCTGGCAACTCCATTTCGGTTCAGAGAGTCCCAGATTTTGCCTTGGACCCCCGTCAGCAACAAGTGGGCGCGGCATGGGACAGATTTGACCCCGAGAACCCCACTCGTATCATTAATAACCCCGCAATATTGTAACTGAAGACATAATAATGATCTTCCATAACGCGAGCGGACCAGCCGCTCTTAAGATGAATGGAAGATTTTTTTTTCTTTATTCCCTTAATTTTTTTTTAATCTTTTGCATTATTGTGCTCCACCCCCGTATGAGAAAGAGTTGGCTACGTAGGGATCCATCTTTGGTCATTTCAAAGTTACATAATTTTCTAGGACAAGCTAACAAAGCGTATCCCCAATATGCAGGCGAAATAACATATTAAGATATATTTAACACAAAAAGAAGCCTTTTTTATGTAAATGTAGTAAAATCTGAAAGATGGAATTGCAAGGGATCGGAAAAAGTATGTTTTAGGCAGTTTTCCATCTAATCAAGCAATTGTTCTTATAATTTAAATCTATTCTTTTTGTATGAACCATGGAATTTTACCGTTTAAAGCTGATTTCCGTTATACAAAGGTATCTATTTTCACGGTTTTTACCGTACTAAATGTTTACAAAAAATATATAACGAATGCATGGCAAAATATGCATGGATTTATAAAAATATTAAAAAAATAATTTCCAGTCGATAAAAAATCAATGAAATATTAAATGTCATGTTAAGAAAAATATTTTTACCCATCATTCTTATTACCAAATAATGTGTTCTTTTACAGGACGCATTTATTTCAATTCAATATTGATACGAAATTTTCTCACACAAGTAATATCTGTTTATTTAATGTTCAGCGATTAAAAAAACCACGCAATTTTTAATATTACAAAAATTTTATGTTCTGATTGTTTAAATTCTAAATTTTAATCTTAAATATCTCTTTCTCTAAATGTTTCTTTTTTTTCCCATTAAACGAAAGAAAGAAGAAAAAAAATTCTCAATGATTGGATTGTTTTATATCAAGAATTTTCTTTTACAGGTGAAAGAATTTAGTAAGCATTTAGGTAATATATGTATAGAGTTTTATTTTTCTGTATTCTTTATTTGCATATCTTTCCTTCTTGCAAAGATATGAAAATCGCCATCTAACTCTTGTAGATAACATCAAAGATTACATATGATATGTTTTTGAAGCATTGCATTTTGAACATAAAAATGAGACATTATGAGACCCGTTAACCTTTTGTTGCATACGTTAAAACTGGCAAATCCCCAACATTAACTTTGCTATTTTCTAACTAAAAGGGTCACACAGAATGAGAAAAAAACTATTTTATGTACAATATATTTTTTTTAATTACAGCCTGTCCACTATAGTTCAAAACAAAACGAATAAAAATTTTTCATACTTGTATTTCAATTAGGCATTAGGTGAAGAAGTCTAAAAACAATAATTAGTAAACAAAATACCATTTAAATAACATTATTGTAGGTTTAGAAGCATTTTAGTGCATCCGAAACAACTTACCGGCATTCTAAAGAGACATGCATATTGCTGATATCTCAACAAGTAAGTTACCCGTTGTTGTGGGCTATCTCGATTTTTCTACTGAAAGCACAGATGTCACAGAGTAGCATAAGCTTTGAATAGGACCTGTAAATGAAATATGTTGGCTAGGAAACGAATAGAATTTTTGTCAAGTGTGGTGGACAGTATACAATAAAGGGTTAAATAGACAGACAAATTCGGCACGATAAGAGCCAGAAAAAATTACCAAGTTTTCAGCAAAAATACTTTTAGTGACAAAAAATGGTATCGTGGCTCATAAAATGACTGAATAGAGTGCTGCTACAATATAGTGACAGTGAACAGAAAATGAGTGCTTAGGAATATGTAAAATAATCTGAAGCGCAGTGTGGATTTAGAGGAAAATATGGAAAAGAACCAACAGACCACTAGAGCATTCTGCGGTGGTATCGTCAGCTTTATACTTTTCGACTTATATAATCAAAAGGCCCACAACAACCATTCGCAATCAGTAAGAAACACTTGATGCGTTCCCCTTTCCTTACGTGAGTCATTCGTAATGGTTGTATGAGGCTTTTATAAACAGCATATTGCAGTTGAATGAATAATTTAGATCAGCCCCATATTTCTAAGTATCAAATTAAGATACTGGGTGTACCTTGTAAAATGATCTGCACGGAAATGCGTTCTCTGATAATTGTACATTATACGCAATCGCTCATAGACTAGTAAAAAGATCAATCAGCATAACCACCAACCTTTACCTCTTTCTTTGAAGGGAAATAAATGATTTGGACAAGAAAACTTTTTAAATAAGACGTATCCTGGTTCTATGTGACACTTGTTGGATTCCCATTATTCAGTAAAAATTATGTTTCAAAATAAAAATATATACTCGACAGGGAAAAAGAAACGTGAAAGTTGACAATTATAAATCAGTCCTGTCAACAGAAGTAGACCGATCATTATTCGTAACTTGGAAAAGTTAAAGAAAATAAAAGTTTTTCAAACGTCATCATCGGAAAAATTATGTCGTACCTGGAATTCATACTCAGGTTGCAGCACAGAAGATAGTTGTGCTTATCATACAAGGGTAAGTCATTAAGTAAATCACAAAAGATAATCAAATAATAACTCACAACGATATTCACTTCAAAACTATTTTTATTTCTCAACATATTCTCCACCAATATTTATGCACTTATATCACTGTTTTATCAGTGCCCCAACACCAGCTGCATAAGGTTCTTTGGGTTGCTGTCTCAGCCACATGGACTTCAAGTTGAACACAAGAGACAATTCAAAAGTTTGGTTGGCAACTTCTTCCACATCCCACCATACAGCTTCAACTTAGCCCCAAGCGATTTTCATCTGTTTAATCCACTAAAAAACCATCTTGGAAGCTAGATGATGTTCACAGATGATGAAAAGGTTCAACTTGAAGTCCTAATGTGGCTGAGACAGCAACTCAAAAAATGTTATGCAGCTGGTGTTGGGGCACTGATAAAACGGTGATATAAGTGCATAAATATGGGTGGAGAATATGTTGAGAAATAAAAATAGTTTTGAAGTGAATATCATTGTAAGTTATTATTTAATTATCTTTTGTGACTTACTTAATGACTTATCCTCATATTATGTATGTGGCAATTTTCTAAAAGGGAAGCGTGTGCAATGTGCAGAAGCAATGCGATAACATTTTTAATTTTAAGACGAATATAACAAATTTTATTTTATTTTCACCTATGTGTCATTACATTTACAATATATAAATACACAAAATCAATAGAACAATTTTGCATGTAATATGAGAAGATTAATTGTACAGAGACATGACACATAGATCAAAAGATAGATTTCTAACAGTTTTTAACTGTGCGCTGCATTGTTATATGACCAAAAATGAAATGTTAATGTTACTTCAGTATTTCAAATAGATGAGTATACGTTATCAACTCTTCATATTGTTAACGTACAAAATATATCATAAAAATATAGCCAAGGGTAGGGGTGGACAAAATTAGCTTTTTTTTTAACTTTCTTTTATAGCCGCAGACATGAACTTGTATTGTGATGCGGTTACAGTAAAAAGTTGGGGGCGTGTGCGGTGAAAAATGAACAGCCTCTTAGTCTTTCTTCGTAATAGAGTTGAGAAGTTATCCTCATAATTTTTTTTTTTTGTTATCCATTTTGCAAGGCTCAATCTCCATTTATCATATTTGCAACAGCAAGGGGCTGTCAGACGAACCTAAAAGGCACCTGCAAAAATGGCACTACAAATATGAAATTACATTTCTCTTGCTAACTGACCAATTGCTTTGAAATATCCTAGAGGGAATACGAAAAATGAACAAGTGTCTTGTTTCAGAAGGCCTAGTTTTGCATTCACAAATAGTGATAGATCTAGTGACAAGTTTAAAATTAAACATATCAGAAAATCTTTCCTTTTTATGCTTCGGTGTCCGACGGCTTCATTAATCTTTTAGACTCTGTTATCCTTATGACATGTATTTCTTTTAATAGTATGTACCTATTATAACTGCTGCGCATTATTTTGTTAAAAGAAAAAAATAATTATAATCACAAAGATATATTTTATGAAAACTGTGTCAAGTTAAGCCATTAAAGACCATTAATTTTCTTTGGGAGAGATACAATTTTATATCTTGACACCAATAAATATTTAAAGACCTGTAAATTTGAAAGTTTCGCCTACGCAGTCATTTTAACAAATCTTGATACAATCTTGAGCAGTTAATGTGCAAATAAAACTTCGTGGGAGAGAATATTTAAAGAACAAATAGTCATTAAAAATACAAAGTTGAAAATTTCGTTATTTTATATGCGTATTTTTAACGTGAATATATTACGTGTCAAAAACCAAAGTATAGAAAAGTAGAAAAGTAGTCAGAATAAATTTAGAATTCAACTTTTTCACGGATTCATAAAAATAGCAATTTCATCTGTACGAAATTCAAAACAAGAATGAAAAATCATGCATTAAGCATAGATTATGAAGCACTTTCCAACGCTAACAGAATATTATTAGAAATTTATTTTTTTTTTTCTTATAATGAAATGAGATATCTGAATATAATAATTTCATGGCAATCGGAGCATATTTACTAGAGTTATAGCGCGACAGACGGTATACGGCCAGACAGAAAAACTGAATTCATTAACACTTTTCAACTATGTTGGAAAGTGTTGAAAAGACAGGGTCAGAGACAGAGACACGGAGAGAAGAAAGTGCGTAGCAATGTACAGGGTGACAAGTAATAAGCGCCTCAATTTGAAAATTCAATAATTCATTAACTTTCTCTTGGCTATATTTTTATAAACATGAAGATGAAAAAAAGTGATATTTATATCTGGTAGCTCTTAAATTTCGTATGCTGTAACTTTAAAAATAGTTCAAAATTTCATCAATAGGTAGCGCTGCAGTGACTGATACATTAAAAACGTTCAAATAAATTTCAAAATTCAAGCCTTTTTTCGTATTTTAATCGATAAATGTCTCAAATTGTAAGAAGGCTTAAACTAACATGTAAATCTGCATTAAAAATCTCTCACGTTTTATTCTTTACTCTTTTTAGCGACAGAATTCCAAAAAAAGGCTTGAATTTTGAAATTTATTTGAGCATTTTTAATGTATCAGATGCTGCAGCGCCATCTATTGACGAAAATTCGAGCTGTTTTTAAAATTGCAGTGTATAAAATTTAAGAGGTACCAGATATAAATGTCACTTAGTTCAAATGTTATTATATTTCAAATAAAGTGGAGAGTCAAAATACGTCCATTAGAATTAACTTTAAAATATACACTAAAATACATTTTATTTTGCTTAAAAGACGTCAACATATCAATATAAACATTAAAGATGCTAAAATTTAAAATTTACATATTTCGATTTGTTCATCAAATCATCATCAGAATATACACAAACCACAAATACAATGTATGGTGTTTAGTTATTAATCTAATTACTAGATGGCAGCACCACTGCGGAAATTATGTCAATTACCGGTAAAAAAATTTGTTTAATGTTATATGTAAAACGTATCTGTAACTTGTATTAGTGTTCGATGTATGTGTTTGTGATAGTATGTAAATAAAAGTTTTTTAAAGTCCACCTCGACTAATTAATAATGCTGCTGTTTTAATTTCTTTAATCTAAGTACTTAAAATACTATAAAATGGCGACGAGAAAATCAAGTTTCTTACCGGAATTCAACTGAAAAGAAATTCCAAATGATTCGCAAAATGGCGATACTTCGTGTTTTGTATCTACAAGAGAATATGCTGTATTAATATTTTGAATGCGCACATCATTTTGAGGGTGGTAAGCGCTGACATTTTTTTTCCTTCTCTGCAATAAATAAAAGTTCATAATGTTTGCTAATTTTAAGGAATACAATGATTCCATTGAAACGTTCCAATCATATGTTAAGAGATTGGAACAGAGTTTTTTATTACATGATGTTGAGGGGAAAAAAAGGTACCTGTAATTATTTCATGTATGGGGCCTAAATTGTATAATTTGCTGACAGATTTAACATTTCCGAAAAATCTTGAAGCACTGAAATATGAGGAAATAGTTGATATTCTGTTAAAGCACTTAAGCCCCGCCCCTAATAAATTTTGTTCTAGAATTAAATTCCGTAATTCTTATCAAAATGAAAACGAATCGATACAAGATTTTGTTTCAAATTTCAAGAAGTTAACTACCGTCTGTGCTTTTGCTGGTGAAACACTTAATGAAAATTTGTTGGAACAATTTCTGCGAGGTTTAAAAAATGAAACTATCCAAAGTAAATTACTCTCACAAATAGATGATTTAACTTTTGAGAAAGCTATTGAAAAAGCAATTATCTTGCAAAATAACGAACATGATATTTCTGAATTGAAAAACAAGAGTGTAAATGTTAATAAATTGGCATATTCTAAAAATGTTCAACCGAATAAAATTTCAAATAATTTCCAGAAACCGAAAATAAACAATGTAAATAAGGGGAATTTTGAAGTAGATAAAAATAAATTACAATGTTATAGATGTGGAAATCCTTCTCATCTTGCCAATAAGTGTAAGCATATCAATACTATTCGTAAAATTTGTAAAAAAAAGAGGCCACCTTGGTAAAGTATGTAAAAGTAGTTCTCAGAAACAAACAAATGTATTGCAGACGGTTGATATTTTATCCGTGAGTCATGATAAGAGTTCTACTCCTATAAAAGTATGGATTTTAATTGAAAATAAAGCTAAAGCTGAAATGGAGGTAGACACGGGCTCAGGAATTTCTGCGGCACCTGTAAATCGTTTTCGGAGAATTTTTCCGAATAATAAAATTTTTCCGCCAGACGTTCAGTTGAGAACTGCAAGAGGTGAGGTGTTTACACCTGTGGGGTATGTAACAGTAGATGTTTCTTATGCAAATATTACTAAAAATCTTAAATTGTATTTGATTAAAGAAGATAATTTCCCACTTTTATTTGGCAGAGACTGGGTAGCGGCATTTAATTTGTTTCCTACTAACTTTAAATCTGTGTATGTCAATGAAATTGCAAATTCTACAGATAAATTGAAAGCATTATTAAATGATTTTTCTGATTTATTTTCGGATAAAGTAGGGGAAATAAAAGGTTTGAAAGCAGAACTTTACCTAGAAAAAGGTTCTACACCCATATTTTGTAAGGCTAGAACAGTCACGTATGCTCTACGTAATGCAGTAAATGATGAAATTCAAAGGTTACAGGATGAGGGTATTATTAAACCTGTCACCAGTAGAAGTGGGCAACTCCTATAGTTCCAGCGGTAAAACCAAATGGTAAAATTCGGTTATGCGGAGATTTTAAAGTTACAGTAAATAAATTTTTGAAGGTGGAAAAATATCCTTTACCTAGGGTAGAGGACATGTTAGCTACTTTAGGTGGTGGTTTACATTTTACGAAAATAGATTTAAATCAAGCTTATCTTCAGTTACCTGTAGACGAAAAATCACAGGAATTGTTGACTATAAATACTCCGAAGGGCTTATTTCAATTTTTAAAGTTACTAATGGGTCTTACTAGCTCTCCAGCAATTTGGCAAAGATCGATTGAACAAATATTAAGTGGTATTGATGGTGTCACTGTGTTCATTGATGATATTGGTGTTACGGGGGAAACTGATGAAATTCATTTAAAAAGACTAAAACAAGTCTTAGAAAGATTACGTGAATATAATATTCGGATAAATAAAGATAAATCAATTTTTCTGGCTGACCATATTACATATTGTGGTTATAAAATTGATAAGCAAGGTATTCATAAAACGCAAGATAAAATTGAGGCTATTGTCAATGCTCCTAGACCAATTCATGTGTCACAAGTTAAAGCTTTTTTAGCCTTAGTCACATATTATTCTAAATTTGTACCAAATTTATCTACAATTGCTCATCCTTTAAATCACTTACTCAAAAAGAATGCAACATTAATTTGGTCTCCTGTTTGTGAACAAGCATTTAAAAATATAAAAAATGAAATTATTTCAGAAAGAGTTCTTACACATTTCAACCCTAAATTGCCTTTAGTGTTAGCAACAGATGCTTCTCCATATGGTATCTCTGCAGTTCTTTCGTATGTGATGCCAGATAACGTGGAAAAACCAATTGGTTTTGTGTCCAGAACGCTTACGAATGCAGAAAAAAATATAGCCAGGTGGATAAGGAAGCACTAGCTATTATTTTTGGAGTAAAGAAATTTTTTCAATATTTATATGGTAATAGGTTTACTTTATTTACAGATAGCAAACCACTTGTGTCCATATTTTCTCCAAATAAAAGTATTCCTGTTCTTTCAGCTGCTCGGATGCAAAGATATGCATTATACTTACAAGCGTTTAAATATGATATTCGTTATAAGAAAACATCCGAACATGGAAATGTCGATGCTCTTTCACGACTTCCATTACGTAGTGAAGATTTACCCCCACAATTAAATTCAAGTAATGTAATTGATGAATCTGAATTTTTTCAAATTAACCAAATTTCTACATTGCCTTTAAACGCCAAATCAATTGCTGTAGCTACAAAATCTGATTCTTTATTACGTCAACTTTTTCATCATCTAATTTCTGGCTCTCCAATTCCTAAAAATTTACTTTTTGGTGGCAAACAAGAAGAATTTACTCTTCAACATAGTTGTATTTTAAAAGGATGTAGAGTAATTATCCCAGAAGTTCACCGTAAACAAATTTTACGTGATTTGCACTATGGACATTTTGGTATAGTGAAAATGAAGTCCTTAGCTCGCAGTTTTGTTTGGTGGCCAGGGATTGACCAAGATATTGAAGATCTTGCACGAAATTGCACTACTTGTGTCAATTTAAAAAATAATCATCCTAAGGTAGATACTCATCATTGGGAATGGCCTACAGCTCCATGGCAAAGAATTCACATAGATTATTTTGGTCCTGTGATGGATAAAATGCTTTTGCTTGTGGTTGATGCTCATAGCAAATGGCCTGAAGTTTTTATTGTCCCTAATGCAACTTCAGAACATACAATTACTTGTCTTTCTTCTCTTTTTGCCAGATACGGGTATCCTATATCTCTGGTATCTGATAACGCAAAACAATTTACTTCTGAAGAATTTGAGACATTTTTGAAGAATCATGGGGTTAAACATAGGTTTAGTGCTCCATACCATCCAGCTACAAATGGTCAGGCAGAGAGATATGTGCAGATTCTTAAAAAAGGGTTAAAAGCCTTATCTTCAGAATCTGGTACTTTATAGATGAAAATAAATTTCTTTTACAGTATAGAAAGATGCCTCATGTTACTACGGGGGACAGTCCTGCATCTCTATTTCTAAAGAGAAATATAAGAACGAAAATAGATTTGATAATTCCAAGCGTTACAAATTTTGTGCATGATAAACAAAATGCGAGAAAGGCCAATTCTAAAGTAAAAGAATTTCAAATCAACCAGAAAGTGGCTGTAAGAAATTATACTCCAGAAGCCAAGTGGAAAATTGGTCGCATTATTGCAAGTTAGGGCAAGTTGCATTATAGAATTCAAGTTGGTTCGAATATTTGGAAAAGGCATGTTGATCAGATAACTAATGTCGGTTCGAAGATACATCTAACTAATGATTCAAATTCTGAAGAGGGTGGTACAGAAAGTCACAAAAGTGATAATGCAGTTGTTAATCAACGTGATTCTCAGCTAATGCCTCCTAGTACTCCAGATCCTCGACCAGCTGACTCAGTTGCCTCATCTGCTCCAAATCCTCAACCAGATGACTCTGTTGTTCCATCTACTCCAAATCCTAAACCAGATGACTGTGTCCTCCCAAATACTCCAAGTCCAGCTCCAGTAGACTATAAAGGGATACCTTCAGCTCCAAAACCCATGGTGTCCAATACTTCTAGTGATCATGCTACAGATACTAAATACTAATTCTTCTTCTTCCCTACAGGTACCCAGAAGATCCACCAGGAAAAGAAAAGCTCCCTGCAAATTCCCAAATTAAAGAGGGGAAAACTATGGTGTTTAGTTATTAATCTAATTACAAGATGGCAGCACCACTGCGGAAATTCTGTCAATTACCGGTAAAAAAGTTTGTTTAATGTTATGTGTAAAATGTATCTGTAACTTGTACTAGTGTTCGATGTATGTGTTTGTGATAGTATGTAAATTAAAGTTCTGTAAAGTCCACCTCGACTAATTAATAATGCTGCTGTTTTAATTTCTTTAATCTAAGTACTTAAAATACTATACAATGTACATAAAAACCAGAGATTAAATTAATTAAAAACCAGAGAGTCTGAACAGTCACTATGTGAAAGAAGTTACAACGCCCTCTATACTTTTAATTTTAACACCTTTCTTAGATCCATCTACAGACCGCATCCCACTATTATTCAACAACTCAACCCAAATCTTCGGAATATTAAATGACAACGTATCATTACATGCTTTCGAGCTGCTTAAATAAATTTCAATAGATTCCCTCACAAAAAGTTGAAAATAAAAACTGGAACTATAAATCAATTTAGCTTCATTAAATAGGATGTTGATGCTTTCTCTATTATTTAATCTTGATAAGGCAGTATTCCCTCTCCCATACTTAATATCTGCAATATGCTCCTTACATCTAACATTGAATTTCCTCTGTGTCATACCAACATGTGAACATTTTCAACATTTGCTGTAAGCAATGGTATTGTAAAAAAATGTGAAATAAATTATGTTTTTCAAAAATAAAATTATCACAGGATTAAGTGACATTGTGCGTCTCTATTTCTGTTTTACCTCACAAATAAAGTTGTAACAGTCCAACAGTGTTGAAAATTGTCTCTCACACTTAAACAAGGTTCAAACAATTATACGTCAGTGTTAGAATAGTTGCCACATCCGTCAGATTTAAGGGTAATAAGAAAAACAAACGGGTAATCTTTTAAATTGATCTTGACAATCTTGATTTAAATTGACAATCTTTTAAATGATACCTCTTTTTATTACATCATGTGAGGGAGGCTTTTCAAACTGAAAATGAAACGAAGCAAAGGAAAAGCGTGTATTCGTGATAACCCACGTAGACGTACTAGATTTTCTTGTAGAGGACTCTTGTAGGGGTTTTGATGTTCTTGATGATAACGTAAATTGAGATATCAATTTTAGAGTCCGCAAAAACATGGTAAAAGAAGTGAAAAATAGTTGTACATAAATTTTACTTTCAATCTAATATTTTTGATATTATAGGTTAAAGAAACAAAAAAAAGAAAAAAATCTTTTAAAACAATTTAAAATTTATAAAATATTCCTAAAATTTTTGAAAAATAAATGAAATTAGTCACTTAAATATTTTTTTTAGGCTAACGCTGCATATTACTCTTTTTCCTTGTTTTTTTTTTTTTTTTTTTTTTTTTTTTTTCGAATAAAGAGCACACAACTTATGAATCTTTGAAATTGTTTAAGCTAATTTTATTCTAGCTGTATGGGTTTTCTTTACGTTTACCTTCTACGCGTTCCGAATTCATCATCGTACAAAGATATTTGCATTTATCTAGATATTTTGTGCTTTGTGAGGACTTTTAAACCTTAAGGGGCCGCTCCACTGAAGCTCCCCGATCGCGAAATCCCATGTTAACCTATGGGAAAACTTAGAATCGCGATAACTCATTACCTAATATAATTATTAAAATATGATTTTCACCATCAGAAAGTAAACGTCAGATGTCAAAGGTGTACGTTTTTAAAACTTGTGTCCTTAAACTTCAAGTATTTAAAAAATCCCTACTAACTTTGAAATTTCCACTTGATGAAATTTTATCATCTTCTTACTATACTTACAATTAATTACTATTAAATACTTACAATTTACGGAGACAATTTTAAAAACGTCCACCGTCGGCATCTTACGTGTACTTTCTGAAGGTGAAAACCGTATTTTAATAATTATATTAGGTAATGAGTCATCACGATTCTAAGTTTTCCCATAGGTTAACATCGGATTTCGCGATCGGGGAGTTTCAGTGAAGCGGCCACTTAAATTCTTCTTTCTCTCGAAGTGCCTGTGACAAAAACAAGCCAAATTACAACTCTCTCCACTTTTCTATTCCGACACATAAAAAATAAAAAATAAAAAATGTAATTTTTAAGAAATACACTTCTTAAGGCTAATGTAAGATTATATACTTTATTTAATAAATTTCATTAAATTATTTGAAAGTCCTTTTATAAATGACCTTAAAAAAATACTACGATGCATTCGACAGTTTGTAGATTTTTTCTTCCATATTGGTAAAATATCAATACACCAATATTGGGGTAATATTTCATACCAATGAATTAAATATTGGCCCAAGATTGAGCTAAGATATAGGCAATATGCTTGTTACAAGGGATTAATTTAGAAACACCCTGTAATTTTCAATTTTCATTATTTTGCTTATTTCAATTACTTTTCAAGTTTATTTAAAAGTTATTCTACTAATTGTATAGGTATTAAATAAATGCATTTAACATCATGAAAACATTTTATTAGAAAGTTTTTGTGATATTTAACATCTCATTATGCAAAAGTGTGTCATAATTATTAATTATACAAAATGCCAGAAATAATTAGAAACCAATGAAAGAATGAGTAATGAGGCATATTTTCAATTAACAGATAATTGGACTTTTCTTTAATAGTTTGATTTCCTAAATTAATTTAGATTTCAGCATCCATGAAGAGGGTGTGCCTCTTGTGTTTTCCTGTCATTATAGAGTAATGAGATTATGAGGATTAATGAAAGGACATGCAATATATATATATATATATATATATATATATTGGTTGAACATACATTAAAATGTTTCATTCCTTTTACATAGTCTTTAATACCATTAATGAAAGCGAATGCAATATATATACAGGGTGTTTCAAAAAGAACCACCCGATTTGAAATGCGTATATTATGAAAAATATTGAACATAGGCACTTAAGATTAATTTTATATTACATGGCTAAGCGTAATTTTTTTTACACGTCAAATTAAAGATGCTCACTATGTCCACCTTTGGATGCACGGCATACGTCTATACGGTAGTGAAATTTGTCCCAAACTTTTGCGAGCATGTCTGCATCCACTGCTTCCACGGATGCTGTTATGCGTATCTTCAGTTCTGCTAATGTAGCTGGAAGGGGAGGCACATAACGTAGTCTTTTATAAACCCCCACAAAAAGAAATCGCACACTGAGAGATCCGGCCACCTTGGAGGCCAGATAAACACTGATGTGGCGGGCGAAGGAAGAGCGTCAGCGCTGCCTGTCGACAACTGCGTGAAACTCCAAATTTCTCTCTTTCTACACATACATTATTCGATCAAAATGGATTAAAAGCTGAATAGTTATGATTTTTTTTAAAAATCGGATAGGGTTTTTTTAAACACCCTGTACTTTTTAAACTGACTATATGTTAAAACGCTTTATTTCCTCTCTATACTTGCTTGTGTGTACAGCATATTTCATAAAGTACACCTAAATTGCAAAATTCGAAAGCGATATTAAATAGAAAGACATAATAAGTATAAAAGTAAAAATAGTTTTTTTTAACACATTCTTCTTTTAGCATTCAGGGTTTATCTTAAAAATCACGCCTCATTTCATGACTGTAATTCATGATTCTTCCAAAAAATTTCGGTTACAATACATTAATTTGTAGTCGGCACCGAACCCGAATGGAAAACGTGATTTATTTTACCGCTTGGTAAAACGCACATTGTAAATTGTTTTCTCAACGTATATAATCATAATTTAATTAATATTAAACTATTGATAAGAGTGTTTTTTTTTATTATTATTATTACGTGCTTTATTTATTTTTTTTTTAACTTTCTACATTTTAGTGTTTCAAATATTGCACTGTTGCAGTTTCACAGCCAGCTGACCTTTTTTAGTGAGCGTGGTTTGGCGTATAATTAAATTCATTGTTGTTGTAACTCGTATAAAATTGTAATCATAAACAATATTTGACGATTTATCACTTGCGGCCGGTTAACGCAAAAATACCTTAAAATTAATGCATTAATTTATAATTAAGTTCTCAAAATTTTAAAATGTTGTATTGTCATCAAAAACACACACCTGTGTATATAGTTTTTATAGAGGGCAGATGGAACGATCGTCAAAATCAATAATGAAATAGTACACATTGCAAAAAAATTCTATAACGATCTATATAAATGTAAAGATCAGAGAGAAATCAACCTACGTGATCCACAAATAAACATAACAGAAACTGGAGAGATACACCCAGAAAAAGGAATTGATTAAAACTACAAAACATGTTTTGTTGAGTACATTTTGGTTGTTTTAGCTAAATTCAAGTAAAATTGAACCATTTTACTTGAATTAACAAAACATTTTTTGCTGGCGATACAAAAATTTGTTTTGGAATTGCAAAAAAAAATTTTTTTTGTTGATTCAAACAAAATTTCTATTGACCTATATTTAAACAAAAAGTTTCGTTGGGTGAACCAAATTTTTGCTGATTCAACAAAACTTTTTTCTGGGTGTAATCCCAGTGATGACAGATGAAGTTGAACAAGTCATTAGATGTATGAAAAAAGTAAATGCCCTGGCGAAGATGGAATGATAATTGATATTATCAAAGAAAAAGGAGAAAATATTGCAAAAATCCTAGCCTTACTGTTTTCCAAATGTTTCGAGAGATCAGCAGGGCCGTAACCAGACGGGGGCAGGGTGGGCGGAACCCCTCCTAGAAACTTCTTGAGCCCCCTCCCGGCTTCAAAATCTTTCAATACGAATAATATCATTTATTACATTTAAGAATTTTAAAACTTTATAATCAAAAGTTTTATGACAGTGTGGACTAGCTTTTTACTTCTGTCTATATTTATAAATCCTTAAAATAGAGGGGGGAAGACAAGCTGTGAATTAGCCCCATTAAAAAAATTTAAAGCCTCCTCTGACTTTGCCGACGGGTTACTGCTCTGGAGATCAGATGTACCAGAAGATTGAAAGAATGCTGTGATGGTGATACTTTGAGAAGGAAAACATTAAAAACTACCGTCCAATCAGCTTACTGTCAGTGATTTATACAATTTTCACCAAAGTTTTAACGACAAGACTTGAATCAGCTCTCGACTCAGCTCAATCTAGCGAACAAGCAGGGTTCCGCAGTGAATTTAGCACAATGGATCATATTCAAACAGTAAGGGAACTCATAGAAAAACATTTAAGGAATATAATTTACTTCTCTGCCTTGTCTTTATTGATTATGAAAAAACATTTTATTCGGTCTACACATCAGCAGTAGTTGAATCTCTGGAGGACATTGGTATAGACAAACCTTAAATCAATACTCTAAAGAAGATTTACAGGAAAGCAACAGCCATCATCCGTTTGGATAAAGGAAAAGTGGAGATCAAGCTTGGAAGAGGAGTATGAAAAGGAGACACCATTTCGCCTAAGCTTTTTACTGCTGTCTTAGAAATTATTTTCAAGAATCTGGATTGTTAAAACAAAGGAATTCGAATAAATGGAGAATATTTAAGCCATTCCCGGTTTGCTAATGACATTTTAATTTTCAGTAATAGCCTGAAGAATTGGAAAATATGCTAAAAGATTTGGCAGAAGTTAGTATTAATGTGGGATTAAAACTAAATTTGGAAAAGACTAAGGTGGTGTTCAATTCATTTGCATCAATAAAAGAAAATCGTCTACAACAGCACTAAGATTAAAGAAGGGCAAAGTTTTGTGTGCCTTGGACAGGAAATATCATCGGACAACAGTATCATGAATGAAATCAATAGAAGAATAAGAAATGGATGGAGTGCTTTTGGGAAGAACAATATTATTCTGAAGAGTAACATGCCTCTTTGTTTGGAAACAAATGTGTTTAACCAATATGCCTGCACTAACTTATGGAGCAGAAACATGTACTTTAACAAAACGGATGGTACAAAGATTACAAACAGCACAGCGAAGTATGGGTAGATGTATGCTAGCCATAACTAGGCATAAAGGACAGAAATAGAATAACCTGGATAAGAAGTCAGACGAAAGTTTTTGACATCATTGGGAGAATTAAACGGCTAAAATTAAAATGTACTTGCAAGAATACAAGACAATAAGTGGAGAACAAACACCCTACAGTGATATCCCAGATATGCAAAACGACCAAGAAGACGACCTCAAGTAAGATGGAGTGACGGAATCAGAAAAGTGGCTGGTGTTAATTGGATGACTAAAGCATTAGACAGGAAAAAATCTGGGGGAGAACTACATCCAGCAGTGGATTGAAAACGGTTGATGATGATCATGATGAATTCTAGCTTATCAGGAACTGAGTGAAAAATCGATTACAAAATTCCATTTTTACATATACAAAAACTAAGCGGAGTTAAATAAAAGAGTGCAAATAGTGAAATATTTATAAAGTAGCTCATAAATCTGTATATAATAAATTTTCAAACAGTTCGAATTTTTGTCAATGTATTGTGATGTGCTACACAGTGGTCCAGACTGCGTTTGAATCAATGAAAAATAAGAATGAGACTAATGATAATAACAATAAAGAACAACTTGTATAAAGCAAATCTTTAAAAATTTAAACATTATATAATAGGCACTGTTATTTGTTTTGTATTTGTTTTGTTCTTTTTTCAAGATTTATTTTCCGAATAAATTTTGAATATTATATTCCTCGTATACCTTAACATAATAACAGATGTAATTCCATGAATAAGACACTCAACAGCACGAAATCTCAAGCACAGATTTATAGCTTTTCTTTAATAAACTTAAACAGAAAAAATCAACAAACCCTTCCTATCAAAAGGCATTATCGCATCATTAGATGGCATTTAGATGTAAATTTGCCTGATAGTAACGTCCTTAAACTACAGCAAGCAAAGTTGCGAAGAACAGGGCATAATGGATGTACAGCTTAAAGAATGTTCAAAAAACGTGTTTTTATTCTTTTATAGCTTCCAATCAGAGATAAATTTTCCACTGTTATACAGATATCCGTCATAATTTAAAACGGTTTCTGCAGAATGTATCCGGGGAAAAATTAGACCATAATGAAAGATATTTAGGCGATGGCAACATGTTACTTTTTTTATATTTTTTTAATCTACAGTGTAAAGGTGGTTGGAGCACAAGTGATTTGCTTTGTTCCCCACTGCCGGCTATTATTGAAAGCTGGGCGTTGTTGAAAGAAAAAAGAATTAATAGTCCTAGCATGACTTTTAGCACCTGTCTATTACAATTCTTGGTCAATTTCGAAGAAAATTTCAGAATATTCTAGCGCAACCTTATCATGTATCTTTCACATGAAGGTTTACTTTTATAAGTAAGTAGTATTGATATAATTTTAAATTGATTTCCAATCTCATGATATTGGTCAAATTTTGGTGTGAGAGAACAGTACAGCACCGTTTATACGTTTCTCATTCATGTGACTTTCTCATTTATATACTGTTAAAAATTTGCAGCAAACTATCCAGTCATTTGACAGTTTTTGTAGAAAACGGTTACATAACTGTAATTTAACTGTACTCTGACCATAAAATGAGCAATAATACGGTCAGAATATAGTTAAATTACGATTATGTAACCATTTTCTACAAAAACGGTAAAATTATTGGACAGTTTTCTGCAAATTTTTAACAGTGTACGTCGTTTCACTGTGATCCGAAAGTAAGGGAAGTGTCGGTAATATCCTTTCATTTATATATCATTTTATATTGTTTCCTCGACAGGCGTATTAGGCGTCATCCATACGTCACACACTTCAAGAGAGAATAGGGGCCCACAAAATGTGGCACAATGTAACACAGGGAAGGAAGTTGGTTTACACGTTATAACATCACATCTGAAATATGAAAACATTTAGCTTAGGTATTGTTTGAAAGTAGTTAAAAAAAATATGCAATGTTACTCAAGCAGTATTAGGTATATATTTTTCTATTCCTTTGAATTACAATAGCTTGAAATAAAAGCATGCAAGATCATGACGGTTTTATGGTACATATTTCAGTCAGTAATAGATAGTTGCCCCTTGTTTTACCCCAAATTAAAACTCTAAATTAACAATCATATAATAAAATCACTAATTATCATTAAAATACAGATATAAGTGAGTAAGTGATAAAACAGAACACAGGAAGGCTTATAAAAACCTTTTAATATAATGATCGACATGTTTCGAACGCAAAAACGGCGCCATTATAAAGATCTACAAGATAAACAAACTATTCTCGCAAAAATTTTAAAAATAAACTTGAAAAATATAAACCACGAGATCCTATTTGTAATAAAAGCAAGAGTTTAAAAATAGTCAACTGTAAACGTGAAAATTAGTATTTCCTTATTGCTTTTTTAAATTGAAAAACACCTGGTGCCAAATTTTAGGTAAAGCAAAACCATCCATAAAATTTAAAAATGTAGTTTGTAAGAAAATAGACCCAATAGAGCCATATCAACTATCAGGGTTTTATGGATCCCATTCACCAGAACAGACGGAACATTGCAATATTATATAGGAATGACAACTAGAAAGTTTAAAACAAGATTAAAAGAGAATATGGGAGATATCAAATATGACAGAAGAACTACAGCTATTGCTAGATTACATAGGACTGAGACTTTAAAAATTTATTTTAAGGATAGTAAAATAATGTATCCATCAATACTTTATTTCCCATCTATTATCCGTGAATCAATAGAAATCTATATGCGTAACAAGAAGATATTCAATGAATCAGCCTCTTTTGAATTACCTAAAATTTGAAACCAGGTGTTTTACAATTTTAAAATAGCAATAAGGAAATATTAATTTTCTTGTTTACAGTTGACTACAGATCGTGGTTTATATTTTTCAAGTTTATTTTCAGAGATTTTGCAAGAATAGTTTGTTTATCTTGTATATCTTGATAATGGCGCCGTTTGTGCGTTCGAAACATGTCGATCATTATATTAAAATGTTTTTATAAGCCTCCTTCTGTTCTGTTTTACCACTTAAGCACTTATATCTGTATTCTAAATTAACAGTTGGAATAATGTCACGTTGCAACAGAATATGAGGCTCAACGTCAGAAAGGAGACGACGAGGAATATGTTTAACGCGTCCGGCAATCCTTCGTGTCGGCTGTGCAATGACCTTCGTGGCCGCAACTTCGAACAATTTCTATAAAAATGTGTCGTCGTCTCCTTTCTGACGTTGAACTGCAATGCATTGTAATCATACTTGACGTCAGATTAAATTTTTTCTACTTATTATTGGCCCTTTCTGTTCCACTCGAAGTCACACCTTTCATAACTATTTTTGAGATTTTCTCCCACTGAACGTGGTTTGCGACCCCATGTTCTATAGTAAGTTTACATCCTCTTGATGCCTTCTATCCTCCTTCTTAATTTGTCGGTCGAATTTTAGAACACCCTGTATATAAATTGCATACAAGATTTTTGTTTTAAAAAATCTTGTAATAAACAAACTATAACTAGGGGCCCTGTAAAATGTATTGGGTCATCCGGAAAGTTATGCGGTATACTTCTGTTGATATAATGTTAAGTAAAAGCAGTTTCTGTACGTACATTATACAAGCAAAGTTTTATTCCAAAATCCCGTTGGGAATGTGGCATTTATGGATTCAAAATATATTAAAAAACCGGATGACCTAATATATCACATCAGAAGGGCCCGCAAATCATAAAGTTTAAAAACCGCTACTGCTACACTAGAATCTAATTAAAGACAAGATTTAATCTTAGATTGATAACAGTGATAAAAAGGAAGTTATTTACAGTGAATTTAAAATACAAGAACTTAATGTAAAAGTTTCTTTTTATCATTACTCATCTTGTAATCCCCCTTTATTTCATTTTCTCTATATTTTTTTAAGGAATTGTAGTTACATTATTTTTTGTGAAAACCATAATTCCAAAATTGAGCATTTTTACGACTAAAAAAGCTATTGTAAATGTATTAATTAATGAGTTTATTTCGAAACAGGCTTTTCTTTATTTCAAAAATTGTCTTGCTTCGCCATAACATGTATGTAATAATTTCTGTAATGTATATATTTTCCTTTCATAAAATAAAATAGAAATAACAATAATAACAGGGAAAATGAGTGAAATATAAATCAAAGTGTTTAAAAACACGTGCAATTTGATGCAAATTAGAACATTTTTTTCCATGTAATTAATAATTCAGATCAGTAAGTTTAATTCTAAGTAACATAAATGTAAGCTTGCTCTAAAGACAAATGACTAATAAAAAAACTGTTCTTCGGACAATTTTTTTTCTTTAATTACAAAGACGGACTCATTTCTACAAGAAAATCTTTTTTCAGAAAAAAAGCTGTTTTTTTTTTTCCTCTCTAAACAGCACTAATAACATTAAAGTTAAAGGAAAAAGTGCGCGTACAAAAGAAACTCAAACCATCTTATTAACATTTAAAGAACAGGAAAAAAAAAAAGGTGCAGTCATTGGGCGATGCCGCCTGCTTAAGTTTGTTTATTTATTTAATTTCAAGACCAGGAGCGGCTCCTGTTTTCCGAAGAAGGATTTTTCTCCGGCAATTAAGTATTTTATGGAGCCGTAATTGCATTTCAGTTCACTGGAAAAGTGGATAAGGGTAAGTAAAAATAAATTTGGAACAAAAAAAGGGAATAATAAAAAAAAATAAATAAATAAACGGTGCATGCATCTGGCATTGGTGATTCTCTAATTCTGTTTGGTGGGCAGACGTGACGTGTTTTGGCTGGATAAGATTTGGAATGAGAGAGGTTGCTTAAAATAAATGTGCAGTGCTCGATTATTAATGCGGTGGAAAATTTAAATCTAAATGCTAAATTTATTTATCAACTTCTGCTTTTCAAGAATATTAAGCTAACTAAAGATGCAACTCTCACGTTGTCTACCACGCTAGTATTTTAGACTAGAAGAAAAATGAATGCTTAAATATGAGGCAGGTATTTATTTTTATTTTTATTTATTTATTTATTTATTTATTTATTTATTTTTATTTATTTATTTGTTTTATTTTTTATTTTTTTGGAGCAATAAAATCAAACTTTTTGGCAAAATTTGGTGCCAAAAATCAAAAAACAATACATATTATTCTAATGTATTTTTATATGAAAGTAGATAAAAACATTTCCATAAACATACTAGTGTTTTATTTTTCCAAATGTTCGAGAATGATACTGAAAGATGTATTGCAGAAAATCCTATTTACTCAGGGGGCAAAGTTGACATGTCTGGTTGGATAAAATTTGGAATGCGAAAGATTGCTTGCAATAAATATGCCGTCCTCTATTATTAATGCGATGGGAAATTTAAATAAAAATTTTAAATTTATTTATTTATCAATTTCTGCTTATCAAAAATATTAACACTTTTTCTACCTCTGTCAAATGACACATTTTAAAAAATTTCGAATTATGGTTATTTTACTTGTAGTTTTTAGACTAAAACAACCACAAACTATTTTTAATGCATTGAAGAGTTATTTTTATATTTATTAGCTTTAAAAATTATTTTTTATTTTTTTATTTTATGTAAGTTAAACACAAATCAAAACTTTAAAAGGTGTCATTTGACGCTGATAGAAATAGCGTTAAGCAAAGTATATATGGTATCATGTAATTCTCATATAGTCCAGCAATAGTGTTGCGAGGTTAGAAGAAAAATACATACATAAATATGAGGTACTGTTTTTTGCAATAGAATAATAAACTGGGGTAATTTGTATATTAAGTATCAAGAACCAATATCAACGAATATTTCTTATTCTAATGCCTGCTTATATCTATAGTTTAAAAAAAACTATATTTATTAATTTTTTTTACAATGGTACTAAACGATGTAGTGGAAAAAATCACATTTGTCTGATGGGAAGACCTGACGTACTTAAAACTGGATAAGATTTGTAATAAGAGAGTTTGCTCAAAATAAATAGTACTTGATAATTAATGCGGTAGAAAATGTAAATCAAAATGCTAAACTTATTTGTCATTATCTACTTTTCAATAATATCAAAGCTAAATAAAGATGACACCCTCGTGTAATCTAGTACATTAATGTTTTAGACTAGAAGAAAAGCACGTACATAAATATGAGTTATTACATTACTACAATAGAATTACATTTTTGACAATTTTTGTATTAAATATTCCCAAGTAGCTTGGGTTATTGGCCCACTCATCGTTGTCAGTTTGTGGAAAACGTTGGGAAATGGTGGGATTGGGAATGGTAGAGATGGCAAATGATAGGTACAGAGCATGTCTGAGCAAGATTCTGAGCATCCAACAGTTGGACCACTGTTTTACTTTACTGCCCGACAGGGATTTCTCAGACTAAGAACCAAGTATGTAGAGCATAGATGTCCCTCTCGGTCCCCTTTATTGAGCTAATTAAAAAGAAAAGGAAAAATTACAAAATCCGTCGGCAAGCGCGACAGAGGACGGGGTGGTGAACAATAGATAAACACTGGGCAGAGGATGTTAAAAACGATGACGATAACACAACGGCAAGTGACGGCCCGACAGTTTCTAGCACTAGAAGATGATGCACTATAAACAGTTTTCAAAAGATCGGACACTGGCTTGAAGTAAACACATATAAAACTTAAAATATAATAGCATAGCGACACAAAGATGAATATGACTAAAACTCAGAGAACAAGGAGTATATGGTGGAGAACACAAGATGACGCGACAAAAGGCACAGGAAATTAAAAACAATGACAATAACACACCTGCAGATGCGAACACAAACTTAAAGGTGAACATAAATAAAACTCAGAAGACTAGGAGTATATGATGGAAAACACAAAGTACAAGATATATGAAATCTTTTGCATAATAGATGATAACAGATACTATTTATATAAATACGAACAAGTTTCTGTAATGAAATATATTTGAAGAAAGCTATACACATTTTGAAGGCGGACATTTCTTACTGTGGACCAACGTTATTAGACAATAACTAGCCAACAATTAACCAACGTTGGTCAATCATTTTTAATTGAAAGGGAGAATACCAACGTTATAAATGCACAAATAATACACAAAAAAGCAGCAAACAGCTGTTTCGAATCCACAAGTGAGACTCTTCTTCAGTGGGACAAAGAGCAAAGCACAGCGTGCTAGAAAAAGCAAGACTGCTGCTTTTTTGTGTGTTATTTGTGCATTTATAACGTTGGTATTTTTTCTTTTAATATTCTTTCACAAAGGTTTTATTTGCTATTTTTATACATTTTGTATTGCTGAGGTTAAGAACAAATTATATCTTATTATAATGCCTGTTTATATGAAAGTATAAAGGAGCTTACCAGACACATACTCATAAAAAATTTAAATGATAGAAAATGGACGATGGCATTGGAGAGAATCTCATTGTTTTCGGTAGTCAGACATGACGTGTTTGGATTAATAAAGAGATTTGGAAGGAGAGATTTTGCTTAATATAAATATGAAGTGTTCGATTATTCAGGGTATCACAGGGTAGTAGATTACACTAATAAGTACAGTAAACTCTATCTAAGGCGGAATTGATGGGGACCAAGAACATTTTCCGTCGTAGACAATATTCCACCTTAGATAGAGTTTATTGTATTGAAAATCGTTCTGTGGAACTTGTAAATATTTTCGCGTTAGACAGATTTCTTTCTTAGACAGAGTCCGCCTTAGGCAGAGTTTACTGTATATGAACAAGTTAACTAATGTTATTACTTTTTATCATTTACTTACTTATTTATTTATTTATTTATTGAAACACATATGTTCTGACTCGTGTACTCAATCCTTTGGATTATTTGACTATCGCATACGTAAAATTTATTAATATTCGTGTTAATGATGTAATTAAAAATGCTTTAACTTCGTAAAATTCATTTTTGTGTCAGTAATAGAATTCATATTATACATTGTTTCGCTTTGAAATTTTGTACATGTTTGATTTAAGATATACAGTTTTTGAGGAGGCCGAAAATCGAAAATTATCTTTATCAAAAGACAAGAAATAATAGTTCTCCCTTTAGATATAATTCTCGGGACTCGCTACATGTTTTTCATCTAATTTTTAAAACATTACATGAAAAACACAATTTAAAATATCTCAAAACTATTTTTCAAAATTTTGATACTTTTTTTTTTTATTTTAGCGCGTGTATTTTTTTCTCCAGAAGGTGTTTATGTATGCAATGTGCTAATGCTAATAATTATAACTCTTTAATTCTTTCATTGTTTATTATTCATAATTATTATTCATAACAAATTTCTTCACGATCCCGTTTAAAAACACTGTAATAAACAGACAATTAACCATACGATATTTTACTCACACTGTTTCCGAAGTTTATGAACAAAATAAATATATTACTAATTATTCAGTGCATACTTATTCACCATTTTTATAATAATGCGATTTAACATTTCCTATCAATTTTCTCTTTTCAATTAATATAAAAAAAAAAAAAAAATTATAAAGCAAAACACTTTGTTGTTTTAATGCTCGTAATTAAAGTTTTTATTTATACACTTTTTAGTTTTAAATTGTGCACAAACATGACATGAATTAAAGAGAAACGAATTTGTTGAATAGAGAAATTTTTACGCTTATTTCATGCAATTCGTACGCAAAACAACTTTCAGTTCTTACAGATGAAAGTTCTAATGCATCACTTAAGATGCTTCTATTAATTTTGATTCTTTTTCAAAGATTCGAAAAGAAAAGTTTATTTTCACCACATTGACAGATCTTATTATTTAGTCACCTACTCTGTTTATAAACTACGATTTACCTATGAGCACGCAATTATCATCAAATTCCAACTGCATGAATACGAATTTTGCAGAACGAACGCTTCATCCTCCCACGAAAAACATATCGAAATCGTGGAACACTCTTCACCTCAAGCCATTCATTAGCACTTCAAATTTCAACAGGGATATTCGAAGATAATCGAAAAACATTCGGAAACGTCGATCAATCTTTTTCCGAGATCTCAACGTAGTATTTCGTTTTTCCCGCCGAAATTATTCCAAGATCCGCCCTCATGAATGATTTTTAAGAGAAATCACAGATGCGGAATAGAATAAATTTAATGCCATCCTACGAAACTGAAGTGAAAAGATTAAAAAAAACTGGATGAGGAAGAAGAGGTCGAACCCAGAAACACTGGAAATAGCTATTCCATACTAAAACCATTGTCATTTATCACCCAAAAGGGAGGCAATAAATATATGTTTCTGTTGGCTGCTACGGGATCGTAATTGATAAAAGTGCTGAAACTTTTGTTTGTGCAAGTAGGGTAGGGGTTGTGGTTGTTGGATTTGGATCCTGTATCCTCTCTCACCCCGTTACCTGTTTCTCAATTGTGTAATTGCAGTAGAATGTTCAAAAAGGGTTAATTTGGTTGTGTGATAAATTGAATTACTGAACCAGAACTGTTGAAATGCAGTTTTAGTTAGAAATATCTTTCTTACTTTGGTAAATTCTCACAATTCATGCTTAAATATTTGGAGGCAAACGAGTTTTTGAGTATTTTGCATCTGAATAATGTATTATTTCCTTTTCAAACTATGTAGCAAGTACTCGAAATAAGGCTGTTGAAAAAGTAATAATATTTCATAAGTCCAAACTATCTTCAAACAAAATGTCTGTAAAAATAGAAAGATGAATATTGATTATAAAATATACTTTATTTTTTTAAAACAAAGCTTTAGTTGTATTTCTATAATTAATTTTCAGTTATTGTTTTTAAAGATTTCTTAAAATTTTGCCAAATATGTTCTTTAAAAGGAAGAAAATTTTTGTGAGTTATTATATCTTTTTCCATTCAAACGCGTCTAAGAATTAAATTATTGAGGGTTGTTCAAATGAACAGGTTTAATAGCCAATGAATCCTATTTTTCAATATATATTTTTTTTTTATTGTGGTAAAGTTTGATTGGATTTTTTAACAATTCTGTTCTCGAACAATTAATTGAAACAAATTATGTTCGACAACCGCAGGTACTAATATATACAAGGTAAATTGCATAAAAACTGAAAGTAAAAATCATAATAAAATCACGAAATAGAAGTACGGTCAAAAATGCCTTATTCCTTGATAAATTATCATTTCTTAAATGACGTGCAATGATCCCATACTTCAGATCACTTTTCGCAGTTAATGGCGAAGGCATTTTGCTGACGCTACTTCAGTGAACTATGTATAGGTGGAATAACGATGACATTTCTATAAAACTTTCTTCTACGAAGCAACTGATTTGAAAAGCCAGCTCCAAAAAACAACAATAAATGCAACCAGCGGGTCTGTGCAAGGCTTTCGCACTGCAATTTTTGATGTTATTTGCTGTTTCTTTCTTTTTTTTTTTTTTTTAATTAACTGAAATTTTTAATTAATCAAAGTGCTTTAACGAATTGTGAGTGTATTATGTCAAAAGACTGATCAAAACCTTTCGTATGATATCTCATTTTTAGTTATTCGTTTTGTATATGCATAGAAAAGAGATGCTGAAATAATATATATGACAAGTGGACCCGTGCGTGGTTTCGAACTGTAGTCTTTGAGATTATTTGCTAATGCGTTTTTTTTTTTTCATTAATTTTTATTTAACGGAAATTTTTAATCAAATAACTTGTTTTAACGCTAATGTGACTGTACCATGCTAGAACCCTGCGTAAAAACCGTTCCTTTGATACTTTCATTGATCGTTGTGCATATAGAAAAAGGTATGTTGCCATCAGAAATAATATATATGGTTGGGAATATAACGAGCTTCATTACGGGATAGCAAAAGTATAAAAGAATAAAATTCCGTAAATAGTACGTTATTCAAGTGAAGGTTACCACATTCCCAATTGAATAAATCCTCCTCCTTCAGCCTAGTGGTTAGGAAGCTGGCCACAAAATGAGTGGTTGGGCCGACGCAACGTTCGCGTGTTCGAAACCAGCGCGGTTTGGACGAGGTGACTGTGCAAGGTTTTCGGGGTTATCCTTATACGAGAACGATAATTCGGGTCTCTTAAACTTCAAAAGTTTTCCCTGAAGGCATTCCCTTTATATGGACAAACTGGCCGTTGCTTAATCAAATTCTCTACTCCTTCTCATCAATTACTTTAAGAATTAACTAAATTTTTAGTTGATTCTCAAATTCAGCTTTTAGTTTCCTGAATATTCCAACTGCCTCACCAAACAAGTTTTCAGTTTGAAAGTTTATGCACTAACATCAAATAGTAATTAAATCCTACATTATTTTACAAATATTCCACTAAACTTAATTAAAAGATGTTATATGATTTTGGGCCAAATTTCCTCTGGCTACTCCGAAAATTAAAATCATCTCTGCTTCTGTTCTACGAGTTCGTCCGAGGCAAGACTGCTGGCCATACCGCATGTTCTGTTCTCACGGAAAACGGCACAATTTTGAAAAGGCTCTTGTTTCCAGAAAAGGTGTACAGAAGAGGTGTTGGGTGGGGGAGGCGCTTCATTTCCCTCGGTGGATGGCAGAATTATGATAATTTGAAAAGGTACAACATCGTCCTAATGATCATAGTAAGGGCTTGAAAATGTGTTTTCCGAAGAAGGCGGAATGTGAGAATATCATTTATCAACCCTCTCGCCTCACCATGATGCCTCATCGCCGGTGAGATATACAGGTGGGGGTGATTCTTTATTTTTGGACGGATTGGAAGATGTAAATTTGGTGCATATTGCTGCAACTCTCATATAATTTCACATGAAATGGACTGTTGATTTTAATTAGAGCAGACAGCTACATAGCTATTAATCTTTCGGGATTTTTTTAAGTCAAATAAAAATAATTTGAACAAGAAAACTTATTTAATGAAATGTTTTTGTTTCTTTGTGATTATTAATTAAAGTCGCTTATTTAATAAAATTTCTGGTTATATTTGGTTTGAAAAACACCCGGAAGGTTGGAAGCTGTGCTGCTACATTTCATCGAGGGATTCAGAATACGACTAAACCTAGTGGCCTCGAAAGTTATAGTTAAATTTTTTTGCCGTCAACAAAGTGTCATAATTCAATTCATGACATACGAATATCGTCAATTTTTGACTAAGAGAAGATAGCTTCAAGGCGGGCTTTATAAAGGAAATAAACCCATATTTTTGTTTTGTAAAGAAAAAAATATGAAAATTTATGTCCTGCTATACTGAATATTTATAAAATTTTCATTTAAGTTTTTTATGATTGTATGTGACAAGTACGCTTGTAATATTTCCACCTTTATCAGAAGCATATCTTCATCCTAATTTCAACCTATTTTCCACATGCAGGTTGATAAATAGTAAACTAAGATGCATATTCTTTACTTGGATATTTTTTTTCAGCAATTTGAAATATATTGCCTTTCATTTCGCTTGGTGGATTGAAGAAATATGATAATTTAAAGAAGTAGAAAATCGTCCTGACAATCCTAGCAAGGGTTTAGAAATGTGCTTTCTGTAAAAGGCAGAATGTGAGAATATCATTAATCAATCCTCTCGCCTCATAATGATGCCTCTTTGGCGATGAGATATACCTATGGGAAGATTCTTTATATCTCGACGAATTGGAAAATGCAAATTTAGTGAATATCGCTGTAACTCTTACATGATTTTGCGTGAATGGACTGTTGAGTTCAATTAAAGTCCGGCTATTGTATTCCTTCCTATGATTCATAATCAGATTAAGTCTAGTGGGTATTCAAAAGTTAGTCTCTATATTAGTTCAAAACATCTTTATTATAGCTCAAATATTTGTGTATAATTGTGCAATCAATTTACGACAGATGCATGTGTCAATTAAACTACATTGCCAAGAAAGAATGCATACAAGGAGAACTTTATATGAGTCGCTTAAAGACAGAGTGGTGTAAATAACTGATTTGAAAAATTGAGTTAAGTGCATGGAAGGTATATTAACTTTCCATCTATGCATAGGATATCGGTATAATTGATAATTATATGAAATTTGTGCGTAAATAGCACCCGAAGGTATTTTACCCCATAGGAAATCATCGTAGTATGTCTGTAAAGTCCTTATTTTTGAGTATTTAAGAAAATGGGATTTACACGACTCCGATTTTAAATATCTCATGTGGAAAAGTTACTGAAATTCTAGAGCAAGAAAATTTTTCAGAAATTCATGTTTTACAGAACAGGGTAATTGTAAAAATTTCATTTAAAGTTTTCAATGTTCGTATGTGACAAGTAAGATTAAAGTGGGTCAATCAACTATTCTTTACACCAAAGACGATTTATGATAGTTTTAAGAAATTTGCCTGTAAATAGCACCCAAAGATATTTTACCCTATAAGAAATCATCGTAGTGCGTCTAGAAAGTCCTTGTTTTTGAGTATTTAGGAAAAGGCGACTTACACCACTCTGATTTTAAATATCTCATATGGAAAAGCTACCCAAATTCTAGAGCAAGAAAAGGTTTCAGAAATTTATGTCTGACCGTACAGGATATTTGTAAAGTATTCATTTAAAGAATGTTCGTATATGACAAGTAAAATTAAAGTGGATACGTCAATTATTCTTTGCATCAAAGACGATTTATTTGATTTAAAAAATATATATATATATTTAAATAATTCAAAATTTTATTTGACATGTTTATTAGTGATGTAAACATGCCAACATTCATATATAATATATGACGTTTTAGATACAATAACTATCAGTGCACTTTGCGCTTCTAAGAAAAAATTTTCGCTTCTTTAAAGTCTACATTTATCTCCTAACTTCAGTCCGCAGAAATATTTGTTTTGTCTCCTGCATATGACTTAAGATACTAAATCGTTAGCAATATATTCTCCATTATTTCACCGAAAATGTTTTTAACAGTGCACCTTTTAAACGTTTTTATGATGTCAACGGAATTATCAGACTAAAATTCTGTAACTACAAAATGAAAAAACAACAAAGATAATAAAAATTAATTCGAAATTTTACGATTCTAAAGCATAGATTAATTGGCTAGCTATTTTATAGATAAAAAAAAACTACAATGGATAGATTTAAAATTAATTAATTATTTTTTTTATGCAGGACAGGAATACGTACAAAAAATATTTGATTGACCCAATTGATATTCAGCAGAAGCATATTTTCATTCTAGCCTCAACTTACTTACGACAAGCAAGATTATTAGTAGTCTCTTATGATAAACATAAGACAATACAAAAAAAAATTGAAATTTTCTTCAGATCTATTAATTAACTTCTGAATTCCCATTTTGAAAAATAAGTTAGTGAGAGACAAAGATGAAAATTTACAAATTATTTTATGTCATTTTATGCCAATATGATAACACTGTGCAGGAAAAAAAAAGAGCTGCAAAAAAAGTTTCGGAAAGCATACAGATGTTTTATGAAAAAAAAAATCTGTTAATTAATACCTTGGGATACGAAAAATAAATCTAAATTTATACTTATTCAATTTTACTCTGAAAATTTCCGTTGACGTCATAAAAACGTCACTAAACGTCATGAAAAAGCAGAAAAGTGTGCACTGTTAAAAACATTTTCGGTGAAATAATGTAATATATAATGTAATGGAGAATCTACTGGTAACGATTTATCTTTAGTCATGTGTAAATTTATAAGGAGATGAAAAGCAAAATTCCATTGGCAAAAGGGAGAAAATGTGTAAATTTATAAATAGCTGAAAACCGAAATTCTGTTAAAAAACAAAAAAAACTATGTAAATTTTACAGGCAACTGAAAACCAAGATTTTGTTTAAAAAGAAACAAAAAAAAAAACAGAAACTATTTTGCACATTTATAGACAGTTGCAAACCGAGATTATGAATATTAAATTTTAAAAATAGAGAAACTATTCTGAACATTTACCAACTATTCTGAACATATATAAGCTATGTAAATTTACATCGATAAAAATACCAAAGAAACTATAAATTTTGGTTGCGTAAAATATTGAAGAGTTTGTAATTGTCCCAGCATAAAGCAAAAACAATATCAACCAAAAATAAAAGAGGTTGTGGTTTTGTTCTTCAAACTGCAAATAAATTACAATACAATACATTTTACGCAAGTGTTTGTACTGGTGTATTACAGCACAAGCTAGCAATTTTCTGTAAAATATTCCAGAAAATTGTTACAAAAGCTGCAGTAAATCGAAAACGGCTATGCTATAATTGTAAATTGAAATGGGTTGCATTCCATCTTATTGTCTGTACGTAATTTCCAATGAAAGCACAAATTTCTTCAATTCGACCAATTTCTAACCACGTCTATAAACTCACGATAGAGAATTTTGATTGAATACTTTAAAGAGAAAACTAGTGTAAATTTACCGATTTCTTTTCTGTGTTTTTACAGAAATGTTTAACAGTGTGTTGACGGTTTTATTTTTAAATTGAAATTAGATTTTTTTTTAAATTCCTTTCCAACAAATAACAACTAAATATTGATATTTGAATCAAGCGAAGGGAGTTTTCAAATGAATACTCTGGATACTAACCACTTCTCGAGGCATATTTGGATGTTAATATTAAAGATTTTTTTGTTATTGGTGTATTTTCTATTCATAATTTTAGCACCATTTCATAATAGAATGAATATTGAAAATTTCACATAATGTGTAATATATATAAATCATAATTTTTAAGAATATTTGGTCTTCCAATTAAAAAAAAATAATTAATGATTTATTATTATTCTCTCTCTCTCTCTCTCTCTCTCTCTCTCTCTCTCTCTCTCTCTCTCTCTCTCTCTCTCTCTCTCTCTCTCTCTCTCTCTCCTTTCTCTTTCTTTTTATGGAATTCATCAGATTTTTTTTCATATTCTTCATAAGCCTAAAAATATTTCAAAAGAGCCATATCCATTCTGTAACACTTAACCAAGCCCCCAAGAGTTACAAAAAAAGACCCAT
Organism: Maratus michaelseni; assembly: GCA_963931845.1. Classification (NCBI taxonomy): domain Eukaryota; kingdom Metazoa; phylum Arthropoda; class Arachnida; order Araneae; family Salticidae; genus Maratus; species Maratus michaelseni. The sequence continues at coordinate 393,533,900 of OZ007588.1, forward strand.
TCGTTTTTTCTCGTGTCAATTATTGACTGCTAGAATCATCAAGTAAATTACAAATATATATAAAAAAAATCATCAAAGCCCGAAGTATCAAAACTAAAATTAGAGGAATGAAAGAAAACTCTCGCTAAAATTATGATCGAAGTGCAGTTTAGGAATAAAAAGAACTGAGCATTAAACATGAATAAGTTAACAATTATCTTCATCAACCAAAGTAATGCCATTATAATCTGAAGAAAAGGGGTCGTTCAAATATTTATTTCAAATCATTTTCTATTACAAATTTCTATATCTTAAAAGAAATTCTAAATCAGAAAAATGTATGTTAAAAATATCACGCGTCTAAATATAGCTTTAAAAACTTTTAAAAGAATATACAAAACATTTTAAAAAGTTTAATCTTAATCTCTAAAACATAATTAATTAAAACATAGTCAACGTTGACAGCATATTCTGAAAGTTCATTTGTCTTTATCGAAAAATGTAAAACGCTATTTGATTTCATAGTTTCTATATAATAATACCTGTTAATTTTATAGACATACGAATACAAATGAATTCGGAGATGTTTCAGAAGTTGCCAATTTGAATTTGAGAACAGACTTTAGAAAAAGACTATATTTAAACGTAGTCAAGACTTAAATGTATTTCCAGATTTAAAAGAAATTTTATTTTAAAGTGTTTTTTTTTATCTTTATAGCGATACGATAAATGCAATCATTCAATGAATAAATGTGATGCCAATTACTACTAAATTCGATAGTGTGAGCGGAGATATGATTAAAAAATCAAATAAAATTATTTCAATCAAATTTTCAAAAAAAGTATCTTTGAGGTAATCGTGAAGCATCTCGAATATATTTGTGCTACCCGTCGCCTCCGTATCCTTTTTTTTTTTTTTTTTTTTTCACAACATTACATGTGTCACAGACAAACCTTTTATTATGATAAATGGATTATTCTTATTATAGAGGCCATTTATAAACCCTCTCTCCCTCTCTCTGCCCCCCCCCTGTCTCTCTCTCTCTTTTATTTATTTATTTATTTATTTATTTGCAAGATAGTTTGAATTTTACTATTATTTACTTAATTTAAAGTATTATAAAAATTGCTGACTTGGAAATAGAAAATTTAAAAACATTTTGAAAAAATACTTATTTTAGATTTAATAATTCAAGATTATTTTAAGTTTATTTAATAATGTAACTTTGTTCTTCAACTTCTTATAAAAAAACTTTTCAGTACTGAATGAAAGCTTAAAAATCTGTCAATTTATATCAAGTATTTATGAATCACCGGTTGGAGATAGCATGTTTTTTGCCGAGTTTCAGTGCATGTGGTGGCTTGATGACGTTGAATTAAAAAGGAAAACATTGGTGAAGTTTCCAAAGTGGTTTTATTTTTATATACTAGGTTTACATAAAAGTTCGATATGCTCAGTGCGCACAGATTTTGAATCATTCATGCATCAATATTTTTATAAAATTCAAAGCTCGGTAATTAACGGAAAACTATTGTTTTATTCCAATGTGAGCATTGTGTCTTTTTTTATTTGTTTCCTTTTCAAATAAGTAAAAATAATAAAAAATTGCATAATGCAAAAGGTAGTCCCTATTACTCCAATAAGTAAGCAAAATTGTACCATTCAACAAACGTGAATAAAAGCATTTACAAAAAAAAAAAAAAAAAAAGAAAGAAAGAAAGAAAGAAAGAAAGAAAGAAATGAAAAGAAAAGAAAAAAAAAAACGATTTTTTTAAGAGGCTTTTTATAAACACTATAATATAGAAATTAGAATGATGAAAATAATATTTTTGGCGCAATTCATGTTTTGAGCTTTTCTCAAACTTATTAGTGAATTTCATATCATCGTTGACAACTAAATTGAATACTGTACGAAATTGAAATTTGCACGAGATTAAAAGCAAAATTTCTCGTTGGAAAACTATTTCGAAAAATCACCAAAAATCATTTCTTTAATCAAACTGTATTTTATAGTACATTTTATGCTATAATCTACCGTACAACCGTAAAATTCTACAATAGTTAGACCTAATTACAAGCACAATTAAAATAGACAGCCGGCATGATAATCATGTTAATAAAATCATTGAAAAAATATCTTCTAAGTTATTATTGGCCTCCCTCTTAAATTATCTTTGTGCCATAATTCATAACTGTCAATCTTCTCACCACAATGCCACACGATTCACATATTTTTACTGTTATAGATTTAATTTTATATACATGATACATGATACATTCCACATTTCTTTTTCTATGGATATAATAGACAATTTTTCTGATATGACTTATTTTAAATATTTTATTTATCAGTCACGCTTGATATTTTCATTGATAGGACGTTTTTATAACATATTTTTTTCATTTATTTACTTCTTGTTTCAAACTAAACTATGAAATTGAAAACGTAATACGCAGTCGTTCCCTTTAAAACTTTTCTATAATAAGACATCCAATTCAATCAACGCAGCTTTAGATATCTTGCTGCTTATTAGAAAAGGCAGAAAAACTAAGGGGAGATCATAAATTATCAACCAGATAATGTTGCAAATTGTCATTTACTCATTCAGTCATAATCACTTTCGCAATCCTGAAATATTTTTTCTAAAATTCTCACATGGAATCGTTTTTGTGCTTTTATTTTTATAGATCTATCAGCGCAATGATCATCTCAATCTATTCTAATGTACATAGGAATTATTTTTTAAACAATAACGACTGTCTTTAATTTTGAAAACGTAGAAAACAGTTTAATGGTGCTATAGATTCAAAATAAAATTTATATTAAGAAGGGGTATTTTCATGGTTCGCTGTTTTTCTTGATTGATTTCTCGAGGAGAAAGAATTTTTAGTTTATTGGACGTAATTGTCATTAAAATTATTATTTTCAATGGTTTTATCAAAGTCATTTACATCTGATTTAAATAATGATTTTGGTTACACTTCATAATATAACGAATAAATCAATAATAACTATAGGCCATTTTATTTATTTGCTTGTGTATAGTTTATTAATTTTATAGAAGAAATTTAATAATTTTAGGGATTCAGACACTTCGGAAGGATTCTACAAACAATGACGTTTCTTTTTATATTTCAAAACATTGGATAAAATAAATTATGTTATTGGTTTAATAAAATTTCGCGCTAAAAAAAAGGGTATTTTATAGTTCATTGAATTCTCGAGGAGAAATGATTTTTAGTTTATTGGACGTAATTGTCATTTCAAACATTATTCAACGCTTCATTTAAAGGTTTTACGCTACCGCTTTAATTTATAACATCTTGGACCCGTCACAGATTTTTAAAACCTTTTACAACGTTAAAAAAATTATATTAAGGAATGCATTAGAAAAAACATAGTTTAAAAATCTATGCTAATTAGGGAATTGTCTCCTTCACCGATGACAGAGTCTGTTTCGGAATTGAAACTTTTTAACACTTTCCAGCTTAGTTGAAAAATGTTTATTAATTCAATTTGTTTGTCTGGCCGTGGTAAATATACTCGGACTGCTATGTATTGTTTTTTATGTTTTTGAGGTTTAGTATAGAATAAGTGTGTAGCATTTCTAGTTCGTTTACAGAAAAGCACAAAATAAATTCTGTTAAATTATCGTCTATGGGGGGAAATCGTTTATGATGCATTTTTATTGCTGTTATGATATTTTAAACATAATGAATTAAAAAAGTATCCCTATGGTGCGCTACAACATGTTTTGTATAAATTACGGAGTGCGTAAGCATTTATCTTTCACTTGCAGAGATGCTCAAAAGAATTCGGTTACAAGACTGACTATGCTCGATAATTGCTGGAAGTGCGTTGTCCGCTGTAGTACGCATTTTTAGTGTATTACGTTGTATGAATAAAAACCTATAGATCATATACAGGGCTGCACGACAGAATTTGCACTCATTGCTGCACATAGGTAGCAATTGCTGAAAATGAATTTTTTACTGAGTTATGCGTTTTTTAAATTGTTTATTTAGATATATCACTTTATTGCATGAAAAAAATAAAATTTCTTAATAATATTATGTTAGTGGTGGATGCATGCATGCCTGATGTATGATTTTTTGTTCTTGTTTAATTTTAGATTCAAGCCGCTCTCTGTAGAAAGTTTAATAAAACACTGATTTTTCACAAAGTTTTTTTCTCTTTTCACGATATTTTACTTTAAAGCTGTAACATGTTGTTTTCATTATATTTTTGCAACAGATAAAATTAATTATATATTTTTGAATATATGAAACGAGTTCCGCGACCCACCAGTAGGTAACTATAGTTGGAGAAGTGTTAAATTTATTTTCACTCATTTATCAAAGTAAATTTTATCTGATTTCAAAAAAGCAGTTTTGATTACATTTCCTAATATACAAATACTGTCCGACCACGTATTGTGTGGAATATTATCAAGGGTAAAATAAGGACGATTCCAAATACAAACGCCTCGCAGGGAGAAATAAGAAATATAATTACTGGAGAAGCAAACTTCCACCAGTAACTTTTAATAGAATTATTCGGCAGATTTTAGCGTCTTAATCCTGCAGAATTTCTATCCAGAAAATTTCTATTCCGTTTAACTGGTGAGAGTTTACCCTTGCGGTAATCAAGCTTTAGTTGTCACCCCTATTAACTAGTCGATTCTTCCATTTCCGCGTTTAAACCGGATGTTCACCTTTCCATCTAATCGGTGGTACAACAGTAAGTCTCTGTCAATTTTATCACTGAATAAAATTATTTATTTATTTATTTACTGCATGATATTCTCAGAGGGGCTTCTTTTCTTTTTGAAACTGTTGCTTACAGCGAACTGTCGTTTAAGACGTACCTCCGGTTAGTGAGGTTAATTTCGTTTTTCTCATGATTTTCTATTTGCAATTAATGCTATGGACCAGGGTTGCAAGATTGGTCTTTTTTTTTTTAGTTCAGAATTTTGAATTCACACCAGAAATTAACAGGTGTAAATTTAGTTTTATTTAATGAGAGACCATTTTCTGACTTATCAAAGTAATAATTCTTCTTTTTCGAAATTTCCGGTGCAAATTTGGAAATTCGCAATAAAAAAAAAAGGCCAAACTGGCAATCCTGCTATGGACATCGCTTAATTCGTACTACCCATTGGATAATGCGGGCATTTTTTTTTTTTTAACAAATTAAACAAACACAATGGAAGGTGTTTTCGTACATTCACAAGGCTAAAATAAATTAATTTGCATAAAACTGAAAGTTGAAGTAACTTTTTGCTACTAAGATGTATAAAATAAAGTAAATAGATGGAAAAGATAACTATTAATTAAAAATAAGTTTATAAAAGGATAAAATAAATATAATAGGAGCTATAAGAGTATAGAAATAACCAAAGGGGAGTGGAAAATTTGAAAATAAACTAAAATCAGGGAATTTTTCCACAACAATTACTTCAAAAGCAATTTTGGTTAATGAGAATCCAGAAATTGTCAATGACAACGATGAAGAGAAAAAAAAAAACAAAAAAAACATTCCAATTTCACCATCAAAAACATGAGAGATTCAAAAGTTGCTAATCGCTTAACGCCGATATTACCAATCAAAATGTGATGTAACAGACCAAATTTTCGAGTGTGTCGCAAAATAATGTGGTGAAACAGATTATTCAAATATCGCAAAGAAAATTCAGAGATCATGTTAATCAAGGTTAAATTATGTACATACGGCAATTTATTTTCATATTTTCTTTGTTCTCGGTAATTTATTCTTTTGTATTAACTTGCCATTAACTTACATTTTTAATAAAAATACTAAATTATAAAAAAAATTGTTTATTTTAACATAACCAATAGGTTGGTAATTTATTTAATTTCTGTGAAAAACTTAATTAAATGTATTCAACTCAAGGGATTATTTTACACAGTTCAACTGCACACGTCGTTTAATGCGGACTTCGGTTAGTACGAACTAAACATGGCTTCTCTTGGAAGTCCGCACTAACGGGAGTTTGCTGTATTTGTACAAATTGTATTACCAGAGAAAAAATAACTTAGTGTTAAGCATTTGCGTTATAATCATTTGGATGTTTTTTAAAACTCTGCTGAAAAGTTTTAATTATAGCACTACTGTTCTATAGATGATAGAATAAAAGATTTGAAGTTAAGTAAATAAATGTTTTTCTTTCCATTACCATCTTTTTTTTTTCATAACTCTTTCAAACAAAACTGTGAACTGCAAAAATTAATAGGCAGCCGATCCCTTTAAGGTTTTCTATAATAAGACATCCAATTCAATCAACTAAGCTTTAGATAGCCTGCAGCTTATTGAAACAGGTAGAAAAATTAGCGCGAGAGGGGGGAAGGGGTTATAAATTATCATACAGATAATGTTTCAAATCATCGTTTACTCATTCTGTCATAATCACTTTCACTTTCATGAAATATTGGTTCTGAAACTCCAGTATGAAAGAAATTTCGTCTTTATATCTCTTTTGTTGATGCATTAGCAATGTAATCGTACCAGTCTATCGTAATGCACTTGGAAATGATTTTTCATACAATGAAATTTCTCTATACACTGAAAAAAAAAATGTTGATTTTACGGCATAATACTAGCAGCTGGAATGCCAATATTATACCGTAAAATCAATTTTTTTTTTTTTTTTTTTTTTTTTTTGCAGTATAGATTTAAAAACATAACGCAGAATTTTATGGTGCAAGTAAATTTTATATTACATTAAGAAAAGATATGTTATAATTTTGCTTTTCTCTTGATTGAATTACGACGATTGTTTGTTTATTGGGTGCAATTAACATTGTAAACGTTATTTTCATTCATTTTTAACCAACTTCTAACGAAGGAGGTTATTACAATTCGTTGTATGTTTTTTGTTGATGTTGTTTGCTTGCTTGTTTGTTTATGTGTGTGCATGCATAAATTTTGAACGGATAGCCCGATTTTCTTTTTTTTTCCTCTTGGAAAGCTCTCTTTCTAACACAGTACTACATTGCGTTTTTTTAAATAATGATCATATTGTGTAAAGTTTTTTTACAGGGACACCACAAAATTTAATTAGAATCCTGCAAAAGATCGGATAACCGATTTTACCCGAAACCTACGCGTCGAGTCAGGTCGTGTTACCAATATATATTTTTGTTGTTGTTACTGTGCGGGTTGACATGAATTATTTCGGGTTGAGTTTTGACTCTTAGGATCAGATTTCGTAACTCATTTTATCAAAATCAACCCTATAATACTGCTTATGTTCATTTTTCTACATAAAATATAAATACTCGATTTTACCCGAAACCTATGATCCCCGGGTCAAGTCGGGTTACCGATATTTCGTTTTTCGTTTGCTATTCTGGTTGATATCAGTTGTTTCGGATTGGATTTTGACTCTTGCGGGTTGGATTTTGTAATCCATTTTACCAAAAGTAACTCTACAATATTGCTTAAGATGAAAAAATTATATATTTGAATGTAAATGAGTATACATATGAAATATAAAATGTTCTACATGGGATATAAAATTGATATTAGAGATACAATTACGGAGTATTGTTTTCATAATTGCATTAAAATATGAATTAATTTTCTTTCATTTCAGGTTTCAAGTTGAAATGTTTCGTCTTCGGGTCGGCTTCAAATAGAATTTTTGAATCCGTGCAGACTCTTATATGGATAACATTACAGCTTTGCCACAAAAACACAAATGTAAGAAACAATCCTTTTCAAGTCCGTTTTATTTATTTATTTTGTTAAAAATTACTTGTATCAATGTAAATTTACATCTGATTTGAAATAAATATTTCTTTTATATTTCGCAATATGCGATGACGACCCATTTTTTTCAATTTTGAAATACCAGAAATACTCAGAATATTGAAACATGGTCATACTCAAAACTGAGCACATAGAGGTCAGTTCATACTCATTTTTGAAACATGGACATACTCAAAGATGAGTACATGCTGTTTTGTTCTTGAGTGCGTGCATGTTTTCAGAAATGAGTATATACATGTTTCAAACTTGAGTAATTTTGATTCGGAGCCATTTTGACTGTGCGACATACTCAGATTTGAGTATTCTTCGCTCAGTTTTGAAAATGTCAATTTTAGAGCGTAGTTTGTTTATCTTTGTAGTTCTTGATAATGGCGCCGTTTGAGCGTTGAAATATGTGACGATCTTTATATTAAAAGGTTTTTCTAAGCCTTTTTGTGTTCTGTTTGTATCACTTAAGCATTTTTATCTATATTTTAATTATTATTAGTGATCTTATTACATGATTATGGATAATATTTGATTTCAAATAACAGTTTATTAGCATTTTACAAAAACAATCAAGTCTAATAATTAAGGCATTTCATTAACTTATTTATTTACTTAGTTAAAGTATTCTCACGAAGAAATTTTTTTCTTTTTTTAAATTACTGATGAAACTGCACGAATTTTAGTCACATAAAAATAGAGTTTTGGTATTAATAATTCGAGTTTAATAGTAATTGGCATAATGATTATTTTTATTATTCAAATGAGTCATACCAGGCATGCGCAGAAGCATATCTGTCAAACTTCAAATTTTTTTTATTCAATTAACGAAACACAGTTCTTATTTTTATCTGTCGTCTAATCTAATTCTAATTAAAATCAGGAACTTATTTTTTTTTTCAAAATTTCTGGTAGTAATTGAATAAAAAACAAATATTGACAGATCATTTGACAGATAACATATTTGACAGATATGCTTCTGCGCATGCCCGAATGATTCATTCGAATAATCAAAATGATCGTTATGCCCATCACTAGAGTTTAAGCAGATAGAATTTTTGTATACCGTGTTGAAAAGTGTTGATTATAGCACTGTTGTATGTAAATGACAAAATAATTGAATAATCATATCATATTTTCCCTACCATTAATACCTCTGTTGATTTTCTCTTTGTCTCAACATTATGAAAAGCAAAAATTAGTATGCAGAAGCTTTTTACTGTTTCCTTTTGAAGCCCTTTTACTGTTTCAGTGACAAAGCAATTCTGTTGCTAAAATGTTAAAATGATTGACTGCTTTCAGAATTTAAAACAAGTTGATTTCGAAAAAAGTAAATGCGTTACTTCACGTATATTTTAAAAGCAAATTTTTATTCAAAAAACCTTAGTAGAATCTGTCATCTAAAGAGTAACATTAAGTGGTATAAATAACATACCACCGTCCTTCGATGGGTTAATGTTTTCTGTAATAAGTCATCGAATTTAATCAACTAAGCTTAGGTAGACTGTCGGTTATTAGAAGTATTAAAAAAAAGAAAAAAGAAGGAGCTAATTATAACTATGGCGGATAACGTTTCAAATCATCATTTACCCATTCTGTAATAGGCACATTCACTTTCATGAAATATTGGTTCTAAAAAATCTAACTTATAAGGAATCCATTCGTTATTATTTTTTTTTTCTCTCTCTCCCTTTTTTTCTTCTTTTCGGACGAATCAGTGGCGTAATCATATCAGTCTATTTTAATACACTTCAGAATGATTTTTAAAACAACTGTTACTTTACATTTAAAAATATTTCATAAAATTTAATGTTATTATTCTTTTAATAAAATTTCTTATTACGAATATATATTTTTAGGATTCCGTGTTTCTCTTGATTGAATTCACAAGCGAAATTGATTAACTGTTGCAATTTGAATGTAACTAATCTCTAAATGTTATTTTCACTCATTTATTAAAAATATATATATTAAACAGTTTTGGTTACATCTCACAAGACCCCCCCCCCCAAAAAAAAAAAAATATATATATATATATGTGTGTGTGTGTGTGTGTAAATAATTTATTTACTTATATATTGTAAAATTGTCTTACATCAGACTTATATTCTTTTTCAAATTGTTTCAAATGATACAAATTGTACTTTCATAAAAATAGAAAATTGGTATTAAAATACAAATATAAAGCAACGTTAAGTGATAAAAATAGAACACAAAAAGGCTTATAAAAACGTTTTAATCTAATGATCGACATGTTTTGGGTGCATTATCAAGATCTACTCGATAAACAAACTATTCTCGCAAACATTTTTGAAAATAAACTTTGTAATATATAGTGTATAAAATATCTAAAAGATAAAAAATATCTGTATTTTAATGATAATTAGTAATTTTATTATATGATTGTGTAGAAAATTGGTGTTAAGAATTAGCTGTATAAAAGATGTGGAAATTTTCTAAAACTGTGTTGAAAAGTATTAATTAGGATGAGCGAAGCGAATCCTCTACTAGGCTTCACAAATTACATTTTGTCGTACACTTTACAAAAAAAACTATTCAGTATTTTAACTTGAAATTAAACATAAAAATAAGTTATGATCTGTAGATTTGCACACTATATATATATATATTTTACAGAATAATCTTTAAAAAATATTATTTTAATTAAATTATTTTACATGTTTTTCCAATAGGACGCATTTTTGCAAATAAAAAATGAAACACGTATATTTTCAGAAGAAAAAAATAAATCATGGAGTTAGTAATTATAGATAGAATCATCATTAATTAAATAAATCCGCCAAAACATCTCAAAAACTGTTTTTTTTTTTTATTTAATTAAGGAAAGAAATATTTGTGGACTTGATAGAAATAAAATATGATCTGTAGATTCTGACAATATTATTTTCTTATCGAATGATTTAAAAAAAAAACATTTAATTCAATTATTTGCATTCAATTATAAAAGTGTTTTTCAGTGTTAAGTATTCAAATACACAATTTATTTTTATTATGGGAAATTATTTACGCAGACGATACTTACGCATTTAAAAAAAATTATATTATAATTTTTTTTAGTAAAGTGGCAACAAAAGAATTGTAAACAAATAAAATTAATTGTTAAATTCGTTATATAAAGTGGTATTCGAATTCGAAGGTTGAAAATTGAACCAAATGAAACATATTTACTATTAAGAAGTAATTACTATTAGTATTATATTTAATATGTTTGCCGTTTAAAAACAATTTATGGAGTGTATTAGTTCTATTATAAAAAAATGCCGCGAAAACGTAGACTTACTGGTCGAAAAGAACGCGAACATGATTTAGCTTTAAGGCAAGAGACTTGATATCAGCGTAAAAAACGACGACATGACGAATCTCTTCTGACAGAGAAATTCTTAGTTATTTGGCTGAATTTACATTTCTAAAATTAAAATGCGCCAAAACATAAAATAGCATTTTTGCTTAATAAAGATGCAAAAATAATATTAAAAAAAAATATTGTTACTTTCAAATATTTATCTTATGAAATAATGCTTCGCGAATCCAAACAAAGCATGGCGTTTGCTAGTTATAACACTACTGTGACTGCAAAGGACAGAATAAGTGAAGTTAAGTGTATAAATCATAACATATTTTGACTACCATTAACACTGCTCTCCATTTATTCTTTCCACCAAAACTATGAAATCCAAAAATTAATATTCAGAAGGTCCCGTTAAAGCTTTCTATAATAAGACATCCAATTCAATCAACTTACTCTTCAGATAGCCTGCAGCTTATTAAAACAGGCAGAAAAATAAGAAGGAGGGAATTATAAATTACAACACGGATAATGTTTCAAATCATCATTTACCCATTCTGTCATAAGCATTTTCACGTTCATGAAATATTGTTTCTGAAAACCTCGCTTATCAGTAATTTATCTTTTATTTCCCTTTTCGTTGGTATATTATTGCATTGCAATCATCCTAGTATACTATTATAATTACACTTACAAACGATCATAATAGTATAACGACAAAGAGTACAAAACAATAAAGCTTATGTTTACATTTCAAAATATAACACACAATTTGATGGTGCTATTGATTCAACAAAAATTTACGGTAAGAAAGGATATTTTGTTTATGGTTTTATGTTTCTCTTGATTTAATTCCTGAGGAAAAATGATTATTTATTTACTGGATGAAACTGACAGTGCGCAAACGTTAGTTTTATTCATTTTAACAATGTAAATTATATCTGATTTATTTCTAGGCTATAAACGTAATTTTATATTTTAAGTATATATTTTAATTTTAGTATATATTTTAATTTTAGTATATATTTTAATTTAAGCATATATTTTAATTTAAGCATATATTTTAAAATATTAGCAAATGTAGCAAGCTGTGAGTAAGATATTTAAACATTTAAAATAAAATTAAAAATATATTCTAGAAATGATTCCAATCAATCGTAATGTATATAGGAACGATTTCTTTGCACTGCATAATAAAGATAAATTTAATTATGTTATTGATTCAACCAAATTTCATATTAAGAAAGGATATTTTTAAAGTTTGAATTTTTCTTGACTGAAATCATGATAAAATTAAAATTACACTCAATGCGTTTTATTACTTAAAAGATGATAAAATTATAAAAATATGTTAAACTACATTAACATTATTCAACGTCAATGGAGTAATTGACACTCTGAATAATATTAATGTGATGTAGTATTAATGTAGTTTAACATATTTTATTATCTTTTAAGTAATAAATCACATTGAGTGCAATTTTAATCTTTGAGTTTATAAAGATTAATTTTAGCATTCTACTCATTTATTTGCTTACAGGAATCATCATTTGTTTAAAGGATATAATTTACAATCACACGTAAATCTCATCCGAATTCAAATAATCTTTCAGAACGCATTTTTGAAGATACAGAAAAGTCTTCGACAGTTGATTAATTGATCGATTGATTTTTTGTAAAAATGTCTCACATAGGGTTATTTTTTATTTATTAAAATTGTTATTGAAATAACTGAAATATTTCCAACAAAATTATTATAAAACGAAAAAGAAAAAAACAATAAAAAAAGTTCACACTTTGTGTAGAAAACTTTTAAGAATGATTTCAGTAAAAATATAACTAATTATATCCTTTTAATAAAATATTTTTTTAATTTCTAAAAGGCGTAAAATAAGAACTTTATAAACAGTAAAATAAGTTTTATTAGACTGTTGATATGTTTCGACTCCATCGGAGCCATTATCAAAACAAATAAGAATGTTCTACAATTGCACGGTCTATGAAGTTAATATTTTAAGCGCCATCATTTAATTTTTCACGTGCGTTATTATTATTTTTTACTTTACTTCATTTTATTTTTATTTTTATTTTATTTTTTTATTTGGATGTTTACTTTCATGGTTACAAATATGAAAATAAACATCCAAGTAAAAATTTAAAATAAAAAACGTAAGTAATTTGGAAAAGTACGTGAAATAGTAAACGATGGCTTTTTTTTTTTTTTTTTTTCCTGCTAAAAGCTCCGATGGAGTCGAAACATGTTGTTAACAGTCTAATAAAACTTATTTTCTGTTTAAAAGGTGTTTTTTACACCTTTTAACAATTGAAGGAAGAATGATTTCAGTTTTAATTCATTTTCACAATATTTTGTTTTCTTATAATGTACATATTTTACATTTTCAATATTTTTTTTAGAAAGAGAATACGTTAATTTTGAGCGTGTTTTATGATGGTCAATAAACTAGTTGTTTGAGGAAACGGTGTACTCTGAAGACGATTTCGAAAATGATACATTCCAGAAAAATACTTAAGCTCCTGTCATTACAAAAGTATTAAATCTACTTCATTATAATTCATATATTTAGTTCACTTTTTTAGCAAAAAAATATGCATTATTTTGATTGTTTCAATAAGTAGTACTTTATTAATGTTAAATTAGATAAAATAGATGAATTCCGTGGAAAGTATTTGGAATATACTGACACATTAAATACATTTTTGCATATTTATATATATCTCTATGATTTGAGTCAGCTTCAACATGCTCCCTGAACTTCAAAATAACAGAATTTGTTACATTTCTTTTCATATTTACATTTTTATGTTTTGAGATAGCTTCAACATGGTCTCTTAATAAATTCTATAATAAATATTACCTTTCCTAACAAACATAATTTTACTTAAAATGAAACATGCAACATGTAAAATATTTTGTTTACAATATGCAAAATATGTGGAATTTACCATTATTAGGTACGACTTCACTGTAAAAAAGACAAATGTTTCTTAATTTGGGAAAATACAATATAACCGCGAACGAAAATATACAATAACACCTTCCGAGTTACACATGATTCCGAAATGCGTTTTTTATGGTTTTAAACCTCAGAAACCAATATATTTTCAAAATTTAAAGAAACATTTATACAAAAAATTTTCTTTTGCTTTCATTGATTTTCAAAATGTTTCCATATTTTTTTTTTTTTTTTTTTTTTTTTTTAATTGTATATTAATCAGCTTTCTCACATATGAATATGGATTTTTAAGATGCTATCATCTCTCAATTATAAACTTCTGCTGCGTAACTGAATTTATACATGTAAGAGTACTAAAATAATATTAATTTTAATGTTAATGATAATTTCTGTTAATTTATCATGTTTGTTGAACATGAAAATGTTTACTTGAGAATGGATAGCATCTGAAAAACCTATATTCCGGGGTCAGAAAAAAACAGATCAATACACTATAAAAATTACTCGGAAAAGTTTCCGAAAATCAGTGGCAGCGAAAGGAACTTTGTTTTTATAAATGCTTCTTTGAATCTCGAAAATATATTGGTCTGTGACGTTTCAAAATATAAACAAGTAGGAAACTGCACGTCAAACGGTACAAATGAGGTTCGCTCGTATACTGTAACTAGTTTTATAAGTATTCAGATCTTGATGCCGTTGCATTCTTAAGCAAAAAATGCATGAACACAAAATTTCTTTTATGTGTAGATTTTCATATTTTAGATATAAATTTTATTTTATGAAATTAAGTTTCAATATACTTTTACAAACAATTAATTACAATTCTGTTACATTAAAATTATACTATGCGCAAATATCCAATACGAGAAGATGTAAAAAAATCATCGTTATCATTTCAATGAAAAAATTAATTATACCGTCTGTTATTATGATATGATTAATTTCCGTAATTAAATAAGTACATTTTAAGTTGGTAACATTTTATCTTTTGTTGACATTTACTGAAAATTCCAATGGGAAACTTCAGCCTATAAGCTTTAAAAATTTCAGAACTTGAAATCCATATTTAGACTCTTTTTCCATTTAATAACTATTTCTCCGGAAACATCTATCCAAAAAACTATCGGTAGATTATAGGATTTCTATAAATAAACAATTTTAGTATACAAATTTGGTTTTTAAATTCACTAATACAGAAATAACATGACTCCATCTTAAATAGGACGTAATCACCATGGAAACCTGGAATCATTATGAGATATCATTGAATTAATTACGTATGATAGGATTTAATAGAATGAAGAAAACTTTTATTAATATCTCTTTAAGTTTTGATTCGGTTTTCATATAACATGAAATGACTCGACAAAATTCTGCAATGATTATATATATATTAAATTTAAAACCATTCATTTGGGTAGTTTTTGCGCTGTTATATGCGGACAGACGGACGCACCACAGACGACGACTATACACTGCAAATTGTTGATTTTACAGTATAAAACTGGCACCCCAGCTGTCAGTATTATACCGTAAAATTAACAGTATTAAACAGTAAAATAAGCAGTAATACGCTGCCGTGCAAGCAGTAATACGCTACCGCGCATTGCGCGGTAGCCTATTACTGCTTGCACGGCAGCGTATTACTGCTTATTTTACTGTTTAATACTGTTAATTTTACGGTATAATACTGACAGCTGGGGTGCCAGTTTTATACTGTAAAATCAACAATTATTTTTTGCAGTGTAGGTGCTACGTATTTATGTAATTACGAACGCACCTAAAAATGCTTTTCGGAATCCTGGGTTACTCGAAATAGATTATTGTATATTTTGGTTCGTGGTTATATTATATTTTCCAAAAAAAAAAATTCTGTCTATTTTTACCGTGTTATTCTTAAATTTACAACCAATAGCAAATATTATAATTGCAATAAAGTGAAAAACAAACCCTTTGCAGAGCTTTCTGTGAGTTAGACAACAAGCAGTCGTTCTTAAACTGTTTAAAAGAAGTAAAATAGTGAATGAACCCATTTTAGAGATTGCTTTTAATTAAAAATAAAAGTCATTCGTTCGTAAATTGCTTAGAGTGTTTTTTCTTTTCTTTTTTTGTTAAATATTCTAACTAAATTATGAAAATTCTTCAATAAAGTCTCTAATAGATCTGCATCTCTCTTATCCTAATAGCATTTAAATTATTCCTTGTTAAATTGTCATATGGCGCAAGCATATCCCCATCACACTGGATTATTTCTCTGATTATCATAGATTCAGCTCGCAACGCGTATATAAATGAGGGCACAATAAAGCTGTTTTATGATTATTACTGCCATAAACTTGTAGAGGAAGTTCCCGTCAAATCATTAAGATAGAATGGTTTTAGTACGCTTATTTTCTAATAAGGTAAATAAATGTGTTGACTTAAAACTACGAATAAGGCACAGATTTTTAGTTTATACTTTTACGGATGATATTAATCAAGCGAAAATATACGAATATTTTTAATAAATAAAAAAGTACACGGGGAAACAAAAAAGCTTGGACAAACCTTAAAAAGTGGTATTGCACACTACAACAAACAATTTTTGTGTAGGAAATTAGGATCACAATTCATATATTTAGTCAAAAATACAGGGCGTTTCTTTCGAATCCGAATTCGGATTATTGTTCATAACTTAAAAAAATATTTAGGTTATTTTAATGAAGTTTGACATAGAATTTATTGAACGGGAATATTCAATAAATGGATAAATAACAGGCAAAAAACAAAAAGACACAACCACAATATATATATATATATATATATATATATATATATATATATATTTCTTGATCTAGCAAGAAGGTCTGTCTACATGTAATATAGCCTCATCCGAATTACCAATGTTTTCAAAAAGCGTTCCTTTATCTCCATAAACCTCAGAAAGCAATGAATTTCCAGACTTAAAGAGGCATTTCTGAAATGAAAGTTTCTTTTGCTAACCGTAATCTTCGGAAACTTTCCCAAGTATTGTTTTAGTGTATTAATCGGTTTTCCCAACCCGTATTAACACGAAACATCGGTTTTTGCAAATGCTGTCAATTTTCAAGTAAGCATTTTCATGTTGAACATCAGACAAACATGCTAAATTAACAGAATTAGCATAAAAAATACCATATTAACATTATTTTATTACTCTTGCATGTATAAATTCCATTACGCAGCTGAAATTTGTAACTGAGAATTGTTCGTGTTGATACCAGGTTGAGAAAATTGATTACCATATACTGTAAAAACTACTCGGAAACATTTCTGGATGTTGGAAGCAGCAAAAAAAACTTCTATTTCAGAGATTTTTCTTTAAACCTCAGGAATCTATTAGTTTCTTAGGTTTCTGAAGATAAATGAACGCTTTTCGGAATCGTGATTAACACTGAAAAGGTTATATAATATTTGCGTAAACATTTTTGCAAGAAATATCTCGTTTTTTTTTTGTTTTTTTTACAGTGTATGCATTTCATTACCATGTAGGGGAATGTGACCTAAAATGATCCCCTTAAGGGAAAAACTTGTTTAAAATAACATAACTTTTAAAATAAAACTTAGGCCTTTGTCAGTATGTTTTACACTATATTTTGCATTATAAACATATTTTAATAATATTTTAAACCCAAATTTAGTAATGAAAAAAAATAGATTTTTTAAAAAGTGTCCAAAGGATCATTTTACCCTCACCAAAGGGCAAAATGACCCTTCATTTAAAAATAATTGTAAATTGTTATTTTATCGGCAAAATAGAGGATATAAAAGTAATTATGACAATACATAAGTGTAATTCACATCTAAAAATATACTCCACTAAGTAAACCAAGTCATATTTCTGTATATGAAAGACTGTAATCTAAATAAATATGAAAGTTAGTGCCTACCTTATGAAAGATGTTATAAAAACCAATTTTTCAAAGAATTCTAATCAGACGCGTAATACTGCGATCGCTTGAATACCACCATTGCTTCTTCTTCACTTATCACAACTAGTTTATGTGTTACCCTGTAGATAGCGCGACCTGTCTGGAAGAAAACATATGTGGATAGTTTTGCCGTTAGGATCATTTTAGGCCACCTTCCCCTGCGAAATAACAAAATCATCATTTCATATTATAAAGTCTTCCATAGTGGTCACACGACCTTATTTTCTTTTAGTTTTTTTTTTTTTTTTTTTTTTTTTTTAATTCGGGATATACTTGGTAGCCAAATTTTATTTCAGCACTTTTAGAAATAGGATTTGGCTGCCTCTTGCAACCTAAGCTAAAAAAAAAAGGATTTCCTGCTTTAGAAAGCTTTTTTCTTATTCTGTGCTTTCACAGTTTATTGATGAAGTTTATACAATAAGATTCGCATAACAATACTCCGTTTAACATTGTTTTGGTATAAAGCATTTTTTCCCATTTCTATGCTTTTCATTGATGCACTTCAGTGAAGTTTATTCAATTCGTTATGGTCTCATAAAAACGCTGACAATATAAATGGGCAAGGTAAAGATGAAGTATTGAAGTTACGATTCTTCACGGATGAAGTTATGATTACTGGAATTTTTTCAACGATGATCTTAAATGATTAGTAAAACAAAAATACATGCATGAAAATGACGAAAATTTCATAATTTCCTGCCTGTGATGTATGTTGGTGCATAACTCGCATGTTTAGTGTTTTCCCAAGAAACATGAAAAAACACAGCTACTCAATCCACGGATATATCATACGCCTGTTATTTTGTTTCTGGCAAACTATAAATATGCTAAGTATCTCATCGTGGCTTAGAAAATACTTAAAACAATATCATTAAATATATACACATAATAAAGGAATACAGCCCATAAAGAGCTCACACGAAAAGCATAAATCGGTAAAGCTGAAATCTCATCAGACAATTTTACTCTTTTAGAGCTTGTAACAAAGAAACAGAAAGAAAAATCGTGCATCAAGAGTAGATTATGAAACACTTTTCAACACTTTCAGATAAACTGTAACAAAACTTCACCGTTTAATAAGATGAAACATGATGTCTACGTTAACAATTTGGAAAACGCACACTGAGGAAAATGACACTTTCAAATCTGAGTAAATCGATGTTTTCATTTTGTTATGAAACTTTTTGTTTCAAATGTGACGACCCAATGCTTTCAATTCTGAAATACCAGAAATACTCAGAATATTGAAACATGGACATACTCAAAAATGATTAGAATCAGTTCAAACTCATTTTTGAAACATGGACATGGACATACTCAAAAATGATTAGAATCTGTTCATACTCATTTTTGAAACATGGAAATACTCAAAAATGAGCACATAGAATTCAGTTCATACTCATTTTTGAAACATGGACATACTCAAATATGAGCTCATGATGTTTTATTCTTGAGTGTGTGTATGTTTTCAGAACATGTTTCAAATTTAAGTAATTTTGATTCAGAGACATTTTGACTATGTGTCAGATTTGAGTAAGTTTTGCTCTGTTTTGAAAATGTCGTTTTTAGAGTGCATATAAACACTTGAAAACCGAATTTCAGCAATTACCATCTACAGGGAAAATATCCGAATTATTTTGCGCCGGCCTGTATATGATCGGTAGAATTTATACACACCAAGTAATATGAAAAAAAAAATTAGTTATACATTTAAAATCACATACCTCAATTGAAAACGCACTTCCAACAACTATCGATCATAGACAGTACCGTAACAGAAGTTTGTAGAGTGTCCCTGTAAATGAACGATAAATGCTATGCACACTCTATTCTATAGTCAGCATATTAGAATGCACCTCAGTTGTTTCTATCAATTTCAATATGTTTGAAATAATTTAACATCGTTAAAATACACTACCAACGATTTTCCTCATATACCATAATGTAATGTAATTATTTTGAGTGCCCCTGTAAACGAGCTATAAATGATATGCACTTTACTTTCAATATTGAACATACCATGGTAAACCACAATAAGACATGTCAATCATATGACAATCCAATCTGAGTATATTTACGCGAGTTAGAGAGGACAAAAGGACAAACAAGCCGAATTCATAAACATGTTTCAACTAAAGTGTTAAAAAGTGGCTAATTCATGGTATTCGCACATAAAATTTTAGGCTTTTAAACAAATTATCCACAGAATATAAGATGAAAGTAACT
The DNA here is from genome assembly GCA_963931845.1 of Maratus michaelseni. Taxonomy (NCBI): domain Eukaryota; kingdom Metazoa; phylum Arthropoda; class Arachnida; order Araneae; family Salticidae; genus Maratus; species Maratus michaelseni. Next base: position 393,554,115 of record OZ007588.1, read on the forward strand.
GAAGAATTCTAAAGACAGGAAGAAAAAAAGTTTAACCACGATTACAGAAATTAATCAACTGATCTCAGTTGAAATTAATTCAAATTTTCAATCGACAAACTTTTAACCTGTCGGAGAAGGTACGCTTTCTATCGATAATAGCTTGCTGAAATAAAGACGATAAAATAACAACATTGGATGACTTCTTAACGAAAAAGCAAAAAGCACACAGAATGAGGAAATATTTTTCGCGTGACAAACATAAATCATTATTCGAATGTTTTCAATTTTCATGAATGATTTATGAATACAAATTGATATTATTATTATTTTTAATTATAATTGATGTAATACAAATGTAATAATACATATTATAAAAAAAATGTGTATTTTTTAAATTCCCCTTCCTGCTTTAGCTGTTCCCATTACTTATTTGTCATAAGATGATTTCCTTTAACGCTGTTTTGCTTAGCATTCGGATTTTTTTAAACTTACATCCTGCGTGTTAAGTGATAGTCTTACTGGAATACATATAGCCTGCGTTCTCGCTGCCTATCACCATTGCAAGAAATCGCGACAAAATGTCTCATTTGGCGAAAAAACGAAAGATTTAAATCGTCAAATTGTGAGATTCAATTTTTCTCCCCCCCCCCCCCCACTTTCTTTTGCTTTCTGTAACAGTCTCAATAATGTTATTGAACGAATGAAAATTTTCAATGTAACTTATTTGTGTTTTGATATTTTTTAGAGCTCATTCCAATATATTATTTCATTTTATTTATTTATTTGTTTTCATTTAACCCATTTTAGGCCAAGCATTGAAATTTTATAAAATGTGGTATTATTTGCATTGAAATTTGCTTAAATTACATTCATTAAGACACCATTAAAGTTTCGTGCATGAAAAATAATATTTTATTTAATTTGACGTTACCATTATTAATTTACCATTAAATTTAAATAAAAAATTTTAAGTTTTCTTATGGAATTTGTTTTATTTTTATTTTATTTACAGAACTTGCAACTTTACTCCATTATAGAAACATATGATTAATCTCAAGTGGAATAATTATACATTTTCAAAAAGTCGAATTTGTCAATAACCGTTTCAAGTAAAAAACCAGCGTATTTTGAAAATTTCTCAACAGAAAGTGATTATTTCAATTTAATTGCTAATATTTTATAGATGTATCCAGAACCCTTAAAAATAGCAGAAAAATAAAATTAGTGAAAAATATACGTCACAGTGTTAATAAAAATATATTTATTGAAATGGTGCGTTTAAGCACCTTTGGCCGAAAATGGATTAACTCACTGACATATGCCATACCTAATCCCGAATTAATTCGGGTTTTGTTTCTTAAAACTAATACAGAAATAAATCGGTCTAGTATTTTTTTCATAGACTTTGCAAAGCATATATAATATACTTGTTTTATAAGTTTCTACAACCAATAATTCAGTTTATATCAAAAACTGCTCTAAAAACAATTTAAAAAAAAATAGAACACATATTGAAAAGAAACAAGAACGAAAAATCATGCGTCAAGCATAGATTATGTAGCACTTTCCAACGCTTCCAAAATAATTTTACAAAACATACCGTTTAATAAGCTAAAAGATAACATCTAAGTAAACAATTTGGAAAACGCATAACATATTTAAAAACATAATTTCAGGAATTTCCAACAGATACAATATTCGGAAAAATATCCTGATACTTTTATTCCGCCCTGTATATGATCTATAGATTTGTAAATGCTAGGATGCTAAATTTTAGTTTAGTTAGGAAACGCGTAGCACAATTTAAAATTATCTTTCTGGAGTTTCTGTCAATAAACGGAAATGTGTTCGCGAACTTTTGTGCTGCCCTGTATAGGATCTACAGAATTTATACACACCACATAATAGACAAAAAGCGAGTTAAAATTAAAATCGCGTTTAGTAACTTAAAACGCACTTCCAGGAATTAGTGTTAACAGACAGTAGAGAATTCTTTTGTGTGTCCCTGTAAATGAACGATGACTGCTATACACACACTATTCTGTAGTAAGCCTCTTGTAATGCACCTTAGATATATATATATAAATTTCAATGCGTTTAAAATAGTGAAACATTATTTAAATAAACCGCAGACGATTTTTCTCCATAGACGTCATGTAACGGAATTCTTTTGACTGTCCCTGTAAAGTAACTATAAGTGCTATGCACACCCTATTCCATATTAAGCTTCTTCTAATGCACCTTAGTGATATATATAAATTTCAATGCGTTTAAAATAGTGAAACATTATTTAAATAAACCGCAAATGATTTTTCCCCATAGACCGCAATGTAACGGAATTCTTTTGAGTGTCCCTGTAATAAAACTATAAGTGCTACACACTTCCGTTGAAATAGGGAACATGCTATAGATAACGACAATAACATATAAAAATTGCAGAGCAATCCGAGCATATTTACGGGAGTTAGAGCACGGCCAGACGGCCAGACGGCAGACGGCCAGATAAACCGAAGTCATAAGCACTTTTCAACTAGGTTGGAAAGTGCTAAAAAGAGAATACGTTAGAGAGTTTAAAAAACGATTTTAGAAAGAGTTTTTTACAACGAATCCGTTGCTCACGTTATTTTAATTTGGCTATAGTTTTTCTTTGATGATTATTCAAACTGATAAAGTTAGACGAAATCCATGGAGAACTCTGGACATAGGGATTTCAAAAAAGTTTAAACAATCTTGAACGGTTCATTACAGGAAATAATTTTTATATAGAAAACCAAGATCGCAGTAAATTTTGTTCTTTCAAAAATACAAAATATCTCACTCCAATATGAATCCAGATTTTTGGTCGTAACTTTATCAATAAGAAAGATACACTGCAAAAAATAACTGTTGATTTTACAGTATAAAACTGGCACCCCCAGTTTTATACTGTAAAATCAACAGTTATTTTTTGCAGTGTACTTAAAGCACTCGTTCAAAAGATTTCCCTTGCTTCACTTGAATTGTAATAGCATCACAAAATGTGCTTCAAGTTCAACAGTGTGTACTGAATAGTTCAACAGATGTAATGAACAGTTAACAGACATAATATCAACTACATTCCGAAATATGGAGCGTCTAATTCCGCACTGTATGAATACAAATGGTGAAAGCTACCACCACTTCCCGTGATAACATAACATTTAACACTGTAAGCATAGTGCCTAGCTACTGCTTTGATAAAGGTACTCTGTTGTCGAGGGAATTTTGAGATGATTTTGCGTGCGATCATAGTGGCCAGAATTCTAGCATTTGCGCGTGAATTGTTTTGACGGGTTTGGACATATATATTTCTGTCATTTCGTTAAGTTTCGCAAAGTATCTCTGAATCACAGGGAATCTGATTGTCAGGGTTATTTCTTGTAATGATATGATAACTAGGTATCTTTGGTTGCGTAGTTTCTATTTATACATTGCGGTAGGATTTGGATTCGTTGGGTTTGGACACATCTCATCTTTAATGGTAAATTAATCTGGATTTTGGAAACCGCCGAGTTCTTCACGTATTAACTGCAAGTTGAATTTGCCTATTAGCTGTTTCCGTACAAGAGTCTACAACTGTGACTTTCGTCAGCGTGGTAAGACGTCAAACTACATATTATGAATATAGGATTATTAGAATCCATGGGGTTTCATTTCTTTAGTGATATTACGGTTATTTAAGTTACATTTTATAGTCAGTTAAAGTGAATTTCTTCGGTACCTGCAAAATGATCAGCAAGGCCATTTTGATTTTGAGCTAAGTGTTTGAATTTAATAAGTATTTTGGGAACGGATTCCCCCTATCAGCGTTAGTGATTTGAACCTATATTTTTTATCGCCGATATTTAAATCTATCCGCTCCACTTCCTAAATTCCTGCTGTTTGTCTTAAATGAATTGCTGTTGTTGCTAAACTTGTGTCATGATCTCCTTTCAAGTGAACTGCCCGGAAGGCCTCCCAACCTAAAGCAAAGTAAATCTGTCGAAAATTTCGTTCATTATTGTTAAAGTTGTTAACAAATATCTGGGTTCAAATTGGAGTGAGACACCCTGTATTTTTACTGAATAAATGAACTGTGACCCCGATTTTCTACACCAAATATTTATGTTGTAGTGTGCTCAATCACCTCTAAGGATTTTGCCCATCTTTTCTTAAGTACCCTGTGTAGAATTATTTTTGAAACACTCATATCTTACAATTCATTATGTTGTATAACAATTTGTATAAACAATATTGCTAATAATGATATTTTTATTTTTACGTAATGCTTCATACTTTTTCATCCGTGACAGAGTTATGAACTAGTCCATGGGCGTACGCAGAAGAAAATCCAGAGAGGGAGAAGTGTTTAGAACAAATGTGTCTGTAAGCCCGTTTTAATAATAATAAATATTATTATTATTTAAATGAAGAATATAAACGCGAAAAATGCAAACATGAAATAAACTAAATTGAGACTTTTTTGTCCGAACCCCAAGTGTAAGACAATTTTTAAATATATCAACATAAAAAACAGTACGAAAATGTTTTCATTTACTTATACTTTTTTATTTCATGGAGAACATAAACATGAAATAAACTAAATTAAGAATTTTCTCTTCGAACACCACGTGTGTTGGACAATTTTTAAACATGTCAAAATAAAAAACAATAGAGATTTTTTTTCCTTGATGGAGAATATAAACATGGAAAATTTAAACATGAAATATACTAAATTAAGAATTTTTTGTCCGAACCCCACCAGTAAAACAATTTTTAAATATAACAACATAAAAAACAACACAGATTTTTTTTTTTTCCTTGATGAAGAATATAAACATGGAAAATTTAAACCATGAAGGGTTTTTTTTTTTTTTTTTTTTAATGAAGTTCATTATTTTAATTTGTGTCAGTGGAACACCACCCTCCTCAATCCCACCGTTTAAGACCAATTTTAAGTACATGAACGTAAAGAAAAAAAATCATTAAAAATTATCTTCCACTAAGAGTTCGGGTGGGGGAGATCCCCCCCTCCGTAGTTTCCTTTTCTGCTAAAATTTTATTATTTTAAATCACATGAATAGAATAAAAGAATATTTTCAAAATCATGAGAGAAAAACAAAATTTAATTAATTAAATTTGAAAATCGAGGAATCCACCCTTCCCCCTTGCGGAAGCCGATGCTTATGAATCAATCCCTTGGTTAGTAGGACAATATCAGTTTATAAAATTTTCAAAAACTCTCTAAACTAGCAAGAATACAAGATCGAATTTTCTACTCTGACGGAACACTTTCAATCTCTCTACGACATCAGGGATGGAGGAAGATGCTTTCGTCTGGTAAGTTTTCTTTCCCGAAACCCCCTATCAAGTGCTCTTTGGGGACTTATCTCGCTGAGTAAGGGGGATCTAGAAACGGTAATACGAAATTTAAAACCTCCGGACACGAAAGAAATGCACTTTCGTAAAGTATATAAAGCAATATATGATTTGCCAATCTCTATTTTTGCAGAGGCATAAGGGATAACGACAAACTTTACTTATTTCTGGAGAATAAGTGAAACAACTAATTTAATACATACGTTAAAATTTAATTAGATCTCTGTAAATTTAGGGGAGTAGAAAATAAAAATGTAAAATATTCATTCGTATGCAATTTATCTTGAGTATATTTTTAAAAAAATACCAGTTTATTACAAACGTTGAAGTTTAATTATATACGCAAAATACGTTAATGGTAAATTTATAGAAGGTAGTAAATTTATAAAAGCAATATAATTAATAGCAAATTTATAAGAGCAATAGAATTAATAGTAAATTTATAAGAACATTAACATTTAATACACACTTTAATATTTATGTATTGCTACGATGAGGAGGATCTAAGGACGTTAATACAAAATTTAAAACCCCCGGACACGAAATAAATGCACTTTCGTAAAGTATATAAAGCAATATATGATTTGTCAATCCCTATTATTACAGAAACATAAGGGATAACGACAAACTTTACTTATTTTTGAAGAATAAGTGAAGCAACTAATTTAATACATACGCTAAAATTTAATGAGATCTTGGTAAATTTAGAGGAATAGTAAATAAAAATGTAAAATATTCTTTCATATGCAATTTATCTTCAGTATGTTTTTTAAAAAATTACCATTTTAATACATACGTTGAAATTTAATTATACGTAAAATACGTTAATGGTAAATTTATAAAATGTAGTAAATTTATAAAAGCAATACAATTAATAGTAAATTTATAAAGGGCAGTAAATTTATAAGAGCAATACAATTATTAGTAAATTTATAAGAACAGTACATTTAACATACACTTTAATACTTAAGTATTACTACGATGAGGAATATCTACGAACGTTAATACAAAATTTAAAACTTCAGGAAACGAAATAAATGCACTTTCGTAAAGTATATAAGGCATTATATTATTTGCCAATCTCTATTTTTGTACAGGTATAAGATATAACGACAAATTTCTTATGTCATTGGAATAAACGAAACAACTAATTTAACATTCACGTTGAAATTTAATTAATAAAGAGAACAAGACCCCTATAAATCTAGAACAGTAGCAAATAAAAATTTAATCTTTTCAAGTCCGATTTTTTGCTTAATTTTGCTGAAAAGTTACTTTAAGATTTAAAAATTTTAAAAATCTATCCAACAGCCAAAAAAGGGTTTTTTGAAATTTAACGAATATTATTATTTTACATATTATCAATATATACACTGCAAAAAAAAAAAAAAAAAAAAAAAAAAATTGTTAATTTTACGGTATAATACTGACACCCCAGCTGCCAGTATTATACAGTAAAATTAACAGTAATAAACAGTAACTTGTGCAGTAATACGCTACCGCGCTGGGGTGCCAGTATTATACCGTAAAATCAATTTTTTTTCAGTGTAGAATATGAGAGAATTTTTGAAAAGCTTTGAAAATGTCTTATATAACATAATTAAATAGACATAACAACTTTCCAGTATTGTTTCTTTTTATATCACAAATTATTGGTTCGGATAGCTTCTATTTTTTAATTTGAGGAATGAAACACATGTTTGAAATAATAAATTCAACGGTCTATAGAGCTTTAAGCTAACTTTTTTTTTGTTTGTTTTTTATTTTACTACCTATGCTGAAACACAAATGAAGTGATAGTATTAAATGTAATGACATACTAAAAGAAAAATAAGTATTAAGACAAAACAATTGAAAATGTAAAAGCGTCCTATTAATATAGAAAGTGAAAGAGTTCAACTTTAATTACCAGAAGGACAAGGCTCTTGTGTAAATTTACAGGATTCCTATTAATATAGAAAGTGAAAGAGTTCAACTTTAATTACCAGAAGGACAGGACTCTTGTGTAAATTTAGAGGAGTAGCAAATAAAAAATAAATAAATAATAGAAAATAAATAAATAAATGTTTTTTCCAATTACAAATTATGTAAAATATTTTTTTTTTCAGTTATTAGTTTAACACATATGTTTAATTTTATACACCGTTGCTGAGACTTTTATTTCAAACTTACGGTCTGATCAACTGTATGTGGGACCCGGGGCGCACAGGTCATGTACGGGCCCCTTTTCTCAAAAACATTGGATTATAAATATGAAAAACAGCTTTATTTGCAGTTTAAAATTTAAACCATAGCTATATATATATATATATATATATATATATATATATATATATATATATATATATATATATAACCATAAATGAAACATTACCATAACACCAACTTAAACAATGAAATAATGATTAAGTATGTAATAATTAGTTGACAATGAAAGTATTCCCCAACACACTGAATATAGGTACCAAAAACTTATTTAAAAGGAGAAGAAATTAAATTAAAAATTGAATAAATAAAATTGAATGAATGAAATGAAATTCGTGAAATACAATATGAAAAAGGAAAGAAACCATACCTATAATATACAGATAAAACTTGAAATAAAGTCATAAAGTACATAATCCATTTGGATTAAAAAAGATACCTGTGCACCACATGAACCTCACATGAACACAACCAAACAGAGGGAATGAATTGCAAAAAATCATTACATGTTGCCAAATTTAGTTTTAGAAATTGATTTACCATGGTGCCAGAATAGGTGTTAGAATAATATAAATATTATTGTAAAGCAACAGAAACCATGGTGCTGCCATCTATTAGGGTAAAAAGTGAATGTACGCAGAATAAAAATAGCATTGGATAAAAATTGATATTTAAAAACTAAACCATATACTATCTAAAGATGATAGCAATTAGTCAAATAATAAATAAATGAAATTAATTAATAAATAATAAATAGAATATCCAATTACATTAAAGTAATGGATGTATTAATGAATAATTCTATGTTAAAAATAATATATATATATATATATATATATATTATAGACACACTTTAAAATGCATTAAAAAGTATGTAAAGGTAAAATGTTTTGCACTATATACTATTTAAAGTAAATAAAACTCTAAACCTAAGGGATTGAATGAAACATGTTTGATGTAATATCCGTTCTTCTCAGAATTTCGAAGTTTTTTACATTACATTTCATTGTCGTTAGTAAAGAACACTGGCATAGTTTAGTTTACACGAATGGGTAAAATTCCTTTTTTATATAAACTATAAAGATAAATTTGCATTAATTTGTGTCTTCAGACAGTAGACAAAATGTATTTTGGGGCTCCCTAAAAATGTGGGCTGGTAGCACACGCGCCCCGTGTGCTCCTGTGATGATCAGGTCCTGCAAATATGTATTTCATTTTTTTAAATTTACGACATTTTAAAGAACTCTAAAAACGACATTGTTAAAACTGAGCAAAAAAAAACTCAAATCTGAGTATGTCGCATAGTCAAAATGGCTCCGAATCAAAATTACTCAAGTTTGAAACATGTATACTCATTTCTGAAAACATGCACACACTCAAGAATAAAACATCATGTGCTCATATTTGAATATGTCCATGTTTCAAAAAGGAGTATGAACTGACCTTTATTTTATATGCTCAGTTTTGAGTATGTCCATGTTTCAATATTCTGAGTATTTCTGGTATTTCAGAATTTGAAGCATTCGGTCGTCATGTTTGAAACAAAAAGTTTCATAACAAAATGAATCGATTTACTCAGATTTGAAAGTGTCATTTTTTTCAGTGAGGTCTCTAATTTTTTAGACAAAAATGTCAGTTCTATTTAAAACTCTTTCGCTTAATCATTTTTGTTTCTTGATTCATTAGGTGTTTCTTTCTACTGATTAAAAAATTTTCTTTTATTTCTTTGTCATTTATTTGAAAAATACTGTACAAAAATACCACAGATCTTAATACTTACTGAAAGATACAGATACCCTTTCATTGAAGTAAGAAGTGATATTTTAAAAATGTCCAAAAAAATGTTTTAAACTTTTTTTTTTATCAAGCTGCTGAAGAATGTATGGTTTATTATCGAAAATATATTAGCTTATTTCAGGCTCAATTCCTGAGAAATAAATTTACCTGTGAAATCCGCATCCACTGCATTTTAACATTCAAAATATTTTCTTGGAAGAATTTTTAAAATTATGATTCTATGAAATTATGATCAATTGTTTTCTCATTAGAGATATTGTCCCCTCCCCTCCCTTTTCTCTGAACATTGTGCAATTTATTTTCATTAAATGTCTTGTAGGGTAACTACAGTTTCCATACGAATTTAAAATTATTGAATTTTAGAAGAGCATCGCTACAAAGATTTATTTCACCCAAGTACAATATAGTTATTTTATTTAGTAAAAGTCACTCAAATATAATATGATTATTCTGTGGTTATTCTATCTTATTTAAGAATCGACAGTTATATCCTCGGATAAAGCCGTTGCTAAAATTAAATGTTTTCGTCCGTATCAGAGAAAATATTCAATACTTAATTGTTTTGCTACTTCAAACTCTCTCTCACACACACCCAGTAATTTGTTTATTTCTTACCTCAGCCAATATTCACTACAAAATATTTTATAGTACAATTTATTCAAATATGAATTAAATAAATTTATTTAAATTACCTCAGAAAAGAACAAAGAGTACACAAATGACAAATTTGTGGTTTGTGTATTTGCTTTTTGTTTTGTAACCCAAAAGATGAGCAAAAGTTTGCTCTAAAGCGCTCGGTTGTCTATGTAAAATACAGTTTTGTATATGGGGTCAAAACACCTTCAGTAAAATATTTTATGAAATGGTATGTATATGTTTTTAGTACATTTATGTTGATTTTAATTAGTATTTGTAGTACAACGTGAATATAGATTCAAAGAGTATGTTTTATCATAACTCGAGTTTTTAATTACAAAAAATAACTTACCAGTTTGTATAATAAAAATGACCGAATCTCTTGTTTACAGACAGAATGTAATAATATTTTACATTACATGTGAAATATCATGTGCAAGTTTCAACATTGACGTTGACATATGAATTATGTTAGCAAAGTCAGTTGCAAAGTGAAATTATTTTGACACAGAGATCAGTTAGTAACCACTTCAGAAATGTAGTGCACTTTGAAGCAATTATGAAACATCCTGAATTCACAATAAAGCAATAATAATAAATAAACATTCAAGGTTCGGTTTTGTACAGATGACTCTCATCCGTCATTATCTACTACATCAGTAAATGATTGCAAAATTAAACTAAATACTTCTCTGAGCTTTCTGAAATTATCTCGAGTTCTTGTGGTCATTGAAGCCCCATTTGACTATCACTATATCTGATATTATTATTAGGAGAACATGTTTAGTGGATACTCTTAATCGATTCTAATTGTAAACATTAATAGCAGTCAAGAATGGACTTGCTATATTATTTTCTTGTAGTTAAAATTATCTTAATAAGTTTTGTAATTTTTGATGGTTTATTTTGGATAGTCAAATATTGCTATAGTTTTATAATCTGTGGTATAACAATTTTGAGTTGTATGAATTTTCAGCGTTTTCTGAAGCTATAAATGGAAAGATGCACCTTTCATTCTCGAAAACGCTGTAATTTCTTAAAATTCAAAGTATCACAACTTGGTAAATTTCTGTCGTTTGAAATTTTTTTTTTTTGTTTTCTTGTACTCGTTACAGTATGGAGAAACGTTTTTTAAACATAACTTATAGGGCCCAGAGACCATGTGTAAAGTTAAATTTCGTAACTTTTATTTTAAAAAAATAACTATTTTGATGTAAATGGCTTTTAATAAGGTGTTGAACAACATTTGTTTGAAGCATTTTTGCAACTGGTACGATACCTCAAACACTAGCGGCTTTAGAATTCGCTACTGTACAACGATAAAAAGAGACATCCGTGTGTGATTAAGATATAACACATGGGCTGATAAGTTCCCGGTCTAATAAAGAAAATACAACTTTTTAACATAACTTTATAACTTTATAACTATATAACTTTATAACTTTAATAAATAACATAACTTTAATAATAAATAATAATAATTTAATAATAATAATAATAATAATAATAATAATAATAATAATAATAATTTAATAATAATTTAATAAATAAATAAAAATAATAATTTTATAATAAATAACATAATTTTATAACGAAAACGCTCCAAACAGTGCTCAGAATCATCGACTCGTTGTTGTTTTTGGTCAAAAGTCAACATGCGCGGCACCCACTTTGACAACAGCTTTTTCAAAGACAAATGTTCATTCAAAATAAAACCTACACGTTCCTTGGATATCTTCAGAGTCTGAGCTATCTCCTGTAACTTCACTTTGCGGTTCCCCAAAACGATTTTTTGGACTTTTTTATGTTTTCTGGAGTATTCACCTCTTTTGCGTGGTGCATCACTGTTGTCCGCACGACCACGTTTAAATTCAGCAAACCAGTTAATAATGGTTGATTTACCTGGTGCAGTGTCCGGATAACGCTTATCAAGCCAAGCTTTTGTTTGAACGGTGTTTTTTCCCATCAAATAACAATTCTTGAAATTCTTGTTTATCCATTTTTTGTTTATCAACAAAGTCTTTCAACTAAAACCACTCTAACGTTTTATCCACACGACGAATTGTCATAACATTTTTTCTGCTACCTTTTAAAGGTTAGTATTTACTAAAAAAAGCATCGGTTCGGCGATTGCAACGCCATCTGTGTGCCAGACCGGGAACTTTTCAGCCCATGTGTTAGTAAATTAACAATAATACGAGATGAAACATAATGTGAAAGCATCAACATTGATGTTGTCGAGTTATGCTAGCAAACTCAGTTGATAAACGGAATTATTATGATGCAAATCTGTTACTACTATTTCAGAATCGCTGTGTACTTTGTAGTAATTATCAAACACCTTGGATTCACAATAAAAGCAATTATGATAAATAACACTCACGATTCGGTATTACGAATTTCTCCAAATGGCTTTCATTCGCCGTTATCTACAACATCAGTAAATGAATGCAAAACTAATCTAAATACTTTTCCAAACTTTCTCAAATTATCTTTAGATCTCAAGGTCTTTGCAGCCCATTTGACTATCACTATATCTGATTTTATTATTAGGAGAACATGTTTAGTGGATCAGTTTAACTCGTCTAATAGTCAAACGTTAATAACACGCAGTCAAAAATGCGCTTACTATATTATTTTCTTCCAATTCAAATTATCTTGAATGTACTCTGTGATCTGTGATGGGTTTATTTGTGTATTCTGTTATATTCCTTCAGTTTAATCACAACTTATTAAATACTCAGTAAAATTTAGATTTGCATCTTATGCTTAGAGATAATTAACGTTATGTATCGTAACTTTTAAATCACCTAACGTATTTCAATGTAGAAACACACACAGACACAAATGTGTGTGTGTGTGTGTGTGTGTGTGTGTGTGTGTGTGTGTGTGTGTGTGTGTGTGTGTGTGTGTGTGCTTTATATAGACAGATAGATAGATATCTGTAAACTGCATTAAATAAAATTGCTCTTCAGTAGGAATTCTTAATGACTATCACTTCTCGATCAGAAGTTGCGAAATATTTTATTTTCCACAAATTTTCTCAACAAAAAACAGCTCCAAGAAATGAAGGGATAGTGCATGCATGTAATTGTAGCTTTCTATTTTCATCAAATTATTTAGAAAATAAGTTTTTGTTAAAATTTAAATATAAATAAAAATATAATTTTATATAAATTACATTATTAGTTTAGAAAAAAAATTCTTAAGATAAAATAAACGCCTTTATAATAAATTGTATATGAAAAACGAATTTATAAAACCATTTTTATAAAGAAAATTAAAGAAAATTATAATAAAATATCTTTATAATTTTTGTAATTATCATAGCTCACATCTGTATAGAGGGACAGACTGGAAATAGTTAAATAGTCATGGGGATTTTTTTTTTTTTTTTTTTTTTTTTTACATTTTCTAATATAAATATCGTCTTAAATAAAGATAATTTGCATTTAACAAGAAAGGTCTCCTAAAAGCGTATACTCAAAATATTTTGAGTTTAACAGTACCGCGCATGCGCGGTAGCGTATTACTGCTTGCACGGCAGCGTATTACTGCTTATTTTACTGTTTAATACTGTTAAATTTACGGTATAATACTGGCAGCTGGGTGCCAGTTTTATACTGCAAAATCAACAATTATTTTTTGCAGTGTAATAATAATAATAATAATAATAATAAGCTATCATGTTTGTGCCGCAAAAGTGATTTAGGGATAAAGACTGGTGCCTGCCAAATGCACTTGATTGAATTTGTAATATGCTTTACTGGATTTAAATTTTAACAATCAAATAGTTTATTGCTTTTATGAATAATATAAGAATAAGATGGATAATATAATAATTATGAATAATAAGTTTTTACCATAATTCATGCAAATTTCCGTGTATTTTAGCTATTTAATTTCATCATGGAAAAAGATTTTTAATATATTTTATTTTACAAACAGCAAGTACTTATCTTCACGTGTAGTCAGTCAAGTTTACGTTTTAGATGTTATTTTCCGATCTGGAAAATTACTGTGATCTGTTTTTTTATTGTTTTTGTTGTTGTTGTTGCTGCTGTTTGTTTGTTTGTTTGTTTTAAATAATGAATATATATTTTAGAAACAACATGTACAATAATATTGCCTGTATTTTATTTTGAAAATATGCAGAAAAAAAAAATGTGACAAATGTTACGGAAGAAGGAACTGAATTAAAAACTTCTTTGTCGAAATTTTAAAATAATATGAATGTGCAAACCATGTTAATGTGCATGAATAATATGAAGAAGTTTCTGATATCATGTCTCCTTTATTGAACGAAATTTTTAATTAAAAAAACTATTATAAAATATTAATTAAAGAGTAAGATGAGGAGGGGTCACATCTCTTAATGAAGTATTTTCCAATTATAATGTGCATAACAACAAAGTATGTTGTTTGCACATTTGTACTTCTTTATTCATGAAACTTTCCTTCCTCCTTTATCTTGTTTGTAATCATCTTCGTGGCGGGGGGGAGGGTTGATATTGTCAATTTTATATAATTTTAGAACAAAATTATTTTAAAATATTATTTTTAATTAGATTAAATAAATGGCTCTTCTTTGGCGCAAAGTTTATTTTATTTCCGATTTGATAGATATGCTTAGTTTTGTTATTTAACTCTCCCTTTCTTGATTTGTTTAAAGTTTCACGGTTGAGTAAGTTTAACCCATTTCTTTTTAATAATTTTGAGTTTAAAAAAATTCTTTAACATATCACATAAAAACATATATCACATAAATACATAAATGCATAAATCAAAAATATTTATGTATTTCACAAAACAGAAGTTATAAAAAATATATTTATTAAACTTATTTCCAAACTTATTACTTTATTAAACCTGTTAAACTTATTTAAACAGATTCAGCATGTAGAGTAAAAAAGTTCTAATGTTAATATTACCTAACACGCACAAAATAGAAGCTTGTCTTTCACAAAAGAGCATTTTTTCTACATTGAAGTACATTTGAAAACAGAACCTGTTTTTTAATTCGTTATTTTTTTAAATTCAAGGATGTATGAGCCCTTGAATATGAATTGTCTGCGCTTCTTATATGTCATATACGAAATAAAATAAATTAACTTTTGTTACATAAACTTTGTCTTTGGCAAAACTCAGTTGAAAGAAAAGGCTAGAAAATTGAAATATGTTTCTGTGTTGACAAATTTCAGTTTAGCGCCAAAGTGCCATATTTTATAATTAATCTGATCTTATGATTAATCTTCTGTAATCGGGTGCATAACCAGATGGTGTATTTGAGCAAATGTGATTTGGCGCAAAAGTGTTGTTTAACATTTTTAGTTGTATTTAAATTCACCGGACATTGCAGCCATGATGGGTGAACGCTTTTTAATTTGCTGGGTAACCAATTGCCAATTGTGACAACTCATATATCATTTTAAATTAGATTATATAACTCGTTCTTCTTTGATACAAAGTTTAATTTATTTCCGTTTGATTAATATTCTACTTTTGTTTAACCCTTGCTTTCACGGTTTGTTAAAAGTTTCACAGTTGAGTAAGTTTAACTCTTGTTTTTTTTGTTTGTTTTTTTTATAACTTTGAGTTTTGCAAAATTCCTCAAAATTTAAATTTTTGTTCTATAATGCATAATAAAGTTGTTAAATTCAACAAATCAAAGATAACATATATTGACAAAACTGAAGTTATAAAAAATGTATTTATTTCAGTTTAACTTATTTAAACCGGAGTCTTTTTTTATTACTTTAATTTATTTTACAAGGAAAAGCAATTCAGGATATCCTAAATAGTATTGACCAAAATCCGTTTTATCAAAATATACAAATAAAAAACAATCTAAATGAAGTATGAAGAAAATATCAGAATTAGAATTTAGAACTCTAAAAAGTTTACATTATCAAGCTTTAAAAACTTTATCTTAAATTCTCTAACTCCCCTCCCCCCCCGTATTTTTTTTTCATTTTGCTGTATGCATGCACCAAATAAATAAAAATATATTTCATTTTAGTTCCCAATAAAATTAAAATAGTTTTGAACTTTTTTTTCGGTATAATGTATGTGATCCATAATTAAAAAAAAAAAAAAAAAAAAAAAAAAAAAACCTATATATCAGTTTACCTGATTTTTTTTAATGAAGGGCAATCTTTTTATTTTATTTTTTTTATACAAAATTCATTCAGAAATAAAATATGTATATATTTCTTAATTTATAAGTTAAAACTTTTAATTAAATCGGTATCCATTTGTAAGCATTTTTTACATAAATATATCAAGTTTTTCAAAAAAAAAAAAAAAACATTGCTTGCATAAAATTAAATGAAAAAAACTACTATTGTATGTAATTTTTATGTAGTATAAATTGCAGGTAAATGAATTTTTTGAAATTGTATTTGTGCATATAATTTGGTATAGACGAGTATTTTTCTTTTTAATAGGATAATTTTTATCACAAGAAATATAAAACATTCTGTAAATATAAATATAAATCTTAAAATAGAAAGACAAAATTAATTGCCTAGTCTTAAGAACTTTAAAAAAATATTACTGTTGTAATTTCTAGTTTATTTATCCCAGTAAACTTCAAATTTATCTTTTTTCCTTCTCTTTCGTAAGAAAAAGTGTAATTATGTTCTACTTTCAAACTAATATTACTGAAAAAAGCTTCAAATTATTTTATTGTTTTATTTGACTAATACTTTAATGAAAAGAAAGAAATGCGTGCTTATGTATGTGTGTAAAGTGTGTGTTTTATCATACAGGCGTCGCAACGTCCCATATTTTTTTATATACTTACTACCACTTTTTCCAAATGGAAAAAGTGGTAGATTTCCATTGCACATGTTAAAGGTATGTACTACGAAAATAATTGTTTGGAATTATTGGAAGAAAATCTATTAAATATATATAAAACACTGTAAAGCGGTATAATGTGAAATAAAATACAAAATTTTTCAACACTTTAGCATTTGCATCAGTGTATGTTGCATTAAAAATTCCTTATATTTCAATCTTAGTATTCCAAATAGATTTCTGCAAATATGTGTGAGGAAGAAACAAATTACATGATACAATCAGGAATACACTTAATTTAAAAGGATTTTTTTCATTTATAAGATAATAAATAATTGCAAAATTATCTATTGTAAATTTTATTTTATTATGCAATATTTACGATTTTCGTTATCTTTGATGAGTAAAGTAAAATTGTATTGTTGAATGTTATATATATGAAACCTTTAACATTAAATATACCCGGGGTTGCCGGGTTACAGAATATAGGTGAAAACCATTATTTTTTATTGAGAACTCTAATATATTTTTTGCATTTAATATATTTTTTGCCCCGTTTAATATATTTGATTGTCCCCTAACAACACCAGAAAACATTTTTAAATTAAAAATACCAATAATATATACAAATAAAGTTGTGAAATTCATCAGCGATACTTTCGCATGAGTCACATGCCAGAGGAGTTATAACCGTAGAATTCCCCCAGATTTCGCCACGTACAGCAGACTTTTTAATTTTGATAATTTCAGTAGTTTAAGCACGTAGTTTGATTATATGTCTTTAAATTTGTGTTTTATTTATATTAATTTACTCTTTTATTTATTTTTTGATGAAGTTTTAATTTCGTCATGGAATATTGGTCATACACAAACGCTTAACTATTTATATTGTTTCATGTGGAAGAGTTTTAATATTTAATAATAATCAGGCTGCACGCGATAGAGATAAACTTTTAAAAATTCATGTTTGAAAATTAGTTTTAAAACCATACAAAAATCCGTAAATTGAGAAACAGTTTTCAAACAAATTGAATTGCAGTTGTAAGAACTTTTTTTTTCTATTCGAGAGTGTAAAAATTGAAAATGTGCGTTGCTTAGAAGTTAAAAAAATTGCAGTAAAATTGAAATTTATTGGTCAGGTGTTACCGCTGTTAATATGACGTCAGCGGACATCACGGACATGTTTTTGCTTTATAATATGGATACTTTTCATCTTTAAAAAAATATACCCAATTTGCTGATATACAAACTTGATCCTTAAATTTGCACAATTGAAATATTCAAGTTGAATGATCACACTTTTATAGTATACCGTCTTTTAAACATATGATAATTTCATAAGAAATAAAGAGAAACCTGTAACATTTGAAATAACGTCTCAATTATTTTTTGATACGTTATAAAATAGTTATACACTTTCGATTACACTTGACTTTCAAAATGACAACATCTTCAATAATCTCCATTTTCCTTTTCTGTAATTTCGTAGCAAGAATTTAAATCCTTTATGTATTAAAAAATTTACCAAAATATAGTCTATGTGATTCCAAGTAGAATATTTTCCAAAATGTCATTCATTATTTCAGAAATTTTTTTCACTCTAATGGTTCTTTAAACAATTTTTCTTTTGTGGTTTGCCCTATTCGCTCACCTCAGTTTCAAAACCTTTTGATTTTGACTTTCAAATTGTAGGTACGAAACCTTATGAATAAACCACATAATATTAACTGCATTAAGCATGTCCATTCGCATCTTACGTATGTTACGTTTTGTTCTACAGATAATGAGTTTTACAAAATACTTCGATCTTCCTAAATCTGGAGTCCAAGGACATATTCTGAATAATATTGTCTTTAAAAATGAAAGGATACACTGCCAAAAATAATTGTTGATTTTACAGTATAAAACTGGCATCCCAGCTGCCAGTAGTATACCGTAAAATTAACAGTATTAAACAGTAAAATAAGCAGTAATACGCTGCCGCGCAAGCAGTAATACGCTACCGCGCATGCGCGGCAGCGTATTACTGCTTACTTTACTGTTTAATACTGCTAATTTTACGGTATACTACTGGCAGCTGGGATGCCAGTTTTATACTGTAAAATCAACAATTATTTTTGGCAGTGTGGGATGCCAGTATTATATTGTAAAATCAACCCTTTTTATTTCAGTGTACTCCCGTACTAAACTATTCCGCAAATTCTTGTATAAAAATATAACTAATATCAATCGATTAGTAACAACTACTAATTAATGCTATACTTAAAGTTTACTTAGAAGAGCGCCTATATATAAAAATTGTACAAAAATCGAAAATTTTCAACACTAACACCTAATTGTGACATCCTATTTGGAGTCTTCGGTAAATTTTACCTTCAGATACCAAACAGAAAGACATTTGATCAAGTACTTTAGGTATTATACATGTTCACAATTTTGAACTCCTGATGTTAAATTTATTTTTAATCGATGAAAAATGCATTACAATGCGGGTAGTTTTTGAAGCATAACTCAAAAACTACATGGCGGAAAAGGCTGTAATTTTGGATTCGCATATTGAAGCTTCTAGAAATCGATTTCTGTTAAAAAATTCATAGGTTAGAATTCATTCTTATTTTCGAAAATTAACTTTGAAAATAGCATATATTTCTTGAAATTTATATGAATTGTAATATAGTTATACAGTTTGTATAATTGTATAATTTGAATATGAATTTTTACTAATGATGTCATAACTAGGTGTTAGCACTGAAAACTTTCATGTTTGGTATAATTTCTGTATGTAGACTACCTCTTAATCACAATTTAAGTATCGCAAAATTGGATGCGCAAAGGCTTGATTGTAAATAAAATTATAAATACCGTTTACTTTCATTTTTCAAATCTTTTGCATTTATTTATCACTTTTTATGCATCAAAGTATTTTGTACAGTTTTCTATATGATGTTAACGTATGTATGGCTGCCAGCTTAGTAAGCATTTTTTTTTTCATGCTTTGATAACTTCGTCTTAATGATTTGGAAACAATAAACATGCTATGATATACATTTTAATAAAGTATTACTGAGTTTATAAATTTTAAATTAACTTTAACCCTTTCCAGCACAGACACGAGCCTGTTCGTAAAATGCGAAATTACTGACTGACACCGGAATTTACAAACGACTTTTTTAGAAAAGAAAAATTCCTTATTTTAAGCTTCCATTAGAGAAGCAAAATTTTATTAAAATATTATTGGTGCCGAATGCAAGTTTGGAATTAAAGTTAGGTGTGCCCGGAGTGGCACCACTGTGTCAGAAATGGTTAAAAGTACAAACATCATTACCGCATTATGAAAAATGAACATAAAAGGAGAAAAATCATGATAATAAAAGGTTTTATAAGATCATCAATAATTTTAGGTGACTAAAACAGAAAAATTAGAACGTTGTATTTGAAATTGTAGTAAGTAGCGAAATTTTTTGATCTATTTAGAGTTTCAAGTGATATTTTAACTATCATATGAGATAATTATTACTTTTAAATGTGTAATTAGGAAATATTTTTAATTTTCGATGTAAAGTACTGTGTTTCGGTATGTTTTTCTCGTTCCTTATTTGTGCAGTTTGAGATTCTCCTAAAATAATTTTTAAAACAGCTGTTTCTTCTGGAAGATAAGCTTTTTGTTATTGTTCAGCAGAGAAAAAAAATTCCAAACTATTATCATTTCCTTTGCAGAATAAATGAGGCAAACAATTTATAAAAAATACAGAAACGTCTAGATTTGAAAATATTTTGAACTTGTAGCATATTTAACACAAATCATAAACATTGATAGTTTAAAACTGGCACGTAAACAAACTATGAATGAATTTGAATGATGTAAGCTGTTAAAGACAGCAACTGAGAATATCATGTAATACATTATATACTCAGAGTGGCGTGGCCAAGATAAAAGAGGCCCGGTATACAGATGTACAAATACTTACTAATTTTTATTTAAAAGTAGTAAATACAGAATATTATGAATAATAACATACTGAACATTCAATAGTTCACAGAAGGTGTTGTTATTCATAATATTCTGTATTTACTACTTTTAAATAAAATTAGTAAGTATTTGTACTTCTGTATACCGGGCCTCTTTTATCTTCGCCACTCTGTACTATTTAAATCCATGCTGTTTTTTCAATTTTAGCATAGTTTCTGAACTTAAAGGTAATGCCTAACACTGTTAAGGGGTATCTTCAAATATATAATCGAGATTTTAATAAAAGTTAAATTTTTAATAAATTTGAAACATTTTTTTAGCATATTTTTAAAAAAGAAAAAGAAATAAAGAAAAAATCAGATCGGAAACAACATCAAGGTTTTCTTCTTTTGCATACAGTGGAAATGTTTTGATTTGGAAGAATAATATGAAAGTTCTTTTCCTTTTTAGAAATGAATTTATAATTATTTCATTGAGTACTCATCAAGACTTACTTTTCTTAAATAAAAATATTTACATCATTATCGCTGTGTAATGGATTTTATTAGAAACAAAAGAAAAGTTGTTTTAAAAATCTGTTTCTTCATAATAATTAGTGTACAAAAGATTTTGTATTTACCTAAGATTATAATATAGCATTTAAAAAATATATTATTTTAAAACCTAATTTCAAATTTAAAAATATATTTCACAACACTTATATCAAAATAAAACCATTTCTTAAGTTATTTAATGAAATTATCAAGAAAGTGGAGGTTAAAAAGTAATCTTCTGGCTGTTAAAACATATTAAACAGTTCATATGTTTGGTCTCTGAATGTTGGTTAGAGCGTAATGTAACATAACTTTAGAACTCATATTGTTGGTGGACGGAAAACATACGAATTAAGAGTATATCTTTTAATTAAAAAGAAAAAAAAGTTATAAATTCTATCATATGGACTTCATTAACTTGATAAGAATAAAGTCAACAGTTTTCATTTTACAAAATTCGTTTAATTTTATCACATCAGCGAGTTTAAAATGTTAAAATTTATTCTCATAAAATCCTTGTTTCTTCATTAAATAGCAGATTTATTAAAAACCACATGAGAAATTTTTCATTTGTATCTTAAAAATTATCCTTTTTATATGATTTAGAAAAACAATCCAAATTAGTAGTGCTTTTTTGTGAAATAAAATAAGACAGCTTTATAAGAAAAATTTTAGGCTAAAATACAAGAAGTGGGAATGTATAATATATGGTTTAGCATAATTTTTAAGTTAGAGTTACAAGTTTTGAAGTCACAAAATTGAGTATACATCTAATATATTTCGTTAAAGAAAGAAAATAAACATTAATTAACATTTTTTCTATGTTATTTTGCATTCATAACGGCTTCTCTAAGGTGTGGCATTAATGTTGACAAAAGTTTGTCTTGCTTTGCTGGATAATTTTAGCCCTTTTTCATTATAAAAATGTTTCTAATATTTCTGTGCCCTTTATATCATATTTTCAAACAACTTTTGCAATTGAGACCATAAATTTTTACCACACTGATATCTGGAAATTAGGGGTGTTGATCAGTCAGGTCTCCAATATCTCTTTCTTTTTTAGTTGACAAAATATTTCTAAAGTATACGCTTAATTTAACATTTTATGAGTTAAAATCGTAGCAATGCTGACGAGCTGTGAGTAAGATTTTAACGCTTCAAATAAAATTAAGGATATATTTTAGAAACATTTTGTCAACTAAAAAAATAGAGACGACTTTTAAGAAGAGTACACGTAAATAAAAAGTTACGAATATTATTTTCTTGATGAGATATGAATGCATTCCGCACGCCCATAGGTTTAACATTAGCGAGAGAAATGAAAGTGTATCTTTAATTGTATCTTAAGTCAGTGAGACAGAATGTCATTAAATAATTAGTTTTTCTCATTGACTATTTTGATATTCTTTACTGGAATTCAGATGTGTGAATTGCGAACGCTGAAGAGAGACATGGAGGTCAAATAACATTTAAAAGTTGTCTCAATGAAAAAAAAATAATAATAATGAATAAGTAAAGTAAATATTTCAATAGCAATTTTCAGAGTTGATTACACCAATTAATTAATTGTTAACAGATAGTATTTCAGAATTATGCATTATTAATTTCTGGGTGTTTTGAAACTAGCTATAACAGCCTCAAATTTAATTTTATAGTAAAGTCTATTTAGCTGAAAAACTGAATTTTTAAAAAATGACATAAATATTTACATTTATTTAACACGCTTGATTCCGAATGTATTAGAGAGGAAAGGGAAAAGCATTATCGTAAGTGATTGGTTAAATAAATTTCATAACACTGACCTGTAATAAGGGTGATACCCTTGTGGGGCAACATGGAGATCCATAGGCAGAGCTCCATAGGGATCGGACGGCTGCATAGGGCCTTCGGCAGGGTAACAACATTGACAAGCAAGGGGGCTTCCATGTGCTGGGGCTCCGAACACCGGCGGACCATGGCGCAGACCATCCGCCCGGTGACGGCCCAAACTTGAGTCCGTGGCTGCCAGCTTTTATAGTAGTAATCCAAACTCCAAAGCACACATTCAATTTCTGTCTTCCTCGGTATCAGATAGGTTTTTATTTTACACCCAGTTAAGTTTCAAGACACTGTTACAGAGATCAACAAGATTCTTTGTTGTTTCTTTCAAAGATAAACAATTGATTCGTGTTTTGAAGGAAATTATTCTTCAGACATTCTGTTAAAGGCTACATTCACATAAAAGCCCAAACTTGAGTCCATGAAGCTGTCAGCTTTTATAGTAATCCAAACACCAGAGCACACATTAAGTTTCTGTCTTCCGCAGTAACAGAAAGATTTTTTTTTTATACTCAGTTAAATTTTCAAAATACTATGAGAGAGATCAACAAAATTGTCTTTATTGCTTGTTTCAAAAGTAAACAATTGATTCATGTTTACCAGGAAATTATCCTACAGGCATATTCTAAAAGGATACTTTCACTTACAAAAAGAATGAACAGATAATATGAGTTCATTCATATAAATATCAAATAATTGTCTACTTATCTGGTTTTATTTTTATACTGCAAAACATGAAATTGATAAAATATATACTTTAAATTAACTTCTTTCAAATATAATAAAATCAGAATTCCTGTTTCGAAAGTTAATTGCGTGCAGTTTTATTTTTATGTAAGAAATAAATAAAGTTTCCAGTTAAAAATCTAAACTAACACTTTTCACATAAATATAACGCAAAATTTGCACGATTAAACTTCACATTTAAGATAAATAAAAGAATCATTCGTATCACAATTAGAAAAATTAATCACAGATAAAGATCACAGTATATTTTTTCAGTGAAATGAAACTGTATGTTCATTTACAAATGGGGGATTTGTTTATAGTGTTTTATCCAATATATCTTATTAGTCTATAAGAAAGAGAGAGAGAGAGAGAGACTATCAAGAACATTTGAATTTATCATCCAGGAATTGAGATCCAAATTTAAAGAATATTTATAGTGAATCATACGTCAACGTTTTTCTAAGAAAATATTTAAATAAATTATTTTGTATTTCATATCTTTTTACGGTTCTTCTGTTTCATAATGCAAATGTGATAGTTCATAATACAACAATTCTTTTTCTATACTTTCTTTTAAACTTTGGGGAATAAGAATCATATCTCCGCATATTAGAAAAGTAAAACTAGGAATAAATATCTAGTTTAAAGTTTCAAAATAATAATATAATTTTTTTTTCAAGAATTGGTGAACAATTTATTATTTTTCATATCTACGAATGAGTATCTTCATTTCTTTCGCGCCGCATTACAATCACTGTAGAAACTGAAAAGATTCTAAGAAATATATATCCGTTGCTAGTTTGAAAATCGACAATAAAAATTTGTTGGTTTCATCTAAAAATAACATAAAAGACGTAAGTCATGCAAATCGTCAATTGATTTTTCTCTGCGTGTAGGCCTAGCTTTTGTCGGCATCTGAAAGGCGCGCACACGTGGTTTTCTGGCGGTGACGCAAGCTCCTTCTGCCGGTAGGTGGGAGAGGCCGATCTCCGGCATGGGAAATGGTCGATCCGCGGTATGTTGTGCACCAATCCGAGGGCTGGGTTTGTTATGAGAATGTGTACGGCGCCCTTTTGCAGATACTCTCTCTCTCGCTTGGCCCGCTAAGCGTGCACTGAATGTGATGTTTACGTTTTTAGACATCGATGAGATGTGCCTCTTTTTTTCTCTGTACCGGTTTTTTGAGATGGTGAATTTGAAGAAGAAAGATAAGATGTCGAGAGAAAAAGAGGAGATGGATGCAGAGGACTTCATCATTAACTGATTGACTAATGTAAGAAAGGAGTGAAGACGAATGTAATTTGCCTTCTTGTGGGCGGGAAGATTCGTCGTACATTTTAAGATTTTTCATTAATTAATTTTAATGCAATGCAATGGAAGAACACAGGGAGAGAGTCTCTATTCGATTATACCACTT
This sequence comes from Maratus michaelseni, assembly GCA_963931845.1. Taxonomy (NCBI): domain Eukaryota; kingdom Metazoa; phylum Arthropoda; class Arachnida; order Araneae; family Salticidae; genus Maratus; species Maratus michaelseni. Next base: position 393,579,379 of record OZ007588.1, read on the forward strand.
TTAATGGTGTCGGCTGAAATATTTCGTCTTTTTTTTTTTAATTACAACAAACCATTCGCATGCCACACTAACACACATACTGCACTATTTTAAATTAAATAAATACCTGTACTAAGCTCAGTTTACTATTAAAATGTTTGTGATTTTAGATATTGATAGTATATGCCATATGCCTGAGGTTTTATCTGTTCCTTTTTCTTCTTCTTCTTCTTCTTCTTCTCTCTTTTATTTATTTATTTATTTATTATTTATTTATTTATTTATTTATTTATTTATTTATTTTTTGAGACGATGAATAAAAAGTGTATTTGATAAGGAAGTTAAGATGTCGACAGAAAAGGAGGAGATGGATACAGAGGAGTTCATCATTAACTGATTGACTAATGTAAGAAAAGAGTGAATACGAATGCAATTTGCCTTCTTGCGGTTGGAAGGATTTTCCGTACATTTTGAGATTTTTCATTAATTAATTTTAATGTAATGCAAAGTAAGAACACAGGGATTTCTTCTATTATACTACTTTTAATTCTATCTGCTAAAATTATTTCAAATTCTTTTTTAATTACATATCAACCCCTTCCCATCCCACATGCGCAACGTACTATTTTAAAATTACATAAATACCAGTACTAGGCTGAGTTTACTGTAAAAATGTTTTCCATATTAGATATTTATAATATATACCATATGCCTGTTTTGTTTTGTCCTTTTTTCTGCCTTTTCTCTTTTTTTTAGATGACGAATAAGAAGCTTATTTGAGAAGAAACGTAAGATTCCGGAAGAAAAAGGGGAGATTCATCAGATGACTTTCATCATTAACTTATTGACTAATGCCATAAAGGAGCACAGGGTACAAACAAATGCAATTTTCCTAGTTGTGATCGAGAAGATTTCTCATATATTTAATTTTCTTTGCTTATTTCTCATTAATTAACTTTCTTACGTGAAATTACAACGCATTGTAACAGAAAAAAAAAAAAAAAAAAAAAAAGAGGAGAGCCCTTCTTCGATAAAACTTCTTAAAAAGGAAAAACTAATAAAATTTTCTACTAATTCAATTAAAGTTTTTTCAATTTCCACTATGAACAGAATCTAAGTAAATTAGGCACTATTTTAACAAAAAGCATGCTTAAATATAGTTCAGAGCTTGACAAAATTTCGCTTAAAAAAGAAGGGTGCAAATTACAGTACTTTCAAAATAAAGCAATTTTTAGGATTGCAAAAACATTTAATATTATTATATTAATTAACAGAAGATCTATAGATAAATCTGAGAAATAGAAAAGCTTAAAATGCCTAAACTCGAAATAGCTTTGCGAGGGTTCGATGATATACACTATAGAGCCATTTGTCACCGGACGCCTTCAATTTTATATATTTTGTCGAATATTTAAAGATATACAATTCAGATTCTTCTAAAACTTCAGAATTATAAAGAATATATTTGAACTCATATTTATCAACGACGATTTGAACAGGGGAGCAATGAGGGAGCCAACAAAAAATCAAAGGAAAACAAAAATATTTGGGATCACCCTGTAAAGTAAAATGCACGAAATGATCTATCGCTACAGCACACGAATGTGTGGATATTGTACAATGTATATATTCATTTGTGTAAGAATAGCACGTATATTCTCGGAAATATAGCTTTTTTTTTTAAGCTCAAAAATTCTTGCATGTTTTTTGTTTATATCATGCAGGGTACTCAAAAAAATTTAACGCCATTTTCAGAAAACTTGCCAACATGTAAAAAAAATATTATAGCGTTAATTGGAATATAAATATATTAAATGTTTGATAAAATATGAACAGTTGTATAAAATACGTTTTATATGCGCATGCGCGAAAGATAGCAAAGATTTTTCTTTTTTTTTTTTTCATGATTTAGTCAGTCTATAAGGCAACTCATAAAAAAAAGTCCTTCCGGCTTGTATCGGGAGGAAAAGGTAGCTTTCCTATATCTTCGTTTTAAAATTTTAGCTAATGTTACACGAAAACAGCAAGCAAAAATGCAAAGAAACGTTTACAAAAGATTCGTTAATACTGAATTTGAATAAGAAATTCGCCAAATTATTGAGCAATAGCCAAATTGGCTTCATTTATGAAGACTTATTTTGGTCGCCAAATTTGGCAGATTTTGCCAAATGTCGCCAATTTTGGCGAGAATTTGGCGCTAACGGATATGAATATATAGATGTGTATGATTGGGAAAATTATTACAACAATGAAAGAAAATAATTTGCGAGTTAATGTGCGTTAATGTGCGCGTTAATGTGCTGTAATAATGCGCGTTAATGTGCTGTTTTGTTTCAAAATGTCAGCCACCCTAGAATTTCAAACTGCTCTATCTCAGCCATTTTTTAAGATAGAGGTAAACCAAAAAATGCTCTGGAATCCTTGTATTAAGGCCTAACACGTGATTAAAAAATAAATTTGAATTATTATTATTTTTTATATTTATTTTAGTTTTAAATTTTTAAATGGCCGCCATCTTGAAACAAAATGGCGGACCAAGCTGGCCAACGAACTCGGTCGAGACATTAGTGACCTTAATACACACAATTAGTTTCATCCAAATCGATTCATAAATACGGGCGTTATCGTATGACATAGGTCAGATTTGATGACATTATTTTAATTGCTACTGATCACACTAATATTTCTACATTTCCAGTTGATTATCCGACTAATTTAGAATTAACGGAAAACCTCCTTTCTAACAATACTATTAACTTTTTAGATCTTAATATTACACTAAAAGAAAACAAAACAATAATAGATCTATTTGATAAACGTAAAGAAATTAAATTTAAAGTTAATTCATTTACTAATTTTAAATCATGTCTTCATAATTCTGTATATCGTAATATACTCCTTAATCATATTTATAGAATAAAAAGTTTATGTTCCTCTCAACTTATTAACAAAAATATTAAAAAACTTATCTTTGACGCATTACAACATGGTTTTCCAAAAAAATTCATTTATTCCTTAATATATAATTAGTTCCTATTTGATCTTTACAACCAAATTAACACATGCGTTTAAAAAAATCATATAATCTTATAAATATTTACCAAAAAAAAAAAAATTATAATAGGACGGTTGGGTGGGTAGACGTTGGATTGAGGAGGTGTGTGGCGGCGTTGTATGGAAAAATACGCATGGTTAATTTATATATTTATATATAAAAAAAAAAAAAAAAAAAAAAAGGGGGGGGGGCATTTTGATTTACACAATTGTTTGATCATACACATACATTTTATAATAGACTGCGATGTGTTATTCTTATGTATATTAATTTAGTTAGATTTACTTATTCATTATTTAATTATTTTAAATAAATTTATATTCATTATTATTACGAATGTATTTGATCTAATGATTTGGATTAATACCTTTGGTGGACAATATCATATCTACTTCTAAGATAATGTTTACTTTTATACAGTGTTGATGTAATATATTTTATTTAGTGTTTTTATTTAATTTAACTTTGTTTAAAGCCACATTTTTGTGACTAATTCATTTCAATATTTACTTAATATTAATTTTAAATTCTTTGATTCTTAATTCAAATCTTTAGTATTTTAATTTAATTTATTTTAAATGATGTTGCATTTTTAGTACAGTTATTTAATCGTTGTTGACATTTAATGGTACATTTTTAATGTTGCATTAATTATTAATTTTTCCATATTACTACTTATTTATAACATAGTATTATTAATTTATACATCCATTACTTAGCTATTATTCAACTTTCTATTTATTAATTAATTTCATTTATTTATTATTTAACTAATGGCTATCATTAAGATAGTAATATGGTTTAATTATTAAAAACTAATTTCCATCCATACTTTATATTTACTTTTACCACTAGAGGGCATCACTATTTTAAGTTGTTTTTTATTATTAATTTTTACATCTTAATACTTATTTATAACATAGTATTATACATTAATACATGCTTTAATGTAATTCGATTTTCTATTTATTAATTAATCTCATTTATTTATTATTTAACTAATTGGTATCAATTAAGTTAGTAATTTGGTTGATTTATGAAACATTTATTTCCATCCTATTCCTTCGATTCAGATTATATCCATTTTTTTTTCTACTAATAGATGGCAGCACTAATGTTCCTGTTTATTTTATAATCCATTATATTTTAACATTATTTCTGGCATCATTGCAAAGCAATTTATATTTCTAAGCAATTTATATTTCTAAAATTGGCAACATGATATGATTTTTTATGCAATTCATTCCCCAGTCATGTTGGAGTTTTCATGATGGTTCATTAACTGCAAGGTATCTTATTTATATCTTTATTCATCTTTATGGATTTTTTTATAAGTATGGTTTATTTCCTTTTTTATATTGTATTTTATTTTTTATTTTATCACTGATTTAAATCATTGTATTTGAGATGTTGTCCCAATATCATATTTTTTAGCAATGTTTGGCTAATATGAAGATGAAACATCTCATTTTATTTGTGGTATTTAGGCAATTGGGACTTGATAATTCTGTCTAAATTCCACAAATTTCATTTCATTTAATTCATTTAATTCCATTGATTCAATTTTTATTTAATTTCTTATTCTTTCAATGTTTTTTGATTTCATATTAAGTGTGTTGGGGAATCTTTCATTGTCAACTAATTATTTCATACTTAATTATTTCATGGTTTAAGTTGGTGTTATGATAATGTTTCATTTATGGTTATATATATATATATAAATCAACATTTGAACGGAGGGTGGTTTTGGGGTCTGGGGGTCATGATCGGTGAAAATATATCGAAATTTTCCGGAACTGCTTTCCTCCGAACGGCTGCAATAGGTAGCTTTATACTTTTTTGTATTGAAAGCTACCTAATAGTCAAATAAAGTGAAAATTCAGAAAGATATTGGCGATAGAGTGAGCTGATTTTTATTTGCTCTCTAAAAGTAGCTTGAATGATAAGGGATTTTCCACAATTTGTCATTTTTAACACTTTCCAACCTAGTTGAAAAGTGTTAATGACTTCGGTTTGTCTGCGGTCTGCCGTATAGCCGTCTGGCCGTCTGTCCGTGCTCTAACTCCCGTAAATATGCTCGGATTGCTCTGCAATTTTTATATGTTATTGTCGTTATCTATGTTCTCTATTTCAATGGAAGTGTGTAGCACGTATAGTTTTTTTACAGGGACATTCAAAAGAATTCCATTACATTGCGCTCTATGGGGAAAAATCATTTGCGGTTTATTTAAATAATGTTTCACTATTTTAAACGCATTGAAATTTATATATATCACTAAGGTGCATTAGAAGAAGCTTAATATGGAATAGGGTGTGCATAGCACTTATAGTTACTTTACAGGGACAGTCAAAAGAATTCCGTTACATTACGTCTATGGAGAAAAATCGTCTGCGGTTTATTTAAATAATGTTTCACTATTTTAAACGCATTGAAATTTATATATTACAAGAGGCTTACTACAGAATATTGTGTGTATAGCAGTCATCGTTCATTTACAGGGACACACAAAAGAATTCTCTACTGTCTGTTAACAATAATTCCTGGAAGTGCGTTTTAAGTTACTGAACGCAATTTTAATTTTAACTCGCTTTTTGTATATTACGTGGTGTGTATAAATTCTGTAGATCCTATACAGGGAAGCACAAAAGTTCGGGAACACATTTCCGTTTATTGACAGAAACTCCAAAAGGAGAATTTTAAACTGTGCTACGCGTTTCCTAACTAAACTAAAATTTAGCATCCTATGTAGTATATATACAAATCTATAGATCCTATACAGGGCTGAATAAAAGTATTCGGATAATTTACCGAATATTGTATATGTTGGAAATTCCTGAAACTATGTTTTTAAATATGTTATGCGTTTTCCAAATTGTTTACTTAGATGTTATCTTTTAGCTTATTAAATGGTATGATTTGTAAAATTATTTTGGAAGCGTTGGAAAGTGTTACATAATCTATGCTTGACGCATGATTTTTCGTTCTTGTTTATTTTCATACTATTTTACAATTTTTAATGATACTTTAGTTCTCTTTGGAAAACTACCCTTAACGAACCTATTCGAACAAAAAAAGAACTGTGAAAATCAAAGGATTCGTTCCAAAACGACTATAACCCGGTACAATAAAGTTTTCCAAGGAGAACTAAAGTACCAATAAAAAATGAAAATAGTAAAAAAATTAAACATGACAATTTGTGGAAAATCCCTTACCATTAATCTACTTTTAGAGAGCAACTAAAACCCAGTTCATTCTATCGCCGATATCGTTCTGAATTTTCACGATATTTGTCTGGCTTTTTTATATGAGTTGCTCTATAGAGTTGACTATTAAGTAATGAAAAAAAAATCTTTGTTATCGTTTGCGCATGTGCAGATAAAAAATATTTCATACAACTGCTCATATTTCATCAAATTTTTAATATATTTATATTTCAATTGTACTATAATTTTTCTACTACATTTTGGAAAGTTTTCTGAAACTGGCATTAAATTTTGTTGAAAACCAATGCATGATATAAACAAAAAAAATGCAAGAATTTTTTTTAACTTTTAAAAAAAATCGCTCTATTTCTGAGAATATACGTGCTATTCTTACACAAATGAATACATATATTGTACAATATAAACATATTCGTGTGCTGTAGCGATTGCTTTTTGCTTGATTTTTTGTTGGCCCCCTAATTGTTCTCCTGATCAAATCGTCGGCGATAAATATGAGGCTAAACATATTCTTTATAATCCTGAAGTTCCAGAAGAATCCGTCAGGCATATCTTTAAATATTCGACAAAATGTCTAAAATTGAAAGTGTCCGGTGACGAATGGCCCTATAGTGTATATATCAATCAATTTATATTATGATATGCATCCGATATTTATTTTCAAAATATGATGTTTATATTTTCGATATTTTCATATATTTGATATTTATTTTTAAAATATCCTTTTGCATTATATTTTTGATATTTTCAGTAAAACAATTGTAAAAAAAAATTTCAACTGTTATGGACTGTGTCGTTCTGCCGACAAAGAACTTTAAACTCTGGCAGTGATTTATTTAGCCAAAAAAAAGGGGGGGATGTTTTACGAGCTTTACGTTTGAAGCTGAATTTTTAAATCAGAATTTTTAATAAAAAATTATGTATATTAACTTAGAATAGCCATTGGATAGATAAACTGTCTGATTTAGATAATCAGTTATTTAGAGCTTCGTTAAAAAAATAATCTTTTCTGGTTTTGGTTTAGTTCAGTTTAAACTGCACAACAGATTAGGGAATAAAAATGCAGACAAGCTTACATTTATATTCAAATTTTTCAATTAAAAACAGTTATTTTGTATTTAAAATGTTGATACATAAAACATAAATTTTTCTTCATACTTGATACTGCATTCTATAGTTTGTTTCTTGAATAGCGTAAAAAGCAAATAGTTTAACTTTTAAGAAAATTGTTTCTGTTTTTAATTAGTTAATCTTCAATTTTGTTGTAAATGAAGAAAAAAGAAAGAAAGACAAGGGCATTCAGAATATGTTTTTTTGGTACTTCTCTATTATCCCGTCGACCACTTTTCATAACAAAAAACTATCGCCAAACTGTAAGATTAAACGCCAAATATGCAGTCCCATTTACTTGATGTCAGAAGCATTATACGTGTTTGTTATATCATCAAGTAGTTTTAATTCGACATTTGCGTGTATTTTTCATTATGTTACTGACTTATTAGTTATTTAATTAATTATAATAACAATTGCGTCCTTAAATTCTTATATTTTATTTATTTATTTATTTTGATATTCCAATGGCAATGTTCTCCCGTTTATTTGGCGTTACAGTTTGGCGATAGTTTTTTGTTATGAAAAGTGGTCGACGGGATAATAGAGAAGTACCGTTTTTTTAAGTTTTCATGTGTAATATCTTATAGTTTCTAATTTATATTACGTTTGAAAATATTTATAATTAGCAGTAAGTTGACTATTTTGGAAATATTGGATATATATAAAAAATATCGGATATATCAAAATATCGGATATTTTTGATATTTTCTAAAATATCATGATATTGACGAACCCCGAGATTTGCGAAATGTAGGTTAGTTAAATAAAAGACAATAGATTCAGTTATATAGTTTCAGACAATAAATTCAGTTTTTATACTTTAGGCTTCGTAAATCATGGTTTTGTAAACTAGATGAGTGTTTATCTTCTATTTTTTACCTTAGTTTTAAATACATTGTAAAAACATTGAATTTTCTGTTTTCAATTGCAACCCCAATATACTATTTTTAAATGCAATACATTCCAGTGATAAGGTTTGTAATGACAATGTTTGTATTTTTAAACTCTGATAAACTCTGATATCCATAAGATATGCCTTTTTTTTTTTTTTTTTTTTTATGTACCGATTTTTTTAAGATGGTAAATTTTCAAAGAGAGATAATATATCGAAAGAAAAAAGAAGAGATGAATGCGGAGGAGTTCATCATTAACTGATTAACTAATGTAAGAAAGGAATGAAAACGAATGCAATTTGCCTTCTTGTGGGTGGGAGGATTTCCCGTATATTTTAAAAAATATCTCTGTTTATTAACACTTTCCAACATAGCTTAAAAGTTCTTGTGACTTCGGTGCGCCTGTTTGTCTGCCGTCTGTCCACGGTCTAGCTTCAGTAAATACGCTTGGATTTTCACGTGATAGGTATATGTTATTGAAGTTTACTGTATATGGGACATGTTTTCTACTGAAAATATGTGTATAGAATTTCTAGTTTGTTGACAGAGACACACAGAAAAATTACGTTACATTATGATTTTGAGGGGTAAAATCGTTTTCGGTGTATTTTAATGATGCTACATTACTTCAAACATAATGAAATTGATATGCGCTACTAAGGTACACTAAAACACATTTTCAATAGAATATGGTGTGCATAGTATTTAGCTTTCACTTACCGTGATACGCGACACATATCGATTACAATACTGTCTATACGAGCGAGAATAGCTGAAAATGCTGTGGAATGCGTTTTTAAACTTAATAAAATTTTAGTGTATTACGTTGTGTGTATAAATTCTATATATTACTATATAAATTAATTCTGTATGAACGCAGAGGACTTTAATACCATTAACTGACCGACTAATGTAAGAAAACAATAAATACGAGTGCAGTTTTATTTCTTGTGCACAGGAGAATTTGTCATATGAGGCATTGCTGATATTGAGGGCGAACTGGAAAAAGGTGGATTTTTTGTCCTTCTTGTAGGCGATAGGGTTTGTTATCGATTTTAAAAGTTTTTTTTTCTTTTATCTTTTAAATCATTTTTATACTTGTAACTACCGGGTGTCCCAAAAATGACTGATGGATTTTAAAATTCAATAACTTGCAAACGGTGACAGATATTAAAAAAATTCTTGCAGGAGGGTTATGTATGATGTCAGAAGTTTTCTTACTGTGTTTCTTGATTTTAGTTCAAATTTCAAACAATAGATGACGCTGACAGCGTTTGGCATTCAGTCGAGTCCGAAACTCACGCCATTCAGCATTGATGCACCGCCCCCTGAGTACTACATGGCGGCTGTCGCAGGCGCATTTTTTTTTTTTTTTTTTCAGCGCTTGAACAGTCCCTCGAACTTTAACACCAATAATTTCTAAAAGTTTTCTTCGCCTAGTTTATCTGAGATCAAGTAAGTCAATCTAGTCCGCCATCTAGTATTCAGGGGGCGGTGCATCAATGCTGAGTGGCGTCAGTTTCGGCCTCGACTGAACGCCAATCGCTGTCAGCGCCATCTATTGTTTGAAATTCGAACTAAAATCAAGAAACACAGTAAGAAAACTTCTGACATCATACATAACCCTCCTGCAAGAATTTTTTAAATATCTGTCACCGTTTGCAAGTTATTGAATTTTAAAATCCATCAGTCATTTTTGAGACACCCGGTACATCATAATACATGATAATCGAAAAGTCGCGCAGCCGAAACTTTAACAAAGTGTGCAAAATCCGAAATAGATAATAATGGGATTAGTTTTTCAATAAGTGGCAGCTCTATACAGTTTTATGGTATAGAGCAGCAGAAATTTCAATTGCAGCCTATTTTGTCAGCTGTAAGAGCCAATGCAAGTTCAATGCAAGGTGAAGGTGAATGTTTTCCAAGAATAAAGGTTTTTTATGAGTGAACATTATTTCGAACGAACACCTTTCTTTAAAGTCATTGAAGCGTTTTAAAAAGATATCCATAAATGTTCCCGAGCGAATGTTATTTTATATAAGGTTTTTATTTTTACTTTTTAACGCTTTTTTTAAAAGAACTGTGACCTCTGTAGTATCCCTATTTGTCTTCTCTTACTTTCTTTTATTGGGGGGGGGGGGGGGGGTCACTTAAAAACATTTGTGTGTACGAACCAGGGTTGCAGTGGGTACTTGACCGGGTACCCACCCAGCTACCTACCCGTGCTGGGTTAAAAAAAAACAAGGTTTTTTACAACCCTGGTACGAGCAATCCACACTCTATACACAGAAAAAAATAAAATCCAATTTGGATCGAAAGATTCTTAGGTACGTGCCCAAATTGGGCCATGCCTGTTTTGGTTACCACTGTGTATCCATTTTGGGCACTGTTAAATACCCATTAAAAAAAAAAAAAAAAAAAAAAAAATATATATATATATATATATATATATATATATATATATTTTTTTTTTTTTTTTTTTTTTTTTTTTTTTTTTTTTTTTTTTTTTGAAAATGGGTATTTAACAGTGCCCAAAATGGATACACAGTGGTAACCAAAACAGGCATGGCCCAATTTGGGCACATACCTAAGAATTTTTCGACCCAAATTGGGTTTTATTTTTTTCTGTGTATCAATAACCTGAAAGCAAACATTGAACATGAAATTCAAAAAATAACCATCCGAATATTGAAAAGAGGGCCTCAAATGTGGTAAAACGCATTCGTGCATGTATCCTAGGAAACGTGTCATATTTTGAATATCTCCTGTGATAATGCTAATATTTCCTTCAGTTTTGTTTCACAAAATAGTCACTCTTCCTATTTAGCTCGTATTTGTAGTTTGAATCACGCCATGTATTTATTAAATAAAATATTTTGTCATTGCTTGCACGACTTTGAGATCACTCTGTATAAGAAAAATAGTGGAAAGTCTCGCTTCGATTCTTCTTGAATGTTAATTAAATCTGTTACAACATTTCAATTTGTTTCACTGTATCAAATCCCCAACTTTATAGTTTTAATTGTTTTACTTTCAGTTATTGGTAATTTTAACTGTTGTAAAAAACGCGTGACACCTCTTTGTAAATTCTTTTCCTCCAGAGCTGCTCGGGGTGTACCCAATGTTATATTTACATTTTTGGTCATTGGTTAGATTTCTCCTTGCTTTATTTGCACTTTTTCTTCTTTCAGCGATAGATTACCTATTGTTTTCAATCATCGGAAAAATATCGTTACAATTTTCATAAAAAACACTCCAATATTGATGATTTTTTTTCTTTCTCTTAGCAACAGGATAGATATTGTTTCCTTTTGTTAAAAAAGTATAAAAGTAAAAATAGTTTTTTGTTAATACACTTTTTTATAAGCATTCGATGTTTATCTTGAAAATCATGCCTAATTTCATGACTGCAAGTCACATTTTTTCCAAAAAAAATCTGTTACAACACATTAGTTTGGCGTAGGCACTGAACCCGATTATATTTTGTACGCTGGGTAGAAAGTGTGCGAACTAGTGAATTTATTTAAAATAAAAATCTAAATTGATTTCTAAGCGTATAATAATAATTTAATAATTATGAAACTATTAATTGATGAAAGCGTATTTTTAAAAATATATGTTACTTTTATTATTATTTATTTATATTTTTTGCTTTATGCTTTTTAAAATAGTTGGCTGTTGCAGCTTCACGGTCAATTAACCTCTTTAAGCGAGCATGTTTTGGCGCATCATTTTTTTTTTTTTTTTTTTTTTTTTTTTTGTAACTCGAATACAATTGTAACTATAAAGAATATTTGGCGATTTATTACCTGTGGCAGTCTAAAGGTAAAATGCTTTAAAATTAATTTATAACTTATAATTAAGTTAAAAAACTATTTAAAATGTAGCATTGTTATCGGAAACATACCTGTGTATAGAATTTTCATAATTCTAGCCTATGGGAAGTGAGTGAAAAATCGATTACAAAATTCCATCTTTACGTACAAAAACTAAGTTTGTTTATAAAAGACTGTAAAAAGTAGTGATGGGCATAGCGATTATTTTGATTATTCGAATGAATCATTCGGGCATGCGCAGAAGTATATCTATCAAACTTCATTTTTTTTTTTTATTCAATTACTACCAGAAATTTAAAAAAAAGTTTCTGATTTTAATTAGAATTAGATTAGACGCCAGATAAAAATGAACAATGTGTTTCGTAAACGAAACACATTTTTTATTTTTATCTAGCATCTAATTCTGGTAGTAATTGAATAAAAAAATTTTGAAGTTTGACTCAAAATAATCGTTATGCCCATCAGTAGTAAAAAGCATTGTTACCAAAAATTATAATGCACTCCGATTATGAAAAAGTCTTCAGCTAAAAAAAATATTTATTAGGGTTTAATTCAATGGGGATTTTTTTTTAATGCAACCTAATCCATGTGTGATGAATCAAAATTTTGTATAAAATCTGTCATTTGATTTAAGATATATCACACTTTTCTCTTAATTACAACATAATTTTTTTTAATGTATAAGATATATTTTGCATGCTATTCCAGAGAGATAAAAAGAACTCCACCCGATCAAGCAAAGGAGACGAAGCAAAAATTGCAAAGAGATTATATTAATGAAAACTTTTCCTCATCGTCAGATTTTATTTACGTACCAGCGGAAGGTAAAATATAGCTTTTAAAAAGAAAAAAATGTATATATTTAATAGTTTTGTCCAATCTGTAGTATAAATAAACTTTACTAATATTGAAGTATTTTAATTTTTCTTCTCTTTCTTTACTTTTTTTTTTTTTTTTTTTTTGTTATTGCTGGTGTTGTTAAATCATGAATAAGGGTTGAGTTTGAGAATAAAGCAAATATATCAAGCGAAAAAGAGAAAGCAAATTGCAGGGACAACTTCATCGTTAGCTGATTCGCTAATGTACGAAAAGAATACACTTTTTTTTTCTTTTTTTTTTGGGGTGGGGGGGGGGGGGGTAATTATATCATTTAAGATACTACCCTATTTGTTTTTTAACTAATTTCTCTATGTTTAGATACAGCATAATACAAGAAAACACAGAGATAGTCTCTCTACTCCATGATTTTCTATTTTTAATTCTATCTGTATCTTTAAAAACTTCACTTATGCGGTAGTGATATTTTAAAGCTATAATTATTATTATTTTTAAAATGGAAAAATATGCTTGCATTTGAATAATATTTTAATCAATATAAACAGTAATAATAATAATAATAATAATAATAATAATAATAATAATAATAATGCTGACGATGATGATCATGGTGATTTTATAGTATTTTAATATATTTTAATTAATATGTCTACGATGACTACCATCTACGGATAACATTATAAAATGAATATATTTTTTAACGTTTTTTAAATTTTGTGAACATTTAATGTTTTAAAATTTTCAATCGTGTTTTAAATGTTATTTCTCTCTCTCTCTCTTTTTTTTCTTTTTTCATATATATCAGAAAATGATTATCTGAATTTAAAAAAGTGGACAGTGAATTGCTTCATTACTATTTTCGAAAATAATCGCTAATGCTTTGAAAGTTATTTCATTAAAAAATTATCACAATTATGGAATTTTTAACAAACTAGAGATTTTCAAATATAAGACGAAATTTTATTTATTTATTTTATTTTTGTCTAAGTGTTTATCAAGATATCACGGATGCTACAGTATAGATTTTTTTTCTCCTTTTCATTCTGCACCAGTCCTTGGGCGAATGGATCTTTTAATTCCAATGGGTTAGTGGGAATTTTGGTTTAATTTAGCTAAAATACGCAATTTTGTTTCTCTTCCGAAATTTTAATTTTCACTTTAAACATTCACAGCTTGGTCAAAAGCCACAATCTTTTAAAATTCTTCGTTTGAACACTAAATAATTTTATATTTAACATTAAATTTTTTCTGGTGATTTATAAACAACAAAATGGCCACCACAAAACAATTAAAAAAAAATTCTGATCACAATTACTACAGATCGGAATTTTCTTAATTTTTTTATTGATACAAAGTCTTAAATATATTTTTTTTACGTATACAAAGTTTGTGATAGAGTGTAATCTATTCTTTTTATAAGGGTACTCTAGTGGACGAGTGAGTTTTGATATTTTTCGTGCAATCGTGATGACCTGAATTCTAGCATTTGTGTATGAATCAATGAGACTTTTTCTGTCATTTATTTAAGTTTCGCAAAGTATGAGTCTCCGGGAATCTGTTTGTCACTGTTATTTTTGTAATGATATGATAATTAGGTAACTGTGGTTGTGCAGTAGCTATATACACTATATTGCCAAAGGTGACCGGTCACTTGCGATTTTAGACGTTTTATTAACTATCTAGAAAAATACATGAGGAATTAACCTGAAACTGCAAGTGTGTAAACAGTATAGTATAGGTTATATATTTCCGCGAAGATGTTTTTCCGAAACCCCGAGAGGGGACTGTCAACAAATTGAAAAAGAACGAATATCTTTTGAATTACCCTGTAAAAACTAATGTAGCAAAAGCGTTCAAACTCGAGATTATTAATAAGTGGCATTGTAATATACTGTGTTCATTTTTATGAGGATAGCATGTATACTTGAAGAGAAATTAAGGTTTTTATAAAAACAGTCCCAAATTTCGGCAAGTTTTTTGCTTGTAATTTGCAGAATTCTTAATATAAAAAAAGTTATTTTGAGAAAATGTCAAACAACATTGTACATAATACTCTGCAATCGGAATTAAAAAATAATAAAAATTGGATGAAAAATGAGCAGGTTTACTAAAAAATGTTTCACTGCGCATGCGCGAATGCAATCAAAATATAATGTGCATAATGTATTAGCTAAGTATATAGAGCAACTTTTATGAAAGTCTCAAAATCATAGCTTGAAAATTCTGAAAATTATCGTCGATAGAATAAGCTCGAAATCAATTGTTCCCAAAAAGAAGCAAAAAGATGAGGGGTTGTATTAAATATCTGCTGATTAGTGCCAAGATAGCGTACACAATATTGCACGTACTACTGTATTTGGATACAACCCCTCATCTGTTTGCTTTCTTTTGGGAATAACGGATTTCGAGCTTATTCTATCGACGATAATTTTCAGAATTTTCAAGCTATGATTTTGAGACTTTCACAAAAGTTGCTTTATATATACTTAGCTAATACATTAAGCACATTATACTTTGATGGCATTAGCGCATGCGCAGTAAAACATTTTTTAGTAAACCTGCTCATTTTTCATCCAATTTTTATTATTTTTAAATTCCGATTGCAGAGTATTATGTACAATGTTGTTTGACATATTTTCTCAAAATAACTTTTTTTTATATTAAGAACTCTGCAAATTATAAGCAAAAAACTTGGCGAAATTTGGGACTGTTTTTATAAAAACCTTAATTTTTGTTCAAGTATACATGCTATCCTCATAAAAATGAACACAGTGTATTACAATAAGCCACTTATTAATAATCTCGAGTTTGAACGCTTTTGCTACATTAGTTTTTACAGGGTAATCCAAAAGATATTCGTTCTTTTTCAATTTGTTGACAGTCCCCTATGGGGTTTCGGGAAAAAATCTTCACTGAAATATATAACCTATACTATGCTGTTTACACACCTGTAGTTTCAGGTTAATTTCTCATGTATGTTTCTAGATAGTTAACAAAACGTCTAAAATGGCAAGTGACCGGTCACCTTTGGCAATATAATGTATAGTACGGTAATAAATGGAATAAATGGATTTTCAATGCATGTTGACCTCGGGTCTGTGAGTTCTCTCGTGGAATTTGAGCCACGTGTTGACTTCAAGTGAAATTTCCAAATAGCAGTTTGTATAGAGTCTTCGGCTGTGAGTTTTCGCCAATTCAGCAAGAAGTGAAGTTTTCTATTTCAGTAAAGAGCCACCAGAATCCACGGGATTCCATTTACAGTAATTTTACATGATAAAGTGAATTTCATAGGTTCCTTTTAAGGTAAATTTAATAAGTCTTGGGAAAGGATTTTCCCCTTTAAAGGATTTTTCCAGATAAGATTTCTTAACAGTCTTTCATAAAATTGAGCTTATTTTGGATTGTCTGCATTTAAATCTATCTCCCCCTCCATAGCTAATTCCCTGTTTATTTATAAATATTCGCCGATACTGGGTTTGATTTGTCTCATGTATGCCACTAGGAGTTGTGCTCTTGATTGACGTTCCATCTTGTGCTGCAAGGTTGTATCCCAGCCAATGCTAGACCAGATGTCATCCGGATGGCTTAATTGGTAAAGCACTTGGTGCGCTATACCAAGGGATCTGGACATTTTTTCACTCTGTTGGATGTGCGCTGTTAAGTAAGTGATAATTCACATCCTTTGTATGTCTGTTTATTTTTATTAAAAAAAAAATTGTTGTGTTTGGTTAAATCTGTGTCGTGGCCTCTTCTCAAGTGAACAGCCCAGAAGAGTATGTTAAAAGTTTTGTTTAAAAATCTAATTACCGTAAAAAAGCGTAAAAAGCTTTTTTAACCTAATGACTCGACACTATTTTTAAAATGACCCTGCACTGACTCCGTTAAGGCAATTTTGTTGAACTCTAAAAGTGTATTTAAAATCATCAAAAGTGAAAATTATTTTATTTATGAGCTACTTTTACTGTTATTATTTAAATACGTTGATTGTTTTTATTATTAAAGATATTTAAATAAGAAATTTATGAAAAAGAAACGAAAGTCCAAAAATCAGTCAAAATGAAACAGACTGCATTTTCCTAATCTAATTAACATATTTATATTTTTAAATAAAATCTAAGAGTTATCATCCAGAAAACTTCACAGGATCTACATTAGATTCGTAAAAAAAGTATAGGAGGCTTAATGAAATTATATCTGATTTTTTCTTTACTAGAAAAAAGAAAAAAAATGATAGATAGTTACATATTTTCTTCTAGTAACTTCATAAAAAAAATATTTTTTCTCTTAATTTGAAAATTTTACTTTTTTTTTAGTTAAACATATAATTGTCAGGTTTGTATAGGTATTAAGTCTAAAAAACAAGAGTAAGTTGTAAGAATAGCCTTTATCATGTTTGTCTCTTTTTTGTATATTTCGATGTTTTTTACGAACTTTTATGAGGCACTTGCTGCGTAGCAACCCCTTGTGTTGCATTTTTTTTTTTTTTTTTTTTTAATAAGATATTTCAAGTTTTTGGGGGAAAATACTTACCAATCCAATTTTTAAATCAAAATGTACAAATCGTAAGTTAAAAATGTAATTATTATCATTTAGAAGTCTTAATTAGGCCTTATAATCGCCATAAGATTCCTTAAAATAAGTTATCGAGATTGGGAGCATTAAATCATTGGTTGATTGATTGATTCTCTCGGTTTTTCATTATTTTCTCAAACTTTTTTTGGGTATCGTAATTGCGACAAACTGTAGATTGTAGCCAGAATTATTATTTATAAATCTTAATTAGACCTTTCAGTCGTCGTAATATTTCTTAAAATTGATCAATTAGTTTCCGACTTTTTGAGTATTGAAGGATTGGTTGATTCATTAATTCTGCCGGTTTTTCCCTGTTTTCTCAAAACTATTTTAAATATCGGAATACGACAAACTGCATATTGTAGTCAGAAAAATTCTCTATCTGCTCTTCATAAGTTTAGTGTTTATTATGCAAACGTTTCTGAGCTTATTCCGTACAAGCAGACAGACAGGCAAAAAATAAATAAATAAGTAAGTAAATAAATAAAATTAAGTAATATTTTTTATTATGCGTCGTCTAAATAGTCGAAAAAACTTCGAAATAGGTGTTTTTCTGAAAATCACAAGAACAGACACGTCAGTTTTATATATTAGTATAGATTTCGATTAAAAGGACTCCCATGAACCAAATACACATTTACCTCATTTAATATAGCAAATGGTTTAAGTTTTGAACAATGGTCAATTTATTTTGGCTGATTAAGTCCTAAAATGCATGCGTGTTTAATATGATTGGTCGAGAAGAATTTGGACAAAACCATACATGGCAAACTTGCAATTATTGCCAAGCTAGCGTTTGTTTAGTGATTCGAAAATTCACACTTGGAAAACATTAGCTCAAACAAAGTCGTGCATGCAAGTGCACTTTGATAAACAAGGATAAAAAAGAAAAAAAAAAGAAAAGAAAAAAATTGTGAGAAAATTAAAAACACTTTTTAACGTAAAAATTTTAAAATTGCTTTCGATTTTTTTTCTGAATTTTCTTTACATTTTTTTTATATAAATTTTCAAAAACTAAGGGTTTTTTTTTGTAATAATGGGTGCTTCTTATGCGTTAAATATAGACCTTTTCCTTTTATGTCACTTATGGGCATATTAACTGCATATGATAATATTACCTTCACCAACTTGCATTGTTTTAGACAAACTGCCACAAGTATAAATTTTGACTAATTAAAAAAAAAAAAAAAAAAAAAATCCAGTGCTAAAAAGGGTTTGCTTTATTAGTCAATTTTTATTATTATATTTTCTAAATCGGTATCACCGTTTAAAAATGTCTAACCTCAGGGTAGCCATTACCTGCAGATACCTTATTTATGATTATGAGTTTTTAAAATTGTGCACAAATGTGTTATGCCCTGTTGTTCGTTTAATTATAAAACAGACTCTAAAGTAGCCTTTCGAAAAGATGAAGAATTGAAATTGAAATGGATTGCTGCTAGTAATTGGAAAGATTGTGTTCAAATAAAACAATCTCGGGCTTGTTTTTACTGCTGATTTTTTTATTTTTACAAGTACATTTTATTATTATTATTATTATCATTATTATTAACAAAAAGAATCATAATAACTGAATAAATCAAGCTTGTTTCGTAGTTTTTTTTTTTTTTTTTTTTTTTTTGAAGTTTTGTGAGAGGAAATGCATTAGTATATTTTTAAATATCCGTAACATTTCATCATGATATAAAGATCATTGGCGGCTAGTCAGTTTATGTTTTATTTACTTCTTACATATTTGAATTTCTTAAAATAGCAAACAACATATTTCTTAAAATGTTATATCAATAGTAAACAACTGCGAAAGTTGCAGGGTGATTGATTGTAATCGGTCCAATGTTGGTGTTCATCGGCCGATCTGCCGTGACGTCAAAACTCAGCTCTTAGGCATTATCTATAGGATGGTGTTGGCTCAAGACACAATGCAAACACAGAATGGTATTATCTGTGCAAAATCGGTGCAAGAGTTGTAGCATGTAGTACTCATGTCGCCTCTTTGTCGTGATATCTGTCGAAATTGTTCGACTAAACGTAAAAAGCGAACTGGAATATACAGAATCACTTCAAAATGCTGCAATAGAATGTTCTAATGATGATTCATTATATGAAAGTGGTGAAAATGAGCAATTAAAAGTTAATTTCTATTAGTAAACATACAATTTATTATTTATTTTTCTGTAAAAATAAAATCACTTTCCAAATAACTTTCCTTTTTATTACTTGTCAAGGTCTATGTTACTTTGGAGAAATTATTAAACATATATCAATGGTAGTACTCAGGCATACCTAAGGATAAGAGGCAGACAAAGTGAGGGAACTCCAGCACAGATTCTTTGGGAAAAAATTGTATGTAGTGGATCTAAAAAGTACACTGTAAATATTAAAAATCCAAATGTTTCCCTTATTTACAGAAATCATTAAGTAATACAACAACAACAAAAAAAATTAGAAATCTTAAAAACCAACATGTTCCCGACATTAATAGAAACGTCTTTTCCAAGATTTATGGGAAGAAAAGGACCGTTTAATTTCAGAAACGTTTCCATAAACATATTGTATTGTCATATTGGTCTTTTCTCAAATGTCTTCAGACGATAAAGCAAAGGTTTCCATAACCTTGGAGAGGTGCGAGGTTTCATTGAATTTCTGAAAACGTTTCTGCTATATCATAAAAATTTTCTGTGGTTTTTTACAATGTCTGTATAGTGTCAGGTCTCACATTTTCTTTGAAAGGCCCTAGCAGTACCCATAGACAGTGTCAAGGCCGTAGCCAGAAATATATATAGTAGGGTAACTGTGGACTCAAAATTTTGTGCTTATTATCTAACTTAGATTATATTATTATTTAGATTTTAGTAGTTATTAACAGAATACAAGAGAGTGTTAAAAAACTTATTAATTTTTATTATCAATTTAAATATTTGGATAATATTAAGTTTTACAAAAGAAAATTTCATTCTTGAGTCTTCTTCATTGAAAATAAATTTACAATGTCATTTGTGTTGATGTTGCTTCACCGATGTATTGACATTAGTGTCAATCAAATTCATGTTTTCTGGAGTTTTCTAAAGGTATTTTTAATTGTTTTATTGTTGAAAATATATTTCCACAGACATATGACGGAACAACTAAATTCAGCAAAGTTTTTGTAAAGTTGTGGATATTTGGAAATAAGACTTCAGAGCATTTTTCAAGAGTTTCAGTTAAGCGAATTGGACGATCTGTATCAGGCTAACATATCCATTTCAACTGAGATCCTTGAATTCTGCTTTTACAGAGTCTCATTTCGAAAAATTCGTATGGATTTTCAAGATTTCCAAGAAAATGCAGTCATTTTTGCATCATGGTGAAAAATAGAGCAATAAAGAAATAGTAGCATAAAATTTTAAATTTTTACTGTAGTCTATTTGTAATCATAACCCATATTATAAAGACATGTCCATGAGTAACGCTATATTGACGATGGCAACGACGTGACCAATAAATTTCGCTTTTACTGCAATTTTTTTAACTTTTAGACATAGCACAATTCCAATTTTTACACCGTCAAATAGAAAAAAAAAATTACTTTCAAATACATTTTGTTTGAAAACTGCATCTAAAAGTATTGATTTTTGTGGTTTTAAAAACAATTTTCAAGCATAATTTGTTTTTAATCTATCTCTATCACGTGCAACTGAATTACGAAAGATTATTCCATCTGCACTTAAAACAATATAAATAGTTCAGCATTTGTTTTTGGCTAATATTACATAATGAAGTTAAATCTTCGTCAATCAATAAATAAAATAGTATGAATAATATAAATAAAACTCAAATTTAACAGACATGCAATCGAACTACGCACTTAAACCACTGAAATTATCAGAATCAAAAAGATTGCTGTAAGTAGCGAAATATTTGGCGATTTTTTCGACTATTAACTCTTGACATGTGGTTAATACGAAAGTATCGCTTGAAATGAATTTCAAAACTTTATTTGAATACGTTATTGGTATTTTTCATATAAAAATGATTTTTTATGTTGTTAGTAGGCAACCTAAGTAAATATATTAAATGAGTTTTTAATTAACAAAATGATTTTCACCCATGTTTTGTAACCCGGGAAGGATCCCCTAGTCGTCTTAACGACACATTTATAGTCATCCGAAGAGACACTTCTGAAGGGATCTGACCCTAATGGTCCTTTACACTTGCTACGAGGTTGGCCTGTGTTTGTTGATCGATTAGTTCTTGTATATATTTTTTAAGCAAGAAGACGATCTGCAGAGAGCATAAATAAACATTAAAAATTTAAAAACTGGAAACATCGAAAACACCAACATCTCTCGAATATTCCCCAGATACGAATCTAGCCGAACTTTCTGCAACACCCCCGAAAAATATCGCCTCCAGATTTTCACCTCGTTGTTTTAAACATTTGCTACTTTGGAATACGTGATCTGCTTCTTTAACATGAAACAGAAGAACGTTCAAATGCTATGGAATAACGCAAGAAAAAGAAAGAAAAAAATAGGAATAATAAATAAATTCTGGAATAAAATTTTCCGACATCCTGCTTTTCCGTTCATTTACATACTAATAAGAAAACGCTGCCTCCAAAGGCTTTCCTTCTATTCCTTTACTTAATGAATTCTTTACCCTGGAAAGTTGGGCGAATGGTTGTTTGGGTTCATTAGATTTAGGAGCTAAGGGAATTTTGTGCAAGGAAAGGAGGTGTAACAGTCTATCTTTGTTATTTGCATTGTGCGCTGAAAAAGGAGGTTTTTAAAACGATCAATGATTGCCCGAAATCAGAACAAATCTTCATCTTGATCATTCAGCGTGGATTGCATCATTTGTTGAGTAATAGAATTATTCTTCTGAAGAACAAGTGTGAACGTTTGTGAAGAGTTGTTGTTCTGCAATTTCTTCAGATATAAAGCTTTCGAGAGCAGAGGGAATAGAGAGAAAGAACTCTCTCTTTATTTCTAACTCATAAAAGTAACTGAAAGCAACAATTTTTTTCACATTTAAAAATGGAAATTAACATTGAATTTTTTAAATATTCTGTTTCTAAATGTGTTTCTTGTTATTTTTAAAAATAACGTTTTTCTAGAAAAAAATCATAAAAATTAAACAATTATAAGAATTATTAAATTTATCTTTATAAGAATTAAGAACAATAATTTATTCATTTACAATATAGATGACATTTGTGAATACTTTCAAACATCTATCAAAGTTAATCCAAATAATCCTATTATTATTATTATTATTATTATTATTATTATTATTATTATTATTATTATAAAGAATCGAAAGGTATTTAGAATTTAAAACTGAAAAGCTATTTGGAAAGAACATAGCAACTGATTTTTCGAAATAACCAAAGAGCTATTTGTAGTTATTCTTTATCTCTGGCTTCTTGGATGTAAAAAACATTTTGTAGGAGAAAAATATAGGGAAATTAATTTAATTTTAATTAAAGCATTTCCTGCAATACATAAGTCTTTGATTAGTAAAATTGTGTACCTAACTTTACTGCATAATGTTCCTAATAAATTGAAATGCATTTTTGGAATAGAAAACTATATTGTTTCCACCAAATTTCTGCATATAGACCCTTAGATAGCGAACTGGTTACCTTGAAAGCTTGAACGAATAGCTTGTTAGAAAAAAAATATTTTTAAATGATCAATGATTATACAATATTAGAGTAAAATCTTCAACTTCATTATTCAGAATGAGTTAAAGGATTTGTTCAGTAATGATATTATTTTTCTCCAAAACAAGTGCAAACGTTTATTAAGAGTTTCTGTACAAATTTATTCACAAACGTTTATTAAGAGTTTCTGTACAAATTTATTCACAAACGTTTATTAAGAGTTTCTGTACAAATTTATTCACAAACGTTTGGCTTCATTTCTATGTTAAATTTTGAACTTTACTGAAAAAAGCGAGTTCACCGTTTTTCTCAATATAATTTCTTTTGACACAAAAATCAAACAACCTAATTCATTTAGCAGTATTTTATGCCAGCAAATATTTCAGGGTTCGTACCACTGTTTTCAAAAGTAATATTTTCCTTATATAATCACAGAAATTTGCGATTATATAAGGTGAAAATTGTTCTTTCAAATACTATTCATATTGTAAAGTTAAAAACTGGCCAATCCTGCGTTTTGCACCTATGTAGCATTTAGAATGTAAAGGCAACACCAATTCCTTTTTCCGATTATTTGTAACTGACCACTATTACACTTATATTTTGTTTTCTACACAAAGTCTAATTACAATAGATTTGGTGTTGTCCCATGAATTTTCATTTCGTTTGATTGTGCTGTTTTCCACTGACAATTTTTCAACCGAATAATTCAACAATAAATATCAAATGTATCTCGTTCTTTTTTTCTTTTTAAGCCCGATCCCAACGATTCGAAATCGGATCTCGTCCGCACTACAAAAAAAAAAAAAAAAAAAAAAAAAAAAATATCGATTTTACGGTATAATACTGGCTTATTTTACTGTTTATTACTGTTAATTACTGTTAATTACTGTTTATTACTGTTACGGTATAATACTGGCAGACAGACTGCCAGTATTATATCGTAAAATCAACATTTTTTTCAGTGCGAGCCCGAAAAATTTTGTGTAATCAGTGCCCGAGCCCGATACCGAAAGTACGTAAGAGAAAATTATTAATAATATTAATTTCCACATTTCAAAATATCTTCTTGCATAGAAATAATTATTAATACTAATACTCTCCCATAATGACGTTTCTTGATTTTCATGTCCCTGAAAAATCTGTTTAAAATAGCAAATTTGTTATTTATACTCAATCATTGACAGAAATCTGTCAAAAGTCCCAATTCTTATACGTTAAAAATATCATTGTACAACTGTGACAGAAAGACATGAGTTCTGTTTTCCAGTCATTCTGGAAAAGGACTTCAAACAGAAGAGAGGATAGACAAGGGATATTCCGAAGCTTCTTTATGTTACTAACACTGACCGTGCAAAGGCTTCATAATCAGATAGAATATTTCTCCTTATATGCCATGAATAGAAATTCATTTCCCTTTCAAATTGATTTTCAAAGGATTGTAAAACTAAGAAACTTGGATTATTTTCCTGTTTCTCAAATAGCATCTGGCAAGTTTTTTTTTTTTTTTGTCATTTTTTAATAAATAAAATTTTCTGAAGACTGAATACTAATATAAAAATTCAGCCTGAGCACGTTTCGGCCCCGGTATTGGACTTGGATTGTCTTCGTCTCATCTCTAGTCTTCATTCATTGGGAGAATTTGTTTGAAATAATTCTTCATATTGGATTAAATTAGAATCTCTGCAACTACTCGAAAACACAGCTGTTCAAAAAAGGAAAATGCAGCAGAAGTTTTTTCTTCCACTTAGTGCAATATCTCATGAACAGATTCGCGAACATAAATATATTTTTGACTATTATATCCAATTATCTTCAAATACAGTACCCAACTTATCATCATTAAAAGCGATAGTGAATCATTTAATGACTATTTTATTTTATAGCATCAAATAATGAACAAAGTGAAAACATCGTTTAAAAAACTTGTATAATTGGTGCAACAAATAGAAATCCCAGCTAATTAGTGGTGTATTATATGTGTTTGTGAAATGTGCTCGTCTATTAGTGAAATATGCCAGAAAACTCCAATTAAAGAGAATCTCGTGACTCTAAAAACAGTTCATGGACAAAAAACAAGAACATTCTCTTTCTCTTGGACTAAAAAACTTTTAAATTAATCTGTCTACAAAGCTCATCCAGTCAACACATTTAAAAGGAGCGAATGGCTCTTGTAATTTATAAAATATGAATGTACTTTTGTAACTTACTAAATTTAATCTAAAATTTAAATTTAATTAAATGTAAAATTAAATAATATACATCTTTTGCTTATACACAAAAATGACTTATTATTTCAGTCAATAATAATTTCGTAAAAAAGTTCTTTTACAGAAATATAGTCACAAAGGATTAACGTGACTTTACATTGTGAACGTGTCCTGGATCTGGATAATACGTTCTATCTTGGACACAAGTGTGTTGATCGTCGAAATCAGTCTCAATCGTTATTTACTTTCTGAGGAACCAATTTTTTGAGGTAACACGCAACAGAACTTACACTTCTAAGAGAATCTGAAGAAACACTTCTCGTAACAAATGGGTTAAGCCAAATTTTTATTGTAATTAGAGGTTTCAATTCTTGTGTTTCATGGCTTTCAGTTCGTATGTGAAGTTGAATTAGTGTTTCTAACTCTTCATCTTCAGACAAAAGAACAAAATATTCTTATGGATACCTTTTCCAACAAAAGAAAAGCATTTGTAAACAAAACGAGAATGAAATGAAAAAAAGTGCCTACAAACCCACCTACACAGATAAAAATTTCTACAGTGAAAAGTACACACAAAGATCTCACCAATCAACATTTAGATGAGTTATCGATGCATGGAATTAATCGCTCTGTAAACAAGTCATTTGAAACAACTGTAAGCGTCTCGTTTTCTCTTCTTTTTTTTTTCAATGGGGCATTATTTTAGCCAATCAGCAGTTGCTGCTAAAGTCCGATAAAGAGAACGTGCTCCTGGAAAGGATGCTTTATCACGATATGAGATTTTACCTTATCAATTTTTTTAAATGATCCGCCTATTCATTCAGTTGGACAGTTATTCTTCCTTTAATTACAAACAAAGCATGTTTCTCAATGTGACGAAAAGAAATTGACAAGGGTTTCATAGAATTCTGACGTGCCAGAACAATAATAAAAAATAAGAAATAAATGATAATTAAATAAAAAATAAAACAGAATCTGATGTACAATTCTAACAATGTAAAACTTGATGTTCCAGATAGAATACTGTGGGCGTTTGGTTTGGTTTTTCACTATGATATAACAATAACACTAATTCTGTGGTTGAATATGAAGCTTTGAGAAATAACTGAATGCTTCATTTTACAAATAATTAAAAGGGATAAAATGAGTATGTGATAAATATAAAAAAAGACCAACAAATTTCAACATCATAAAATAATAAAATGATAAGAATGGTTCTGTAGTTGAATATGACACTTTGAAAAATAACTGAATACTTTAGCTTAAAAATAGATGAAAGGGTAAAATAAATATAAGATAAACACCGTTAACAGATCCTCAAATTTCAACATAAAATACTCATGCTCTTTCACTGTATGGGATTTTGCCTTATCATTTTTTTAAAGCATAGGCCTATTCATTCAGTTTGGTTGTTAATTTTTAAAAACAAACCATGTTTCTCAATGTGACGAAAAGGAACTGACAAGGGTTTAGTAGAATTCTGACGTACCAGAACAATAATAAAAATACAAAGCGTTATTACGTAGATAAATATTGTTAAACAAGCAAAGAGGAAAACAGAATATGACGTACACGTTTAACAAAAGAAAGTTTGATTTTGCAGATATAATTTTGTGGAAATTTTTATCCCAAGGTGATATAGCAATAACGCGAATTCTGTGGTTCAAAAATGACAGAATGCTTCGTTTTACAAATTTCTAAAAAAGGTTAAAGTTAGTGTAAAATAAATATACCAAAATGATTCGCAAGTTTTAACATAAAATACTGATTATTTATTACGACATGAAATTTTGTTTTAGGATTTTTTTTTTTAGAGGATATGACTATTTATTAAGTTGGACAGTTATTTTTTTTATTTGACTACAAACAATGCATATTTCTCAATGTGACGAAAGGTATATTTCATAAGGGTCTGTGGCGTACCAGAATAATGGTAAAACAGAAAGCTGCCTATCTTATAGAAATAATAGTAATTAATTGAACAGTTTAAGATAATCTGATATACACTTTTAACAATGCAAAACTTTGTTTCAGATATCTTTCGAATGTTACACTGCTGGCCATTAAAATTGCAACACCATGAAGGAATGAAAATAACAGAATGATATTTATTGGACAAATATATTATAATGGGCAGAACAAGTGGTTACATTTTTAGAAAATTTGGAGGTATAGATCCTGAGAAAACACTACACAGAGTAACCACCCTGGCCTGGCTGCAATAAATGCATTTATCTGCCTAAGCATGGAGTCGAACTGAGATTGGATGTCATGTACGGGTACAGCAGTCTATACACCTTCAACACTATGCCACAGTTCATCAACCGTAATGACTAGCGGTTGGTGGCGTGCCAGTCGCTCAGCAGCCATTGACCAGACATTTTCAATTGGTGAGAAATCAGAAGAATGTGCTGGCCAGGGTAACAGTCAAACATGTTCTGTATCAAGGAAGGTCAGGATAGTACGGCGAACATGCAGTCGTGCATTGTTCTGCTAAAACGTAGAGTTGCGGAGGCATCGAAGATAGGGCAAAACCACGGGCCGTAACACATTAGAAATGTAACGGCTGCTGTTGAAATGGCCGGCAATGCGAACAAGAGGTTACCGAGATGTATATCCAATGGCACCTCATAGCGTCACTCCAGCTGATATGCCAGTATGACGATGTCGAATGCAAGCTGGCAATGTGCGTTTTCTACAATGCCGCCAAACACGGATACGGGCATCATGATGCTGTATATGACACAGGAATGGCGTCTCACGTCGTCTTTTCAGATGAATCCAGGCTCTGTAGACAGCATCATGATAGCCGCATCCGTGTTTGGTGGCATCCTTGAGAATGCACATTGCCAACTTGTATTCGCCATCAGCATACAGGCCCATAACCTGCAGTGATGGTGTGGAGTGCCATTGAATACACGTCTCGATAGCTTCTTGTTCCAATTGCCGGCAATATGAACAGCAGCCGTTACAATTATGAGGTGTTACTGCCCGTGGTTCTGTCCTATCTTCGAGGCCTCGGGAACTCTACGTTTCAGCAGTACAATGCACGACCGCATGTTGCTCGTACTATCCTGACCTTCCTTGATACAGAACATGTTCGACTGTTGCCCTGGCTGGTTCCTGATTTCTCACTAATTGAAAATGTTCTGTCAACGGCTTCTGAGCAACTGGCCCGCCACCACTCGCCCGTCAGTACGGTTGATGCACTATGGCATAGTGCTGAAGCTGCATGGACTGATGTACCCGTACATGACATCCAATCTCTGTTCGACTCCATGGCTAGGCAGGTAAATGCTGTTATTGCGGCCAGGGGTGGCTGCTCTGGGTAGTGTTGTCTCAGGATCTATACCTCCAAATTTTCTGAAAATGTAATCACGTGTCCTTCCCATTATAATGTTTTTGTACAATAAATATCATTCTGTTATTTGCATTCCTTCCTGGTGTTGCAATTTTAATGGCCAGCAGTGTAATTCTGTGGGCTATGATTAAAGCGATAACAGTCATTCTGTAGTTGAGTGTGAATCTTTAAAAAATGACTGAATGCTTCAGTTTTAAAAAAAGTATTAAAAAGCTAAAATAAATTCAAGATAAATACAAATTAAAAGATTCACAATTTTCAACATAAAATATGGAAAGAGATAGAAAGAAAGTGAGTATTTCATTTTTCGATATATTTTCATTGTACCACCATTCTTTGGCGTGTGGGTCATGTATTATAAGTGAACTAGCAAGCTACGCCCGCTACGCTGGTCAATTTCTCTTAACGAACCTTTAATCAAACGAAATATTGACCTTGAAATTGACCCTGTGTTTTAAAATCATACGGACCTTTACTTCGAATGTCCTTCCGCATTTTTGAAAAAAATACTGAAAAATCATTTCCATTGGATTTTAATGAAGTTACAATACTTCAAATATAATGAAATTGATATGTCTCACTGAGATGGACTAAAATATGCTATTTGTCGAGAATTGAATAAAAATCCTGCACTCGTGACATCATGATTCACTTTTATATTTTAACAGTATATAATTTGCTGTTATCATTATATTTTTACGCGTGAAGGATTCGCTATGGTACTCCATTGTGAAATTTGGTAAATTTTTAATTCAATATTTGAAAAACGGCATAATTATTAGATTTGAAATTTATATCAAGAAAAATGCAAATTTTTACCTTTCTAACGCAGTTTGTCAAACAATTTTCTGACAAATACTTTTCGAGCTATTAATTTTTTCAGTAACTTCAAATGTTTCATTTTCCAGATTAATCTGTGGCAACGATTAGCGAAAATCCCAGTCGTCAGCAACACATACCTTTTTATTAAAGAGGATTGAAATGTTGATAAAGGTGTCAACCAGAAACAGAAACTCGTAAAATCTAGTTTTGCTTTAAATAAAGCATTTTCTTAGCCTCTTTTGCCATGTTAGCATTCTTCCTCATAAGCTTCACAAATCACACATCGATCTTGTTATAGCCAAATTATACCTCACAGAAAAAAATAAAACCCAATTTGGGTCGAAAGATTATTAGGTATGTGCCCAAATTGGGTCATGCCTGTTTTGGTTACCACTGTGTATCCATTTTGGGCACTGTTAAATACCCATTTTCAGAAGAAAAAAAAAGGAAAAAAAATTTTGTAATGTGGGCACATACCTAAGAATCTTTCGACCCAAATTGGGTTTTATTTTTTTCTGTGCTTGACAGACTTTTTACTTTTTTAAAATGATATACCTTTGGT
This sequence comes from Maratus michaelseni, assembly GCA_963931845.1. Taxonomy (NCBI): domain Eukaryota; kingdom Metazoa; phylum Arthropoda; class Arachnida; order Araneae; family Salticidae; genus Maratus; species Maratus michaelseni. Next base: position 393,609,485 of record OZ007588.1, read on the forward strand.
AAATAATCTAAAATTTTGTTAGAGTAATGTTTCATAACTTGTCTTCATATTTTCCTCATCATTAAACATTTCTCTATACGAATATCAGAGGAACGGATAATAATCAGTTGAAGTTAAATAATAATTCTTGACACAAACTAAGGCAGGATTATAATCTATTACCAGTGGTCCCGTGTGAGTATTTCGCACTGCAGTCTTATATTTTTTAGCAATATCTAATATTTTTAGATGCAGGTTTAAACTTCTAAAGAAAAATTAAGGATAAAAAAAAACATGGGCCAAAGAAAAATAAATTGAATACACATAAAATAGAATTTAACTTAATATTACAATGCATACATTTTTGGCTACACGTGAAATACCGCTACTTGAATCAGTCGATGGTGTTACTTTCTTCTAAACATTTAAATTTAAATTTTGCTTTTTAATCATAAATATAAAATAAGCCCGTGCAAAAACGTCTCAATTTATCTTTTTTTTTTTTTTTTTTTTTTTTTACTATTTATTATTTTTATAATCATTGTTCAACACGATATTTTATTTTTGTGGCAAGATTGACTTGAGAAAAATCTTTCATTTCGTTTATGAAAACAATGCTGATTTAACTTTAATTAACTGCAAATTTTAATCAAAAACATGCTTTAACGAAATATGAGTGTACTATGTCAGAAGCCGGTTGAAAAATCTTTTGAATGTTACCCCATTCATTGCTTTGCGTTTTGTAAATGCATAGAAAAAGGATGTTGACGACAGAAATGATATATATGATTGTTATAAGTAGTGGTGTAATGTGGTTTGGTTGTGCCCCTTATCTATAAAATTCTGAACAAGATCTTTGCTTGCTATAACGTACCTGGCTTGCAATAAATCTGGGATACAACAAACAGGGAATTTGGTATGCGTTCGAATTTCAACCCATTTAATCATATAACTTATAACACACCTCCAAAAGTTTTGCATTTGATTATATTCAGCAGTTTTTTATTTTGTTTATTTGTTTGATTTTTCATGATGTCTATATTTTTTAAATTCCTGTTTGCATTTTTTTAAAAGTATATCTGAATTTTAAAAAAAAAATCGATTTATAAAGACAATTAAATGGCTAATAATTTAATTTACATTTTGAATGCATTTCTTGTGCTTGTATCTTTACTCAATAATTAATAAAAATTCCATTTATAAAACTATTGAATATAATAACCAAGGTTTACCCAGAGAAAAGAAAGGGTAATATTAATATATTTTATTGCACAATTAGAAAAAAATGACAAAACACGGAAAATTTTTGCTACAAATTACTTTTTTCAAAACAAAGTTTAATAAGAAACTAGTCGTTAGGGGCCACTGTAATTTACCCATCATGGATATGCATAATATAAAATATGAAAATAAAACATGTGTAAACTATTTATAAAATGCATTGCAATTGGAATAAAATCCTGGCTTGATGACGTCATAAACTTTAAATGCTCTATTACAACGTAAAAGATACATCCTTAGAACTTCAAAATTGATAATCAAATTAACTAACGTTTTACTGCGTCGGATTAAGTGTCTCATTTCCAATTAAAATATATTTTTGAATTGAAATTTGGATGAAATACAGGGTCATGAAAAATCGAAGAGTGTGGTAAATAGGATTACAAATATCTCGGCAACTCATTATCTGATCGACTTCATTCTTTATGCAAAATTGATTTATTTTATTGTCTTTTATACTCACTCCTTAAAATAAACAATTTCGAAAATTTTTATATACCTTTTATCAGAATGAATATTTCGAGAGTCCAAGAAAAATAGTTCCGGATAATCGAGGTTACTGAAATTCAATAAGCTTCTTCCCATTATTACATACTAAATACATACCAAATTTCAAGTCTCTATCTCAATTTGTTAGGGAGATAGAGCGTTTACAGTCACACACACACAGAGAGACACACACACAGACAGACGGACGGCAATTTTTTTTTCTAAAAACGTTTTTCGGAATCGTAAGTGTCTGAAACGTGTAAATCCGTCAAATTTTTTTTTTCGATTTTCAAAACGATTACAAGACTTACACTATACTACGTGTGATGGGTAAGTAATACCCTATACTACGTATGATGGTTAAGTAAAAATGAAAAATAACCTCTTCTAAAATTATCACCTTTTCAAACTGTCTCACATTGGGTACCTTATCCTCTTCCATCTCCCTTCATTAACGGGATCTGCGGATCGATAGTTACGCCACTGGTCGTGGTTCTGAAACCAAAATATCATCACTAGTTCTTTGGTAACGCAGCTGTTGTATTCAAATAGCTGACTTTCATCAAAGGAATATTTTTGTTAAGACCTTTTAAACACTTTCCAACATAGTTGAAAAGTGTTTATGAATCCGGTTTGTCTGGCCATCTGGTCTGTTTGGCCTTGCTCTAACTCGCGTAAATATTCTCAGATTGTCATGTAATTTATAAATGTTATTGAGGTTTACCATGGTATGTTTGATATTGAAAATTAATTTTGTTTATTTAGGGTTAGTTTACAGGGACACCCAAAAGTATTCCGTTACATTACAGTCAATGTGGGAAAATTGTTTTAATACATTTTAATAATGTTACATTGTTTCAAACATAATGAAATTGATATGTGTCCCAGAGGTGGATGACAACATGTTTTCAATACAGTATAGAATAAGTAAAACTCATAATTAGTTTACAGTGGCACTCAAAAGTATCCCGTTACATTACAGTCAATGTGGGAAAATTGTTTTAGTACATTTTAATAATGTTACATTGTTTCAAACATAATGAAATTGATATGTGTCACAGAGGTGGATGACAACATGCTTTCGATACAGTATAGAATAAGTAAAACTCATAATTAGTTTACAGTGGCACTGAAAAGTATTCCGTTACATTACAGTCAATGTGGGAAAATTGTTTTAGTACATTTTAATAATGTTACACTGTTTCAAACATAATGAAATTGATATGTGTCACAGAGGTGGATGACAACATGTTTTCTATACAGTATAGAATAAGTAAAACTCATAATTAGTTTACAGGGACACCCAAAAGTATTCCGTTACATTACAGTCAATGTGGGAAAATTGTTTTAGTACATTTTAATAATGTTACACTGTTTCAAACATAATGAAATTGATATGTGTCACAGAGGTGGATGACAACATGTTTTCTATACAGTATAGAATAAGTAAAACTCATAATTAGTTTACAGTGGCACTCAAAAGTATTCTGTTACATTACGGTGTATGGGGGAAAGATCGTTTTCAGTGCATTTTAATGATATTACACTGTTTCAAACATAATGAAATTTATATGCATCATTGAAATGTATGGTAAGATGCTTTATACAGAATATAGTGAGTAGCAAATATAGTTTGTTTACAGGGACGCACTAAAGTATTCCATTGTAATATTATCTATGGGGGGGAAATCGCTTGCAATGTATTTTAATGATGTTGTGCTATTTCAATGAAATTGATATACATTACTGAAATACACTACAGCATATTTTCTATAGATTATAGAGTGCGTAGAATTTATTGTTTATTTACAGAGACACTCAAAAGAATTCTGTTACTGGACTGACTTTGATCTATAACTGCTGGATGTACGTTTTTAGCTGTGATATGCATTTAAAAATGTAACTATTTTTTAGCGTATTACAAGGTATGTTGATCATATACAGGATTACACGAAATAATTACCTCCACATTACCTCATTACCTAACACATTACCACATTACCACATTACCACACATTACCTCCTGTGGACAGCAATTTCTGAAAATGAATTTTCGCTGAGTTGTGTGTTTTCAATGTTTATTTAGGTATGTCATTTCATTGTATAAATAAAAATGAAATTTCTTAACAGTATTCCGATAATGTTGTAAATTGTTTCATAATCTACACCATGGTACATAGTTTTTTGTTCTTGTTTCATTAGAAGATGCTTATGTATAGAAGGTACAAAACAGTTGTTTATCTATCACCTCTCCGCGGTTTGCCATGCATGACAAATTTTAAATAAATTATTAAAAATCTAACAAATTTAAAATCTAATGTATCGTGAACCCTAACTGACTACTTGATAATCAGGAGATGTATACGTCGCCATTTCTCTGTTGCAAATAATGAAATAATGACGTCGTGAAATTTCTCTTTGTTTTTAAAAATATTCCCGAATCGCTCTGTGAAATCAGTGATCCGTAATATTTAATTATTAAGCTCTTCTAGGTTAGACTGGGATAGACATTTCGAAAACGATCAATTTCTTCATTTTTACTTCAAATGTATGTTGTAACAGGAATCTTCCAAATAACAATTCATTGATGTTTGACGTGCTTAAAATAAGAGTGGGCTATACTCTCTCAGTGTAGAGTCTGGTCCGGTTGAAGTTTAACTTATTTCATGCTTACATTACCAGACTACTTTAAAGTACGTGGTTTGGTCTTGCAGGGCTTGAATCACATATGCTTTTTAAGTTTCGACTGTTTATTATGCATGCTTATAAGTTCTTGACGAAAATGAGTTATTCTGACCATACACTCCTTAACATCTACTATCAGATGTATGTGAAATTAAAATTTGAGATATCCAATTTCTCCATAATTCAATAATTAATTGCGTCCAAGTATTTTTGACTTCGTGCAAATTATCGATGCCTCAACCAATCAAGTCACTTCATTTTATTCATTTTTTAAATCATTTTCAGGATAATATTAAGGCATGTGCGCACGAGGCGCGAAATTTCCGCTCCGGTTAAAGTTTAACTTATTTCAAGTTTATATGCTCCACTTTAACCCTTTAACGGACATTGGTTTCCCCACGAAACCACAAAATTTTAATTACGAAATTCAACAATGACAGCAGAATTTTAATAGAAATGTTTTCTATTTATTATATATGTGAAATATCGCTTTTTTTATATATACTAGGGGGCTCTGCCCCCAACGAGCTACGCTCGCCAACCCCCCGTTCTGAAAGAGCATGATTTAAAAACACTCTGATTTGATCATCTCTAAAATGATTACGGAAGATTGTATTATAATTAAACAACCAGTGACGATCTGCTGTAACAGGGTTTCCATTCATTTTCCTTTGACTGAGGGATTTTAAGGTCGAATCAACTGCTGTTGAAACAGATTACAACTGTAACTGTCACCAAAATATATGATTTAAGTCCAAACGTGCATAATCGTGGCGACGCGTCACATTCAGTTGACATCAGATGCGTTACACGTATTAGTTTTTTCATCGAGGAATTTTTAATTCAACGCTTATTTGTCTTTTGATACTTCTCCATTACCCCGTCAATCAATTTTCATTAAAAAAAAAAAAAAAAAAAAAAAAAAAAAAAAAAAAAAAAACTATCGCTAAACTGTAACACCAAATAAACAAATAGAAGAATTTTGACATTGGAAAGGAAATATTATTATTTACGCTGTTTTAAAATTTGCAATAATAGGTAAAAGATTTGTCGAAATAAATTGATCTCTCATGAAAATGTAATTATTAATTGAAATTGGTTGGAAATATTATTATTTGATCATTTTAAATGTGACGTAAATTTCCCTAATACACTGCTCAAAACAATTAAAGGATATTGCAGTTTTAGGTGGATTTTGTATCTGGGAAACTTTTTAGCTGATTGATACATGGTCGACAGACATAGTAGGTTATATGAGAATAAATTACACATGTTTGGCAGAAAAAAATGCATTTTATTGCGCATTTGTGTACAAAAGGAAAAAAACACAATTTGTGCATATGAGAAAAAAGAATAAGAAAAGGTGTTTTCTTCAAAGAAAATCATTTTCAGTAGGGGGTATGGTTTCCACGGACGGCCAGCAACGTTGAACACCTTTGAGGCATGGACTCAATGAGGCTATTAATGACGAGTTGGGGTATTCTGCCCCACTCTTCCAGAAGAGCTCTTTCCAGTTCTTGGAGAGTTTGTGGGGGTTGTTGGCGGCCAGAAACTCGTCTTCCTAGAGCGTCCCAAACGTGCTCGATTGGATTCATGTCTGGAGAACACGCTGGCCATTCCATTCGAACGATTCCTTCCTCAAAAAGGAAATCCTCCACCAGGTTTGCACGATGTGGCCTGCAGTTATCGTCCATTAAAATGAAGTTATCTCCGATTGCTGCAGAGTAAGGGACTACAATAGGTCTGAGGATCTCATCCCTATATCTGCGACCAGTCAGAGCTACATCTCGAATGATGTAGAGGTCAGTGCGCCCGTCAATGAAGATGCCACCATACACCAACACTCCTCCACCGCCAAATCTGACACTTTCGTGCATGAACGCAGGATTATTCCTACTGCCACGGTCCCTCCAGATGAAAATACGCCTATTATCCGGATGCACAGGAAAACGGGACTCGTCAGAAAACAGAATATTGCTCCATTCATTTCTCCTCCAGTTGACATGCTCGGTTGCCCACTCCCTGCGGTCGCGACGATGCCTTGATGTTAATCTAACACATACCATCGGTCGGCGAGCATACAGACCTACAGCATGGAGCCGGTTTCGGACAGTCTGAGTTGAAATCCTGGTGCCTGTAGCCGAGCGAAGGTGTTGTTGGAGAAGAGTAGCGTTCATGTTTCGGTGTCTCCGAGCTGTTAACGCTAAATACCGATCTTCATTGGGCGTTGTTGCCCGTCTACGACCTTGCCCTGGTCTTCGGCCTGCACATCCACTCTCCAAAAAACGGTTCCAAATCCTGGAAATGACACTTTGTGACACTCCAATGGCTTGCGCTACTTCGGCTTGAGTTTGGCCCCCTTCTAACCTACCAACAATTCTCCAAGCTTCTGAATCTGTCAAATGACTTCGCTGAGACATCGTACTCATCGAAACAAAGCAATCACTGAATGCCGATCATCCTTGTCTTCATTCTCTTTTATCCAGTTGAAAGTCAAATTTCATTCGCTGCCGCTGAAGCGACGTTTTTGACGTCGAACTCAAAATTTGCATACTCCACAGTTTGAAAACCAGAAAAATTTGCATTTGTGATTCTCTTCTTCTATTTTCGGCAAAAAAAATTTCGTTTATATCTTTATTTTATATAAAACTTCAAATATCCTTTAATTGTTTTGAGCAGTGTAGTTACTCGTTTTTCTCTTTTTAATATTCACGCGCAAGTATATTTTTATTACGTAATTTTCTACATTTAATGCTTTTAACACGTGATCATTTAGTTATTATTTTAAAGTTTTATTTCTGTTTTTAATAGTCACGTGTAAATAAATTTTATTAATTGAAAGGGAATATTATTATTTACGCTGTTTTAAAATTTGTAATAATAGGTAAAAGATTTGTCGAAATAAATTATCTCTCATGAAAATATAATTATTAATTGAAATTGTTTGGAAATATTGTTATTTGATCATTTTAAATGTGACGTAAATTTCCCTAGTTACTCGTATTTCTCTTTTTAATATTCACGCGCAAGTATATTTTTATTACGTAATTTTCTACATTTAATGCTTTTAACACGTGATCATTTAGTTATTTTAAAGTTTTATTTCTGTTTTTAATAGTCACGAGTAAATAAATTTTATTAATTGAAAGGGAATATTATTTTGTGCGCTATTTTACAAATTGGCAACAATTCAAATAATGGATTTTATGAAATATGAAGTAAATCTTCTTCAAAATAATGAAAATTTTGAATAAAAAATTGAAATATAACCTCAAAAAATGAGTCAAATTGAAAAAATAATAATTGCAGTCTGCACACCGCAACTTTATCAACTATATCCTTACAAATTATGGTTAAATTCCTGTGCATAGTTTTCGTTTCTATAAAACCTTTATAAGAAAATTATTTTGACCAACTTTAATATTAAATATCTCTTAAAATACTTCTTCGATTTAAAAACTGTCTACTTCAGCGTGTTTATCGAACATTTCTTTATAAAACCGCCAATTTTTAAATTTTTATTTGCAATAGTTTTCTGGCTATTAGTCCAGAAAGACTTCAAGGCACAAAATCTTTATTCACAGCGGCTGCTGCGGCTGCTGCTGCGGTGGTTACTTTTTTTTTTTAATATAGAGAGATACAAATAAATTTGTTCATAATTTCCGGTGTCATTCATTTATTTCAACATTTTAGCAATTGAAGTGCTTTATCCGTTAAAGGGTTAAAGTACGTGATGGTCTGGTCTGCAGAGCTTGAATAACATATGCTTTTTAACTTTCTACTGTTTATTATACATGCTTATAATATTTTAACTAAATTTAATCTTTAATATCATAGATTTCGTTTAAAAGAATAAAATAAAATAAAATATGTTTTCCTTCTTTTTATCAGCTGCATATGCGGTCATGAAATGTTTTTTTCTCTTTTGGCTCGGTCATTTAGCGATCTTTCTCTGCAGTCTGCATATAAGGAAAGGGTGTTATGGGTAGTTATGCTTCAAATTGAACCAAATTGCATTGATAGGATTTTGGTTATGGCCAGCAAGACCCACTTGAATTTGGGGATATCCCGACGAAAGGGGCGCTTCGATAGCGATTTTTGTTCCATTTTCACTATTGTATCATCGAAAAGTACATGAAGTTGTGCCAATAATTGAACAAATTTTTTGTATACGGTTTTGACTATGGCCTACAGGTCCCAGTTGAATTTGGGGATATTGCGACAGGAGGGGGCGCTGTGATAGCCATTTAAAGATTTCAAATTCAAAAAAGATGTACAAAAAAATGAGAAATTCTCAACATTTTTTGTGTTAAATGTTTGGCCTTGATCCAAGGATTCCAGAGCATTTTTTGTTTTCCCTCTATTTAAAAAAATGGCTGAGGTATAGCAGTTTGAAATTTTAGGGAGCTGACATTTTGAAACAATACAGCACGATGCCTCCATAAACGTGTTTAACTTATGAGTTTTAGTGAACGTGGTTTCGGCAAAATTTCTTTCATTGTTGTAACCATCGTTTCAATTCTTACATGCTTAACACTATATATTTATATTCGCCAACGTCAAAGTCTCTCCAAGCTTGGCGATAATTGGCGAAATATCATGAGATAGAAGAAAGTTTTGGAATTGGCTTGTCCATAGTTCATCGGATAGTAATCATATCTGACTAGTTTTTTTTTTTTATATACGTCTGCAGTGATATACAGATATGATTATACATTTATTATCCGCATCCTGTACGGATGCAAATGAAGAGAAGAAGCTGATAAAGTATCACTATTATACATGAAATAACTTTATATAAAATAACATATGAAAAAGATAGTTACTAGTTAAATGTATTTAATAATAGTTTATTTTTACATAAAGTATTCAACAGTAATAATGTCTTCTTGTACTTCCTCATACACGGAGAGGATGAAAGCATAACTTCTTATCAACAAAACAAGTTGGAAACATTCTTTATATTTCTTTAGTAGTAAGCATTAGAAGTATTTATTATATTTCAAACATACCAGAGGGCCCGTGCGAGGATTTCGCACTGAAATCTAATATTTTTTAGGTTCTATTATCCCGTCGACCACTTTTCATAACAAAAAACTTTCTCCAAAATGTAAGATTAAACGCCAAAAATTCAGTCCCATTTACTTGATACTCAGAAGCATTATACATGTTTGTTACGTTATCAAGTGGTTTTTAACTCGACATTTGCGTGTATTTTTCATTATGTTTTACTGATTTATTAGTTATTTCATTAATTAAAATAACAATTGTGTCCTAAAATTCTTATATTTTATTTATTTATTTATTTTGGTATTCCAATGGCAACGTTCTCCCGTTTATTTGGCGATAGTTTTTTGTTATAAAAAGTGGTCGACGAGATAATAGAGAAGCACCATTTTTTATCAATATGTAATATTTCTTAGATGCAGGTTTAAACTTCTAAAGAAAAAGTAAGGATAAAAATATCTGCAAACGACATTTAGTTTCTAGTTAAGCCAGAATATCATCTAATTTATTCCATCAATGTTATAGTAAAAATTGATCCAAGATTGCAAAATGCACGCGCGAGAAAAAAAAAATAACAATCGTATTTTAACTGCATTAGAGGATGACGTCATCCGCTTCGGGAAAAACATGGAACATACAAATATAAATATAAACATTTCAATTTCAATTTCGCTTTTTAATCATAAATATGAAATAAACCCGTGCAGTGTTTTTTATAATAATTGCTAAGCATCATATAATGTGGTATTTTATTTTTTGTGGCAACAATAATTTGAAGAAAACCTTTTATTTCTTTCATGAAAACAATGCCGATTTAATTTTTAATTTTCAGCAAATTTTAATCAAAAACATGTTTTAACGAAATGTTAAGTGTGCTATGTCAGAAGCCTGTGCAAAATTCTTTCATATGGTATCTCATTCGCCGTTCTACGTTTCGTATTTTCTGAGAAAAAGGGATGTTGACAGGAGAAATAATATATATATGATTTCGCACCTGGTTTCTCCATCAGTAAATTATATGATGCGTTTGTGGCAGAAGAACAGGAATACCGAACGTTGGGGTATTCCATATTTTGGAATGAAATGATTTTATACTCATTTAATGACTTTCATAATAACTTAGTATTTTCATAAAAAGAGATAAGACTAAAAAAATGATAACAAAATATTTTAATGTAAAGAAAACGGTTACAAAAAAAAAGAGAGAACATTTTGGATGGGTAAAAAAATGATAACGATATCAAACGACAAACCCCCCTTCCCCCTAGAGATATCTTACGATATCAAGTGCCAGACACCCCCCCCCCCCCATCCTCTCTAAAATGATAACGTTATGTGTGCACAGATCCCAAAATGTCTTTTATATTTTCATCAAGCATTATTAATCCATGAGTAGTAATAGCTTACAGCGCTAATGAAACGCTTTTCGACTTGGCACCTAATGTTAGGCCACCGCCATCAGTATACTTCCTTAGACTCTGATGGCACTGCAATGAGCATAAACAAACCTAGACTTAAACCGTTTTGTATTTACACATACATGCTCTGGCATTTATCTCCAAATTTACCTAGCCAAATGTCAACATGCAAAGCACAAAGTCTGAAATGTATCATTAACTATTTGGATATTGATCACCCAACATGTAATCTTTAAGCAAAAAGTAACAATACCGGATGTCACCGACAGCCGACAGGCATCGAACTTATATTGTTCCTTGCACTGTACTTCATAGAGTTAAACTGGTTAAATTACATATTTTTTATGTATTTACGTTCAAGTCTCCTTGTAAAGTGAGTCCTTTATTACCTCCCCAGATTTGACATAAAAAAATGTTTCCCAAAATATTTTTAGTTATCGTCAGGATAAAACTGGAATTTTCAAAAAAATATATAAAAATATCGATCACGTCCAAACGAAGTCCTTTACACAGGCATATCACTTCGAAAATTTTGCCCCTTTCTGCGCGCATGCATCTATCGCTTTGAAAACATAAAAAGGTAAAAAATAGCAAGGAAAACAACTGATACACATAATCTATTGGGTACTAAATTTTCAGTCGTTCATTACACGTAAAATTATAGTCTACTGAAAAAAATCTATTTATTAAGTTACAAATGAATTGTCTTATCGATTTTCAATCGAATCAACTGAATTTAATCTTGATTCACTATTGAACTCCAAAAACGGAATCATTAAATACGTCTTGACATCAACACAGTTAGGAAAAATAATTCAAGTGTCATTCAACTAATGTAGAAGCCCCTCTTACTTAATTGCTTGCTGTCATGGGCGGATGTTCTCCATCTATATGCTGGGTCCCACTTTAGGCAGTCAGGAAACAATTGGTAAAGGCAGCAGTGACCCGTTCCGGAGCTTCGTTCGGAAAAAGGTTTGTTTAGAAGTGAATGATCCCTCTGGTGGTAGAAGGTGGAACTAAAAGATGTTTTAATCATTCGAGGTTCGTTTAGAAAAATCGCCCAGCAAAGCGGGCATAGCCTGCAAGTATATAATAATATCTATCACGTCCAGACGAACTCTTTTACCCAGGCACATATCTTCGAAAATCTTGCCCCTCCTTGAATCTTGTTCTGCCTGCGTGCATGCATCTATCGCGGTGAAAACATAAAAATGTCAAAAATAGCAATGGGAACAGCTGATACACATAATCTAATGACTACTAAATTTTCAGCCGCCCATTACACGTAAAATTATAGTCTACTAAAAAGAATCTATTTATTAAGTTATAAATGAATATGCCTTATCAATTTTCAATCGAATCAGCCGGATTTAATCTTGATTCTCTATCGAGTTCCAAAAACGGAATCATTAAATACTTCTTGTCATCAACACGCTCATGAAAAATCATTCAAGTGTCGTCCAACTAATGTAGAAGCCCCTCTTACTTAATTGCTTGCTGTCACTAACGCTTGTCATGGGCGGAAGGTCTCCATCTGTATGCTGAGTCCCACTTCGGGCACTCAGGAAACAATCAGTAAAGAGATAAAGTTTCTTATTACAGATCATTTTTCTCCATGGTTCTTTCCCCTCCTCCTCCCTTTTTTTATGGATAGTTTCCTTCGCTATTTGCATATGATGCTTGATAAGCGTTTATTATACAGTTAACAAATTCATTGTTATATGAATTTTTTTTAATAAGGCTGAGTGCGGTTGCAGTCTTGAATGCTAATAGAGGGAGTAGAAGAGAAGACTTTACGAAGTAAACACAATGACAACTGCCATATCCCTTTCTTCAGCACGAGTCCGAATTAATTGATGCTGTGCCAGTTCAATCGTTTTGTCTAATCAATCAGTTTTGTAAATGACTCTACAAATACAATTTTGATAGGACGAGTAATAATAATTATATGCATAATCACGGAATTATTGGGCATCACCTATAACAAGGAGCAAAATTTAAAGTCTAAAAGTAGTCGTCAGACTAAAAAATAATAGTCGCCACATTTTTTTTTAAGCTCCGCCATTTTGGAAAAAAAAAAAAAAAAAAACAAGAAAAAAAAAAAAAAAAAAAAAAAACTCATTTTTCGTATAAAATTTTGACTTTTAAACTTATTGGAAAAATATAAAAAAATAAGTTTTTCAAAAAATGGCTAGATGGTACTATTTAATTATGCTTAGATCAGCACAAATTTTATCCAAAAAAAAATGTTAAAAATTGTTCAGGTTATCATGCTGCTCATGTTGAAAAATGTAGTTTCCAGAAAATTGCGTCTAATGTTTTAGAAGAAAAAAATATAACTGATACATTTTTTTTTTCAACTGACACTTAATTTGCTATTCCTGCGCCATCCTGTGGCATTTGCAGCTTCAATAAGGAAGTAGAATCTTTAGTAGAATATTTTCGGCAAGGTTGGTTTTATGGATTGTGTGCACACTCACATTTTTGCTCATATCTTTCTTAATAATTGAGACATCACTGTAAATATTTCTGCCCATAATTCTGCACACTATAAAATTTTAATTTCCGTAAAAAAAAAAAAAAAAAAAAAAAAAAAAAAAAAATCGATTTTTTGAAAGTTGAGAACGTATGTAACCCCTCAAAAGTGTAGATTATTGTGGTCCGACAAATGGTACAAAGAAGACTCAAAAACTGAAAAATACCTTAAATGCCCAGTTATTAACAATTTACTTTAATTTTTAAGAAATTTCTGCTACAGTGTCTTAAACTGAGATAAGTTAAAAATTCTTTACTTATCGCTCGAAGCAGTGGAATAAGTCAGCGAGAGGGTCTATAGAGTGCGCACCCCCTCTGTTATGAAAAGGAAAGTCCCGCTTTTGTTTAATTTTATATCTATACCTTTTATTGTAAGATAACGTGTCCTTAATTTAAAATTTTTAAATCATTTCAAAGCGATTGTACCCAGCTCAAATTCCTGTAAAACTTGTTTTCCAACAAGCCAACAATGGTCGCAGTAAAACATGGATTTTTCTGTTTTCCAGGAAAATGAACTATTGTCGTACTTATCTTACGACACAAGGAATGGCGAAAATTTTTATGTGCGCGTGTCAAAAATTCTCAAAAAAAGAATATCTATCAACATTTTAACGTGGTAAACTTTCAAACAAAGTAAATATTGCAAGATGTGCTCTTTACATGAGACATGGTTAATAAAATCAGTTGCTTACACGCATTAAATAACCAAGAATACAAATCAAATGCGATTTTTGCATATATTGTCGCTAATTTAATGAAATTTTGATTCGAAAATATCCATTTAATTGGCACGTGCTGAAATTTAAAAAAAATTATTTTTTTATTTTAGTAATTGTTAACATATCATTAATGCAACAACTAATTAATTTATAATCATCCAAATTGCGTTAGAAACTGTATTAACAATCTAATAAACTATTAATACTTTTTTGAGATTTTTTCTATTGTTCGTTTGAGAATAAATAAAGAAAGAAACACGTTTTCAAAAACTTTAAAAGTCTATTACAAAATCTCATTAAGGAGTGCAATTATTTATTAATATAATTTTAATGTTCACTATGTATTATGATTCAATATCACGTTTATTTGAAATCGATTTTAAATAAATTTTAATGCCCGTAAAACTTGTTTTGACGTTTTAAAAAAAAACCTTTTTTCGTTTTTAATGATAGGGTAGCTATTTTTTTCGTTTGTTGAGAAAGTATTATATACGAAAATTTATATTGAATCTATGTTATGAAAGATTTCTCAATTTGAGTGTATATTATATAAATATATATATAATTTCTCCCACTAGGTTCCTAAAGGTGAAACTGTGATAGATTTTGTATATTTGAGCAATAAAAAGTCCACTTTCTTGATTCTAAAGTCTTAAAGCCATTTATCTACCATCGTTACTGCAAAATTCGCCAGAAATCATATACAGTTCTACTCTCTGTCGCGTCAAATTAACTAAATATTCAAGAACTTAAAAACCTGAAATTCCTAATGTTTCGAGTTACCGTGGACAAAATTAAAAGCAGGAATACATATACATACTGTGGTCCGCCAAATGGCACAAAGTATTGAAAATACCATCATCAAGTAATCTCATAAGGAGGGATTTAACTCATAATATTATCCATCCTAATAAAAGTATTAAGAAAGAACTTATGGCATCAATAAACAGTGTTACGTGAAAGAACGGCAATCCATCAGTAATTACACACTTCATCTGGGAAGTACGATTTTCTGGGTCGAAACATTATTCACATGATGAACTCTGACGTAACTGGGTTTTTATGAACTAAATGACTGTTACTTTTTTTCTTATTACGAACTTTAAACATATTATTTAGTGTAAAAATGTAACACATGCTATGAAGAGCTACGTGTTAAAGCTCCAATAATTCTGCTTAAATAATAATACTTGTATAACTAAATATAAGCTTAATGTTATTATATATTTTCTTTAAAGTCTAAGTGGTGGCGTTAATTAATTCAATACAAATAATAACACAATCGACAAGTTATTTCAGATAATGGATACTTCAGCTAACGGATACTCAGCATAGCATAGTGTCCAATACATATTAGGATACTCCGAAAATCAGTACAAGATTAGAGGCAATGCTAATAAAGGACTAGTAGAAATAGATAACTTATAAAAGGTGATTGAAAAACATACTTATCGTATTCTATTTGTTTGATAGAATGAAAATTGAATATCTGTCTAGTAAAATGAAATATTACGGCGCAACACAAAGAAGAATCAAAAACTGGTAAATCTCTTAAATGTGTGTATCCCTCAGTTATTAGCAATTTACTTTAAATTTAAAAAAAGAAAAATCTGCTACAGTGTCTTAAACTGAGATAAGTGTTCCCTCGTTTAAAAAAGGGTAAAAACATATGAAAGTTATTTGTATGTACAAATGGAAAGGCTTGGGCCCTCCCCGAAAATCCACCCACTTCAGACCGGTGTCCGCTGAAGATGTAGTGCAGACCTTTTTTTTTTTTTTTTTTTTTTTCATTTTGCTAATTATTTATTGCAATGTATTTCTTTGTAATAATTATAATAAATTTTGAATAAAGCAAAAAATTATTATCTCGAGTGTTTATGTAATCATAGTGTAAATTGCAGAGTCAAGGGATGGGATAAGATCTTTTCTGAGTTGAAGTAGAAAAGGGGGAAATTGGAAAGGGGGAATTAGGAATATTCATTTTTGGTGGGAAAAAAAATGTGGTTTCAAAATTTGAAAGCGATCTCGTATTTCCGTATGCTGTCTCCTAGTGGATAGCCTCAAATTTCTGGTCGCCACTGGCAATCTGCTGACCGGAAATTTCGCGTTTCCTGTTTCTTTTTTAATGTAATATTCATTCATGTAAATTAATGAAAAGTTATTCATCATACTTTTAAGGAAGTACATGTATTTTTAAAAAACGAATTAGCATCGACTAACGTAATCTCAATTTCCGGCAAATATACTATATATGTCTAGAACAAAAAATGAGAATTGGTGTAAATTAAAAGAAAAAGGTATTGGTTATTTTCTAATTATTAACGTTTTAAAAGCTAAGAGTCATTAAATTAAATAATGCAATTATTTTAATTGATAAAAGGAGTAAAATAAAACATAAACAGTAAATTAAGTTTTATTAGACTACTGACATGTTTCGGCTCCACCGGAGCCATTATCAAAGCAAATGAGAATTTTTTACTATTGCACGATCTATGAAGTTATTATTTGAAAAGCCATTTAATTTTTCACTTACTTTTTTCAAATTCCACACGTTATTTTTTATTTTTACTAGGATGTTTATTTCCCTATTTGTAACCATGGAGTAACTCGAGCCACAATTTGTAACACGTAAAAATACAATATGTAACGATGCCGCATCATTTAACTTACCAAAAGTTTGGCTAGAGTTATACTCCGTGGTTACAAATAGGGAAATAAACATCCAAGTAAAAATTAAAAATAACTTGCTTAATTTGATAAAAGTACGTGAAAAATTAAATGATGGCGTTTCAAATAATAACTTCATAGACCGTGTAATTGTAGAATATTCTTATTTACTTTGATAATGGCTCCGATGGCTTTGATAATGGCTCCGAAACATGTCAGCAATCTAATAAAACTGAAAATAGAGCCCGAACTCATCTCTAGTGTAGATGTTGATCAGTTAAATATGTGAGGAAACGAGTTATGTTTGTGGTTATACAATGAGTAGAGAAAATCAAATGGTGTAAAAGAACATTTTTAATTTTATAAAAACAAGAACGAAAAACCATGCTTCAAGCATAGATTATGCAACACTTTCCAACACTTCCAAAATAATTTTACAAATCTTTACCGTTTAATAAGGTGAAAGATGATATCTAAGTAAACAGTTTGGAAAACGCATAACATATTTAAAAACCCAATTTCAAGAATTACCAACATTATTCGGAAAAAATATTTGAATTATTTTGTGCAGCCCTGTATATGATGTATAAATTTATGTATACGCTACATGGAATGCTAAATTTAAGTCCAGTTAGTAAAAGCGTAGCACAGTTTAAAATTCTCTTATGGAATTTCCATCAATAAACGAAAATGTACTCGAGGACTTTTGCGCTGCCCGGTATAGGATCTATAGAATTTATACAGACCAAGTAATAGACAAAAAATGAGTAAAATTTAAAAACGCGTTCAGCAACTGAAAATGCACTTCCAGCAATTATTGTTAACAGACAGTACCGAATTATTTTGTGTGTCCTTGTAAATGAACGATGAATGCCATACACAAAATATTCTACAGTAAGCCTCTTGTAATGCACCTCAGTGATATATATCAATTTCAATATGTTTGAAATAGTGAAACATTAAAATAAATGCCAAACGATTTTTCTCCATAGACCATAATATAACGGAATTCTTTTGAGTGTCCCTGTAAAGGAACTTAAGCACTAAGCACACAATATTCTATAGTAAGCCTCTTGTAGTGCCCCTCAGTGATATATATCAATTTCAATATGTTTGAAATTATGTAACAGCATTAAAATAAGCCGCAAATGTTTTTTTCATATAGACCGTAATGGAATGGAATTCTTTTGAGCGTCCCTGTAAAAAACTATAAGTGTTACACACTTCATTTTCAAAACCAAACATATCATAGTAAACCTCAATAACATACACGGTGAAGCAAAAGTCTTGTCTTGATTATATATATTTATTGTGCTCAAACTATTATAATTAGACATATGTTTGTTTAAATACATTTTAAGTACAGTTATATATATATTTTTTAAGACCACCTACCTCAGTAAATTTCAAAGTGTGCCCCCTTGGTAGCTCGGAGAATGTCTAAGCGGTATTCTAGTTCCCGCCAAGTGTTCTTTAACGTGTCTTCTGTTACAGTACACAGCAGCTCGGAGACCGCTTACCAGGCCCCTACGTACCGGGTTTCGACCCAGTTTGACGGGTTTGAGTGCCTGGAGAGTGGGGCTTAATTCGCCTGATCGCCGCATGGGGCGGTCTACAATGACAAGTACCCAGGTCGGCTAACCCATAAAGTCCGGGTTTTGCTGGGTTGTCACTCCTAGGTTTTAGTATTCTGAGAACTGTTGCTGCACGCCACATACTCGTCATGATAGTTGGAATGGGGCTGGACAATTTAGTGCTTAACTTTGGTACTCAACTTAACTTGAAAAAAGGGGGAGAATTTTGAGGGAAGACAATTAAAACCACTGAAATTAAAAAACTATTAGTCAATAGCTAAGTCGTACCAGCAAAGAAAATTTTTGGGACCGAATCGCAAAGCAGACGAAAACGCTGCAGGGGCTAACGGGACTGCGCCTTTCTACCGTACCCCACCGGGTAAAAACTGGCTCCATGGGCTGTTCCATTGAAGCGGGTCGGGTAGCTCGTGTGGACAATGTCCATTTGCACCTAATAAAGAGGCGAACAGTCACAAATAAAATGAAAAAAAACTGCTGCTAAAAAAAACCCTTGTGCTACCAGTTGGGGCCGGCCATTGACCCGTCCCAACCGGCAGCACAAGGAACTGCAAGAGGAACCTGGAAGAGAAGAATGTTAGTAACATTTTAAACTGAACTTATTCTGAATTATACTTTAACTACATTATTGAAATTAATTTACTTTTATTGTGCTAATTGACTTGGCAACCCGTACATTGGGCCCATGAAAGGTTGTTAAATAATTAACAATTTGCGTTTTAAAACAAGTAATATAAAAATAAAAATTAAAGTCAATTCCTACTTTTTAATCATAAATATATAAAATAAACCCGTACAGCATTAATGTCCCACGTTATCTTTATTGAACATTATTTTATAATCATCGTTGCGGTATTTTATTTTTTGTTGGCATCACTAATTTGAGATAAATCTTTCATTTCATTTATGAAAACAATGGGAAATTTTTTTTCTCCCATATAAAAATTAAAATTAATTAATTTAATTTAATTAATGAATTAATTTTTGAAAAAACTGAATTAACATCAATTGTCATCCAGTACAAGTTTAAAAAAATTTATTTGAACTTGAATGGATGAATAGAAAATATTTTATTAATGATTGAAAATTCCAACAAGATATATATAGAGAGAGTGTGAGCTAATAGTAAGAATTTAATAAGTACTATTGTCGTTAACTGACTAAACCCTAGGCCCAATGGGTTAAGATTATGTTGATTGATAGGAACATATTCAAGTATTTATTCTGCTATTACACTTATCTACTGATTATTGCTATGAGTGGTTACTTAATTAACTTAATTTCTAAGCCTAATTACGTGAGGGTTTTTTATACTTATCCGTGTTGTTGTTGTTGTTGGTTTGGCCCAAAGGGCCCGGTTTTGCAGCTTTTTATTTCTATATAGCTGACATGATCCATTTAACTGTGAAACTAGTCTCCTCATTTTGAACCAATTCCAGATGAGGAGACCTGCATCTGGATCGGCACCCCCAGAGGCAACGCTTATATAGAACTTGGAGGACATTAGAGCCACGAACAGATTTAACGTGCACCAGCTCCCATTAACGTACACGGTTACACACAGCAGCTCGTATCCTAGTCTTCAGTCCTTCGACGTCAGCAATTGGTGTACTCACACTAGACACTCACAATAGACCTGCCACTTCTGGATAGATCAGTAACGCTGCCTGGCTCTTTAAACCTTTATTGATTTTGCATCAGGAGGATTACGTCATCAACAACGTCGAAATGTTCGCTGAACATCAATGGGCGATTTCGTTTCGTGAAACCAAAGCACACATTGAGCTTTCTCTTGAAGCGACACCATTTTGGCCGAAAATGATGTCTTCCTTACAAATGTTCACCTGAGTCACTCTTGAAGGAGCAATCGGGCACAAAATGTTGCACAAAAAACTACTGAAACTGACCTATCCAATGATACAACAAGCTACATTATTGTACAAACGGTTATTTTGTAATGAATTATTATAATCAGGGCAAGACTTTTGGTTCACCCTGTATATCAATTGCATGACAGTCTTAATATATTTACGCGAGTTAGAACACGGACAGACAGATAGACAGACAAACAGAATTTATAAACACTTTTCAACTATGTTGGAAAGGGTTAATAACTATTTTGCACTGACACTCAATTCACATTTAGTTATTCTTTTTCAAGATGTTTTGTTTCCTTAGATTTCAGTACTTCTTTAAAATGGGCATGACGTGAAAATGAAAAATTTTCAATATCATGCGTAAAAAGACAGTATTAAATATTTTTTTCAAACAAAATGGCCTTAACTTCTTCTTTGACACAGAAGAAAACAACAGAAAATTAAAAAAAATAACTATAAATTATATGTAGAAAAAAATATATTGTTTTCATAATCACGCTACAAAGTGTGGTCGGTTGGAACTCCTACATCCATGGTCTTCCTAGTTTCAAATGTGTAAGATCAAATGTGATATGTAACACCTGTAAACGGTGAAATTAACACAAAGTTTTTATCGAAAAAATATGTAGTTTCATAATTTTTTTTTTTAACATACACATAATTTTTTATGAAAATGAAAAAGTCTTTTTTAACCTAATATATATACAAAAAAAAAAAAAAATCACTGATGTCATTTGCGAATTGTCATGTTCTTAAAACGGATGATGTTTAGGCATTATCTGTAAGGATCAATTTGTTCATAACATCTTTCAGAACAAAGACTACCTCTTCTTTCGTTTCGACAAATTTCGACAAATAAGACAATTTTTTTCATAAAAAATAAATTTCTACATAACCGTATTTTCAAGGTATAGAACTTAATATAGAGTCTGACTGCATGCATGTTGGAAAGTGTATTAAAACCTATTGATACGAAAATATTTCGAAAGAGAACAATTTAGCATGAGTTGAATTTCAATGCTGAATATTTATTTTTAGAACATTAAAAAAGTTCTGTTACACCATTTGATAACACTCTCCTCCAGAGTCTAGACATTGTATAACAACAAACACAACTCGTTCCCCCACTATTTAACTAATCAAAATCTATGCAAAATGATATTTCCCACTACGTTATCATGGGAAATTCGACATAGGGAATATGCATAGATACATCTTCAACTGACGACTGCAGCAATGAACCATGAATGAGAGATTAAGTGTCAAATAGACATACTGATACCATCTCATCTTTATACTATTAAAAGAAAGGCGTTTCATGGCTTTTATGATTTTAAAATTCAGTTTCTCCTCAAATGTTGACACTGTCATTGGAGAATTCAGTGTAAACTTATGAAGATGATTCTTGAATTAATCAGGCCTTCTTTTTGAGACATCCTTTAGTATTTATAGCTGTTGGATCTGAATAGAAACACAAAAAAAAATGCTGAGCCCCTATTCACCCCACATATTAAAATTATAAAATTTATGGCAGGAGAATCGTTTAGATAAACTTTTTAATAAGAATGGAAGAACTAATATGCAGTATAGTGTTAGATGGGCCTATATGTGTTGCGAAATGAGAAAGAAACACCAAATGGCGCTAAGCGCGTAGAACATTTTCGGACTGACTGTTGTTTTGTTTACGTTTTGTATATACTATGTATTGTTTGAAACTTCCATTTAACGAAGTCTCATCGTTACACTTAAAAACTTCGTTATGAAGAAAATTCGTTAAATAGAAATAAACTTAAATTCATGAAATTTTTTCTTCACATATGACAAACAGGTATTGGATTCAGAAGCATATGATTCAATTTCAATTAAGAAGCCATCTCTTACAAAACAGTTGTGTACGGTCGATGAAATCACGTCACATTCCCAAGCTTTGGCTCAAACTTTCACCAGCTCTGATACACAGGTTCTCAAACTAATATTTTCACTACTTTTTTTTCTATCTTTTTCGATAGTGTACCTCAAGATTTTTTATTATTCCTTAGACATTTTAAATTTATTTTTATTTAATTTATTTTTTTTTATATTTTTTTTTATTATTCCTTAGATTTTTTATTATTCCATCAGCCATGAAAGGTCGGAATGGTAAGTGTCTGACTCTAATTGATATTTTTTGCTTCAATGCATCTGACGCCATTGCGTCACTGCATCTTCCTTATCACTGAATGTAAAAAGGGGATTTTGACTTCAACTGTCAGCACTGGAGTCTCGGTGTGGGAGAGTAAAGATAACAAGTGTTTTTCTTAGTGTGAAAAAATAAATTTTATTTAGCACCAAGCAGAATGTGGAAATTATTTAAATGTGTTCATTTTCATACAATCCGCTGAAATAAATTCGCATATCCATAGCAAAAGCAACTTCTTACTTTGTATTCTGTACATATACAAAAGTGAAATAAACTTCGTTATATAGAATATATTTTTTGTAATATGGAGATTAATTTACATGCGAATGATGTTCAAAGTCAAAGTTCTGCAGAAAATTTCGTTAAGTAGAAAACTTCGTTAAATAGGGACTTCGTGAAAGGGAAGTTCCACTGTAGTTGTTTTTCACCTGTGATCGTCATTAATATAAGTGTATCATCTCTTTAATAAATAATCTTTATTAATTGAAGATGCTTCTAAATTATTTTCAAGCTAGAGACAAGAAGAACTAAAATAACTTCTTAAAACACCATAAAAACTTTAAAATGCGCTAGGCCTTTCGAAAGATCTGAGTCTTTCTTCGTCAGGCGCAAAAAGACGTGTATCAACTATGAAAGCAGCAGCAAGACTCAAACTGTCTTGCTGCTGCTTTCATAGTTGATGCACGTCTTTTTGCGCCTGACGAAGAAAGACTCAGATCTTTCGAAAGGCCTAGCGCATTTTAAAGTTTTTATGGTGTTTTAAGAAGTTATTTTAGTTCTTAGTGTTTCACACCAGTTTCAACTTATTTTATTAGAGACAAGAACCTGGAAATTAGGTGAGCTCAAATCTTTTCTTAACTTTTATTGCTTTTTATGATAACGAAAGAACAATTTTGTTTAATGGGGCCGAAATTCAGTGAGCTAAAATAGAAAATGTCACAACCTAGCGAATTAGATAAATTAAAAATCATGCGTAAGAATCTTAGAACATCTTTAACGAAGATTATCAACAAAATAACTGAACATTTGGCGGGAGATGAAATCGATAATGACGAAATTGAAGATCTTAAAATTCAATTAACTGAGGAGGCAGAACAAGTTTATAAGTTAGATTCAGACATTCAGAAACGTATAGATAACTTAGACATACTCGAAAAAGATGTAACATCCAGTCAGGAATATAGCGAATGTTACGAAAGCTAAAGCTAAAATCGATAGGCATTTAAGGCGTAATGTTCCTAACGAAAGTAAAAAAAAAAAAATCCTCTATTCTATTTTCCACAGAACCTGATGAATTAAATAATTATTCTCATGTAAGATTGTTGAAACTTACTTTACAGCCTTTTGATGGCAAATATGAAAATTGGTAGGAATTCTGGGGGCAATTTGAAGTGGATATATATGAAAATGCAAAGTTATCGAATGTAAAGAAATTAAATTACTTAAAATTTTTTTGAAAGGAATAGCTTCAAAATGTATTCAAGGGTTAACTTTAACGCAAAATAATTATGATGTCGCCATTGGATTGTTAAAAGATAGATTCGGTAAAAACGAAATTAATACAGTAAGGTCACATGTAAATAAACTTTTAAGCCTAACTCTTATAAAATCGGAGCGAATTTAAGAGAACTCAAACAACTGCATGATACCTGTATTATTCACATTAGAAGTCTTAAAACAGCTGGGGTATAATTAAATAATTATGGAGGAATTCTATTCGCTATTTTAGTCAAATTAATTCCCGAAGAAATTGTTCTCGAATTTAATCGTTCTGCTAAAGATGAAGATTCTTAGAAATGATCCAAATTATTTGAACTTCTTAAACATGAAATTAAAACGCGAGAAAAAACGTATATGTTCCGAAAAAATGAAAAATTTGAAAATAATAAAGTTAAAGAATTAGCCTACCAAAAACATGAAACTCATAAAAAATATACCCATGGCAGTAACATTAAATACTTTTATCAAGAAAGATTGCTTATTTTGTTCTGGCGAACACGATAATTTTAATTGTTCCTTAAGCATTACTTTAGTTGACTAAGCATTGCTTTAATTGACTTCAAATGTCACACATATCTAAATTTTTTCGTGAAAAAATTCATTGCCGCAGTTGCAATCGAAAGCACAATGTGTTAATTTGTGACGAAACTGAAAACAAAATAGCAAAAAAGAGGACTTCTCGGAGTCCGCCGCAGTGAAAAAATCATTCGAACGCTTTGAATTGTGGAACTATAATAAGTGAAGTAAATGAAAATGTATTTTTGCAGGCAGCTGTCGCCTTTTTAAGTAATGAGTCTCAAGAAACAAAAATAAAAATTATCATGGATTCAGGGTGACAAAATATTTTCATCGATACAACGTTAACTCGTAAATTTCATTTAGCGATTTTAGGAAAAGAATAATTAGTGATTTATGCTTTCGGGTCAAAACCAAATAAATCTATTTTAGGAAATAGAGTAAAGGTAAATTTGTGATCCAGTGAAAATTATTTCTATAGAAGCCACTGAAACTCCTTATATTTCGGAAGCAAAAGAAATTCACAAATTTTGTAATGGAGCCAAAATACAGATAGCTGATATCGAAGGTTCTGAAAATTGAAAGGTTTCCTTATTAATCGGGTCAGACTATTTCTGGAAAAACACTACAGGGAAAGTCAAAAGTGGGTCCGGGGCTTTAGTAGGGATGAAAACTATACTAGGTTATGTATATAATGGTTCTGAAGCAAAATGCAAAGATTTTAAGGATGTTAGCGCAATGAATGTTATAGTGCTTAATCAAAATTTAGAAGAAGCAGACTTTTTTGAAAAGGTTGTTCGATTTAGGAGGTTTGGAAATCTCGCGTAGTGACAATTTGAATTCCGAAGATAACGAAATTTGAAAAGAGTTTGAAAATTCTACAAAACTAATCGAAGGTCGCTTCCAAGTTAAATTACCAAGGAACGAACATTCTGAGTCGCTACACGTTAACTATAGTAATGCTAACAACCGTTTGCGAACCCTCGTTAAACAACTTAAGAAAAATCAAACTTTCCATAGTCAATACAAGGACATTATTTCAAAGAACATAATTCAAGGAATAGCTGAAAAGGTCAAAGAAAATGAATGGGGTGATATTTCTAAAATATGTTACATGCCACATCCCGCGGTTATACGCGAAGATAAAACTACGACTAAAATGAGAATAATTTTCGATGCCTCTTCGAGTGAATTCAGTTTTCAGTCTCTTAATGACTGCTTTAGTCCAGGTCCGGATTTAATGCCCGATATTCTAATGCTTCTTTTACAGTTCCGTCTGAATAAGGTTGCCATAACGGCAGATATAGAAGGTGTATTTTTTTCAAATTGTCTTGGCTCCAGAAGAAAGAGACGCAGTTAGATTTATATTAGTTACGGAAGATTTAGACGCTGAATCCGAAGTTTTAAGTATAGCACATGTAATTTTTGGAGTAAGATCGAACTCAGTTTTACTAATGTGACAATCAAACATCATATCAAGAAGTATAAGGATGTTTATCCACCTGCCTTCAGTATTTTGAACAGTAGATTTTATGTAAACGATCTGATACACAGCTTAGAACAGATTTAGAGTATACCATACACGAACAAATAAGGTTCATTTTGAGAGAAGCAGGCTTTAATATGAGAAAATGAAAAACAAATGTACGCTCAATACAAGATAGATTTAAGGAAGGAGTTAACGATGAATCACGTCATGCAAGGTCCTTGGCTATTGCTAGAATTCAGCAGATGATGTCTTAAACGTTGGCAGTGATAAACCTTTAAGGAATAAGGCTATCAGAGAATTGAAATTCACGAAGAGAAGTGTAATAAAAATTATCGGGAGAATCTACGATTCTTTAGGCTTAATATCACCATTTGCAATTCAAACTAAAATACTACTGCAAGACATATGGAAGAAAAAACTTGATTATGGGTTGATGTTTTACCACCAGACTTAGCAAAAATATTTCAGGACAGGTGTGAAGAATTGTTTTACTTGAAACAGATATCTGTGCCAAGACATCTATTCTCAATGAAAGGAATGGAAGAACTTATTGACTGTCAATTTCACGTCTTCGCAGATGCCAGCAAACGAGCTTACGGAGAAGTTGTTTATGTACGTTTTTGCAACTCTGACGGAAATTTCCATTCGAATTTAGACACTTCAAAGATTAAGGTGACGCCAGTTAAAGAAATAACCCTGCCGAGGTTGAAGCTTCTGGCTGCACTTATAGAAGCCAGATTGTTCCTTCACATTCGACTCCATTTAAGTATACCAAGAGACGTGAAGACTAGCTACTTGTCAGATTCCATGATTGTTCTTCACTGGATTTAGAATGATTCTCGAAAATTAAAAATGTTTGTCAAGAACAGAGAAGATGAAATCAAGAAGATACCTAGTCCTGGAGGAACCAAAACCCATCATACTTTCTCATTTCTTAGTTGGTAGAAGATTGCTCACTTTACCTCAATCAAAGGTAACAGCTCCCCAATCTAATGAATACGAAATAATGAAATTGAGAAACTATCAAAAAATATTTTGACCAGAAGCAACAGGTTGACCGACAACGCGAACTTAAAGAAAACACAGTCGTTCTCATAAAGGACAACACCCCACGCCTCATATGGAAAATGGGTGTTATAATCTAAACTCATCCTGTTCGTGATGGTCGGACAAGAGCATGCACAGTGAGGTTGCCCAACGGAGCCGTCATCAAAAGACTTGTGCAGCTTCTCTGTCTACTTGAACTCTCAACCCTTTCGTATCCAGACGTATTTCACCCGGTAGAAGTTTTTACGAAATGAGAAAAGAACCACCTAATGGTGCTAAGCGCGTAGAAAATTTATTGATTGACTGTTGTTTTGTTTACGTTTTGTATATAGTTGATTTTCATTTGTAATCGTCATTAATTTAAATATATTATCGCTCCAATAAATAATCTTTATTAGTTGAAGATGCTTCTAAATGATTTTGAAGCTACATAGAGACAAGAACCAGGAAATTAGGTGAGATGAAATACTTTCTTAACTTTTATTGCTTTTTATGATAACTAAAATACGATTTTGTTTAAATGTGTAACAAACAATTAGTAATCCTAAACCAATATAAGGAGTAGTTTTGTACTTACAAAAAAGAGTTTTAGAAAAATCAAATATCTGTGATTTATTTTGATGTGGTTTTCAATCTTGTAAGTGTGAAAGCCAACAGCATAAAACTTAATTTCCCAACTAATTATCATGTAAGCAAGCTGTCACAAGATAATATCGTAAAAAGACTTGTATATATCGCTTTCCCGTACGAAAAATGACACAAATAAAAAATACTACATTTCCCATTAACAGGCAAAAAAACATTTGGCATTTTTTCAGTGTAACATAAAACTATAGCATTTAACTTTGCATGCAGCTGTAAAAGCGTACACAAAAGCATAAAACTCTTAGGAATCAAGACGTAGAAGAGATAAGAAGGATTTATTAAATTTATACCCCCTACACAATTCTCCCCCCCCCCCCCTCTGTGGTGGTAAAGTGATGTATAGCGTAATTTAGCAGTTTTCCATATAGCTAGCTACACTTATGATACTTTTCCTGTAGTAATACACACCTAAGCCAGAGCTATTTTTGCAATAATACGCAAAATGAATTTTTAGGAGTTGTGTCACTTATGATACACTTATGATACTTTTCCTGTAATAATACACACCTAAGCTAGAGCTATTTTTGCAATAATATGCAAAATAATTTTTTGGGAGTTGTGTAACTTTTCTTGCGGGCGAGCGTTATATATTTTCTAACACTTTCCAACAT
Organism: Maratus michaelseni; assembly: GCA_963931845.1. Taxonomy (NCBI): domain Eukaryota; kingdom Metazoa; phylum Arthropoda; class Arachnida; order Araneae; family Salticidae; genus Maratus; species Maratus michaelseni. The sequence continues at coordinate 393,637,721 of OZ007588.1, forward strand.
AATTGAAAAGTGTTCATTAATTCGGTTTGTATGTCTGCCGTCTGTCTGTACGTACCCTAACTCTCGTAAATATACTCGGATTTCTATGAAAGTTTAACATGTGACTGAGATTTGATATAGAATGTTCGGTATTGAAAATGAAGTATGTAGCATTTATAGTTTGTTTAAAGGGACACACAAATGAATTCTGTTACATTACATTGCATTCTATGGGGAAAAATCTTTTGCGGTCTTGATGTTAACGATCTTTCAATTATAATGAGATTTATCTGCACAACTGATACGGCCTACAACATGTTTTCTCAGGAGAATAGAATAAGTATCATTTATGGTTTATTTACAGGAATGCACAAAAGGATTCCGTTACATTATGATTTATGGGAAATAACCGTTTTCGGGGAATTTTAATGATGTTGTGATGCTGCAAACATAACGAAATCTCTGAAATGCACTGAATGCTTCCTATATAGATTATAGAGTGTATAGCATTTATCGTTTATTTACAGAGACGCACAAAATAATTCGGATAAATGACTGATTAAGATCGGTAATTGCTAAAGTACATTTTCCTCTATGTGGTTATGCATTTTTAAACTGATCTAATTTTGAGTGTATTAGGTGGCGTGTATAAAGTATCTAGATCGCATGCAGGGCTACGCGAAAGACTTCGCACACATTTACCGGATATGGACAACATCTGCTGAAAGTTGATTTTTACTGAGCTATGTCTTTTATTAAGTTGCTTATTTAGATATCTCATTTCATTCTAGGGAAAAAAGAAATTTATGAATAATGTTAGTGTTGGAAAGTGTTTCATAATTTATGCCAGATGCATGATTTTTCGTTATTGTTACGATTGTTTGACGTATCATGAAAATTTTTGTTCCTTCTCTCCTCCTCCTCCCCCACTCCTATTCGTATTCTGACCATTTTACGGCCATTTTTTATTGCCCATACGTTACACTGTTAAAAAATTTCGTTTATTGACAGGTTGTCTTCCATGAATTTTGATCAGAAAGTTTCCGTTTTGTTAGAAAAATGGAATCTCTCCCTTATATCTGTTGCTACCCAGCTAGAAAAAGTTTGCAAAAGAAGTGCACAAAATCCGAGCGTATTTGGCACCTCTACTTATGCATAAAAACTGCAAACTGAATTGTGCACAAAAAGTGCATAAACTGCATCCCTAAATTGTACACTTTTTAGACTTTTAAGATTACAGAGTTTCAAATACGGAATTATTAATGTAAAAATCTATCATCCAATGGGATTGCAGTATTTTTGATTGCCACACATGCGCTTAAACTCCTTCGCGTCTGTATCGCTCCATTTATGACTACAAAAACGGAACATTCCTCAAAAAACAAAAACATTAAGGCAACTCTGCTGCCAGTCCTTGTTCCGTAAATTGACGGAATTTTTTTTTACAGTATACTGTTAAAAATAATCTGAAATTCACGGGTATTTTTTTTTTCCTAAATTTCACAGAAAAAGTCCCTTTTCATGACAAAAGGGCATTTTCAGTTAAAAGCAGAAAATTTCCTCATGTAAGAAAGCAGCCAACGGAGATATTCCGTTATCTGCTGCATGTTTATTTTCAATGTTTCAAAAACTGACATGTTGCTGCACAGAAAAACTAAAAATTCCATAAATTAAAATTTCAAGTTTATTTAAAACAACAACAAGAAAACAGTGCTTTCGAATTTAAAAAAGCAAACATTAATTCTTTCCATTCTTTTAATATTATTTGCAATTCATTTTTTAAAGTTATAAAAAAGTATTCGCACTTACAATATATTCTAAACAAACAGATTAATATATATATATATATATATATATATATATATATATATATATATATATATATATATATAATAGCTAAATTAAGTGAAAAAAAATCGATTCTATTTAAAAAAGCAACAAACAAAAATAATGCTTTCGAATTAAACTCATTCCTTTAAAATTATTCGCAATTTATTTTTTTAAAGTTATAAAAAACCCTCACACTGAAAATATATTCTAAACGAACACATTTAAAAAATACATAATAGTTGATTAAAAATCGATTTTCGCAAAAAAGCAAAAAAAAAATTATTGAATTTAATTCAAAATATAATATTTATATTTTACATCTAATAATCAAATTAAGAATATATATAATTCATGTTTTTATCCTCTATTAATACTATAGTTTTCAACCATCATCTCATTACGAAATATCCCCGCAATTAACTTCAAAATTACCAGTTTTCTAAACCCCAAATTGTTTAAATCCCAAGCTGCGATTTGAAGAAATCCCCTATCATCGTTTCCTACTCTTACTCTAGCAAGGACCCGCTGGTCTTACGGTAAAGCACTCGGCTCAAACTACTAACGTTCCCAGTTCGAGCCTCAGCACGGGCAGAAAATGTTCTTGCATTATATCAAATACTCCCGTAATAATCATCAGATGGCAGCACAAATAGAGATGACATTTTTTAAAACCGAGTTTATTTATAACGGAAACTTACTGATTCTTCAAACGGAGTTTTCCCTTCCTTTATCTTTCAAAACGGAAAATGCACTAACGGAACGGAAAAAGTCCGGCAACTTTACTGCCAGTAGTTTTACCGTGAATTGACGGATTTATTTTTAACAGTGTATGGTACAACGAAAAACAGTAATTTGGCGATAATTCCTTGTCCTAAAAAACATTGCTTCTCCTAACGAGATTTGCACTGACAAGTAAAGGTATCCCCCCCCACTCCCATTCATATTCTGCCCATTTTACGGCCATTTTTTATTGCCCATACGTTATGGTACAATGAGAAACAGTAATTTGGCGATGATTCCTTGTTCTAAAAAACTTTGCTTCTCCTAAAGAGATTTGCGCTGACAAGTAAAGGTACCATAGTCCTTGGCGGCGAATTAAGATTTTTATAGCTCATTTGATTCGTCTCATTGACCTTAGTAATGTGATACCTCACATACCTGCTGTTGAGTTTTCATTAATTACAGGCGGCTCGGTCACAGCTCAAAATTTTGATTATTAAAAGACAGTTTCCGTCAAAGAAATAAGCATGATATGCGTTTAATTGAGGTATTTGCACTGTCATACATTGAGGATTATCAATTTCTGTTACATTGACTTCCCAAAGAAGTGAATAAAGCATAAAGAAAATTCGGTACTTCTCTATTATCCCGTCGACCACTTTTGATATCAAAAAACTATCGCCAAACTGTAACGCCAAATAAACGGGAGAACGTTGCCAATGAAATATCAAAATAAATAAATAAATAAAATATAAGAATTTAATTACGCAATTGTTATTTTAATTAATGAAATAATTAATAAATCAGTAAAACATAATGAAAAATACACGCAAATGTCGAATTAAAAGCCACTTGATGACATAACAAACACGCATAATGTTTCTGACATCAAGTAAATGGATTGCATTTTTGGCGTTTAATCTTACAGTTTGGCGATAGTTTTTGTTATGAATAGTGGTCGACGGGATAATTAGAGAAGTACCGAAAATTCTTGCCATAAGCACAACGAGCAAAGGCTTCTTCTTCAGCGGACTCGATTGTGCACTCAAATGGTCTGCTTCCTTCCTTTAATCTTAACACAGTAGTCTGTAGCGGGATAGCTCCCAACCTCCCACTAATCCTCCGTAATATGTAGATTAATTTGACCCATGTTAACCACATTTAGAACCAGAAAGTTTATTTAAATATTAATCTTTATTTATTTACTTTCAGGTCTCTGTGCAATTAAATTAATTTCATTTTTTAAAATAAATTCTTGTTCGAAACATAATGAAACCTGGTTCAAATTAACCCACATATTTATTACGGAAGATTAGTTGGAGCTTGACACCTATGTAGCGATACCATAATTTTCGTTTAAGAGTGTAATTTCCTTTGGCAAATCCATGCTTGGACAGACAAATGAACTCAACTGATGCAAACTGATAGTGTGCCAGTGATTCAAACTTGGTGATATTGTTCTTTATGTTTGCTTTAATCACTTCTTTGGAAAGAACAATATGTCATAAATTGATAATGCTCAATGTATGGCAGTGCAAATACCTTAATTAAACTTGTACCATGCTTATTTTTTTTTTAACGGCAACTGTTTTTTAATAATAAAATTGTTAAACTTTGACCGGGCCTCCTATAATAGTTAAAACTCACTAGCAAATATGCGAGGATCAAATTACTAAACTCAATTAGAAGTAACGAATGAGCTATAAAAATCTAAGTTCGCCGCCAAGGACTTTGGTACCTTTACTTGTTAGTAATTAAATAAAACATATTTCCATTCTGTCTCACAGACCTTATCTAACCTTACTCGCCCATACAAGAAAAGGTGTTTAATTGATGTTAATCGATCACATGTGTCTAAGGAAGATATTCAACTAATGTATAAATTTTTTATAGTCATTTGTTTAATAAAAAAAAAAAAAAAATTTTTGTTTTAAATCTTTAACTAAAACTTTCAAAATCTTTTGTGTTTAAATAAAAAATATATGAATGAAAATTTCAGATAGCAAATTAGTTTATCAATTTAAGCCAATATTCTCTTTCGGGTCATTCTCAAGTACACAGCAATTACGGATCACTTATCAAATTGAGAAAGTTAGAACTGGTCATGACCAAAGATGGATTATGCCGTACTCTTTACTATTCCCCCCTTTAAATTCGCATCACGTGTCCCGGCTTTCCCATTTCGTATTCGAATCGCGAATATCCTCTCCTGAAAGATGGCCCTATTCCCTAACAGCAGGTCATCTTACCTGGGTTTTTTTTTTTTTTTTAACTGTTGTCAGCGTCCAGGTGTCAATCTCCCCATAACTGAGAATAATGTAATTAAAAAAAAAAAAAAAAAAAAACTACTTTATGAATAAAAATCATTCAAATTGATACAATCTAACCATTGAAAGCGGAACTTGCCTCAAACAAAATTCTACATTAAGAGGCTACTTCACTCACGCAAAATCGCCCGTTCGGTAATGTTAATCCTATGGACAGTTATTTTATAATATCTCGTTTGTATTTCAATATTTTTAAACAATGTTTTTTGCATTGGATAGCTGAGGTTGATTTCTATGCAGGTCCTTTTTTATTTTTTTCATTTTGGTTGCAGGTTTTTTTTAATGAGATATTGTCACTTTCGAAACCGGTTCCGAAGTCATAAATTAATTAATATGAAACTATTAATTGATTAAAGTGTATTTTTTTTTTTTAAGAAATATATTATTCTTTATATTTTTATTTTTATTTTCTACTTTATAAAATATTTTGTTGTTGCAGCTTCACAGTCAGTTGACCATTTTCAGAGAACGGAATTTGGCGCATAATTATATCCATTATTGTTGTAACTCGTATGCAATTGTAACCATAAAGAAAATTTGAAGATTTATCACCAGCGGCGAGCTAAAGGAAAAATGCCTTAAAATTAAGTTATTAATTTATAATTACGTTCCAAAGTAATAAATGTTGTAATGTCACAGGAAACACATCTTTGTACATAATTTTTATAATTCGAAATTCATCTGTTTCAAAAACTTTCCATTACAATACGTTAATTTGGCATGGATTAAGGAAATGGATTAAGGATTAAAGATTTTGGATTAAGGAGAAATCATCGCTTTGATTTACGCTAGGTAGAAAGCGCTGAACTAGTGAATGTATTTCAAAAATTATAATTTTTGCTCTGTTTCTTTTTCAGATATGGCAACAGAAAAAAAAAAAAAGCATTATTTAAACTATCTAGTCAGGGTTTATAAATTATTTTCTGAACGTGTAATTAAAATTAAATTAATATTAAACTGTTAATTGATAATAGCATATTTTTAGAAAATGTATGTATTACACTATTTTTTTTTATTTAGTTTTATTTTTTTTACTTTTTAGTATGTTTATTTTAATATTAAGTGCATAATCAATATATTATTATAATAATAAGTGCGTAATAAACTCTGTTGTGTACAGTAACGTGTGTACAATTGTAACCATAAGGAATATTTGTGGATTTATCACCTGCGCCCAGCTAACAAAAATAAAGAAAATCGAACGTTGCTTGACGCTTAATTAAATCCATTGTTCTTTTAACTCGTATGTAATTGCAACGCAATTGTACAAAATCATAAGGAATATTTTGGCGATACCTGAGTGGCTGGCTAACGGAAAAATGTTTAAATTAATTTATTAATTTATAATTAAGTTCTAAATTTATTAAAATGTTGTATTGTCATCGGAATGACATTTGTCATCTGTGTACATAAATTTTATAATCCTAGCATATCAGAAAAGGAGTGGAATATCTATTTCAAAATTCCATCTTTATGTACATGAACCAATTTAAGTTAAATAAATGAAGTAAAAATACGGTACTAATGCTGCTGCTACCACCAGTATTGAACCTATCGTGTCCTTTTCACTTTCTCGGCTTATGTAGAAAAACTATTCTATAAAGACATGAAAACTGGTAGTGTTATATAGAGAAATGTATGATAAACAAGCTGAAACCGATTTTAAATTTCAAAATTATTTTAAATGCTATTTAATACTGAAATCAGCCAGGATAGGTCAGTTACATAAGTTTTATACGATCAAAAACTATGCTTAGCAATTTACCCATCTTTAGCAGGCATATACTTAAATAGATCGTAGTTTGTGGTGTGCAGTGTCCAATCATTTCTTTAAATTTGTCTATTTCTTCAATTGTTTTTTTAATTGTATTGTCTGAAAACAGATTTAATACATATTTTAGAAAAGCAGTCTTTTTATTTACTGTTGCCAGATTTTAAAAGCCCGAATAATAATATTTCCAAATTATGTATTTTCAATTGAAATATATAATTGCATGTGAATATTGAAAATTCAAAAACGTTACAATAATTAAATTATTACGTGGAAAAGGGTTTGATGGTAAAAATTACGTTATATTACAAACGATAAAATATGTGCATTTTCATGCGTTGTAAAATCTTGTTATAGTACATGGAGCGTGGATAACAGTGCGTAAAGAAAAGTTTCAAGACGAAAATTACGTCATGTTAACAGGAGACGATCTAATCTTATTTTGATTTTAAAGAATATTAAAAACATTTATTTATTTTATTTTCAATATGATTAATGAATTTGGTTTTCATATTACCTTATTTTTAAAAGAAGCTGAATAAAGGTAATATATTTTGTTATTAATACATTATTTTTTAACACTATTTATATTATTTTTTAACGTGAAAGTCGCGCCATATTCAATAGACCACGTGCATTTGCATTTATAAATTATGAACTTTATATAGCTTCCGGTGGTGAAAATGTCGTCATATTTAAAATAAAACATCCAGAAAACTAAAATATCTTCAGAAACTTAAATATTGTATTACGATTACACAAAATGATCTAAATTTCACAAACTCGTCCATTCATAGCTCCTTTTCTCAGATTTTTCTTTCTTTTACTTTTCAGGGGTGGAGAGTGGGGGAGAGAAAGTAGGCATTCATTTAAGTTTCTATTTAATTATTTTTTTTAAAGCACTTTTAATTCTTTTTAAGTTATCTTCAAATGTGGCAAATTAGTTTCTGCATTTGTAATTTATGATTCTTCTTTTCACAGCAGAGCAAAATCGCATGTATATTTAGCTAACGTGATGCCTGGATGGGGGTTTGGAATTGGCAAAAATAGCTAGTAGAGGGAAAAGCCCCCCCCCCCCCCCCTAGTCATGGTAAAAAAATCTTTTAAGAATGAGTGATTTGAGGTATCAATTTTGTGTTAATGTTTTACAAATCTTTACATCCCTAATATAAACAAAAATCAAATTCAGAATGGTATCTTCGTTCGCACTGTGGGGAGTAATTAGATAGAATGTGAAAATCAGCAAAAAAAAAATATTTTTAAATGCAAAGTTTAGATACTAAGATGATAAACCTGTTTAACAATTGCAGTGACCCTAAATATTATATAACATTAAAAAGATATTAAATAATAATAATAATAATAATAATAATAATAAATTATAATTTAACAAATTACAATAACCATTGGGAAAATGTTCCGAAAGCTTAAAAAAAGAAGAAGAAATTTACCGTACTTTCGTGTTATAGCGGCCCTCACAATTATGATTATGCCAAGGTTGCAGTTATGATTTCGCCAAGATCATCGCAAAGCTTATATATAGGTCGCTTGGCGATTCATCCTTGGGGGCCGCTATAACACGAAAGTACCAAATTTACAATATATTAATGAAAACAGAAACAAAAATGTTATATATATATATCACATATTATTATAATGTCATACATGCTTTATAATTTGGCGATAAATCTTGGTCGCTTGGCGATTCATCCTTGGGATCCGCTATAACACGAAAGTACCAAATTTACAATATAATAACGAAAACAGAAACAAAAAAATTATAAGACGATTTCTCATCCGACGTCAATTTTTGAATTCGGCTTTTTTTCATATCTGATAATTTGCATCTATCCTTTTTGTAACTTTAACATTTCTGTAACGATTTTATGCATTTCTATTGCCTATTCAAAGAAAACTTCTAAGGTTACAGAATTACGTTAAAAATTCTTATAACGCTACAGAATTTCGTTAAAAACGCTTAAAAAAGCTTAAAAAAATAAAGTGACGACGTCAAGTCCATTCCCGACCGAAAGCAACAACCATTTTCCCAATGGTTAAAATATATATATATATATATATATGTGGGAATTATTAGAAGTAACAGCAACAATAATATGAACTCAATGAATTATTACTTTTCACGAGCAGGGATAAAAGCGATGATCACGCAATATTATACCAAGAAACGCTCGCCTGCACGAGCGGTTGTTCTATAGATTTGAGCCATTGCGGTGGATGGATTTTTGCTCAGGGAAGCTTGCAAATGTTAATATTAAAATACGGAAGTTGGTACATTCATAAATAATAATACTGTTTGATATTTGTATTTGAATCTTCAGTTGTATATGCTGTTATTTTATTAAACCTTTTTGTTTATATTATATTTGAAGAATCTTCTGTTGTATTGAAACTACATATTGGTTATCATAATCCCACAACTATTTTTGGGGTCTCGTTGCCGGGATATGGATATAAAGCTGTTTTGTACCGGGATAATATGAAAAAGTTGAACTGTTTTTCTGAAGTATTATATGAAGAAAAGTTCCGTAATCAGATCTACGATACTATAATACTTTGTTCAGTTGAAGTTTAAAGAGGTTAAATAATGTCAGCTCTTAATAAAGCCAGAAAAGCAGACTTGTTAGCGTTATGTGATGAACTAGGTATAGTTGTACCACAGAGCGCAAGAGTTATTGATGTAATAAAATTGATTACCGAATCAGAGGATTATGAAGAAAATTTCATTAAAGTTAGACTCGAAGTCATTGCCGCTGAGAGACAAGAAACGGAGAAAGGAAGATTAGAAGCAGAAAAAGAAGAAAGAAGATTAGAAACAGAAAAGGAAGAAAGAAGACTAGAAGCAGAAAAGGAAGAAAGAAGACTAGAAGCAGATAGAAAATTAGAGGAAAAGAAAGTTGAATTGGAATACGAATTAAGAAAAATGGAGCTACAAGACAATTTGAAAAGTGTGAGCGACGATCCTGCAATAGCTGGTTCAGGTAAGCAACCAGATTTGCTTAAATTAATTCCTCACTTGATGGAAAAAGTGATATTAGTCTATATTTAGCATTATTCGAAAGACAAATTTCTCGAATGAACATAATAAAAGAAAATTGGGTCACACATTTGTTAAGTTTAATCCCGTTAGAAATCGCCAATATTATAGCTAGAGAGCCAGAAACATTGGCGAACAATTACGATTACGTGAAAGATTTACTTCTCAAACGCTTCAAAATGACGCCAGAAGAATTTAGGCAGAAATTAATGTCACATAAAAAAGAATCTTCAGCCACTTGGCGCGATTTAACATTTTAATTAAGAAATTATTTGGAAGAATGGATTAGCGGTCTTAAAATATCTGATTTTGAATCCTTAAAAGAATTAATCGTAGTAGATCAAATTAAGCGGAGGTTACCTATAGAAATGAAAGAGCATTTTATTGATGATCTTCCAAAAATTAAAAATGTAGATGTATTAGTAAATAAACTAGACGATTATGACGCGGCGAGACGTAATGTTAAAACCATGAATAGAATTTCACATCACTTTGAAGATAGGAAATTAAAAATGCGGGAAAATAGCAATTTAAAACCATGGTTACCAGCTCAAGGCGATGATAATTTAAAAAAGAAACAATTTATAGATAATACAGCTAATGCGAATGAACCTTCGTATTTAAACAAAAGGGATAAGGCACAAATTAGGTGTTTTAAATGTAACGGCCTGGGCCACGTAGCTTCGCAATGTAGTAATGGAAATAGCACTCAAATAAATAATTCCAGCCAATATTATAGGAGCCAAAATTGGCGATCATCAAATCAGAAAGATGTGCATTGCGCAGCAATCAAAAGCAAAAATAGCGCCAAGGCAGATCGAATGATAGATAGCGATATTAACGGGGAACAGGCACACGTCCTAATAGACACAGGAAGTGACGTGAGTTTAGTGAGCTATGAATATTATACAAAGATCGGATCGCCAAGATTATTTTCAGATAATATCTCTTTGTCCGGTATAGATGGAGTTGTCTACCCCAAAGGATATTTCTCATATGAATTTAGTATTGATGGTTTTCTAATAACAGCAAATTTATACGTTTTGAAATCTCTTGCATATGATATTTTAATAGATATGATGTAATTAGCAAATTAAAGTTGGCGATAGACGAGAGAGGAATCAAAATCGTTGGCAAACGTGACGATATTCAAGTAGGTTACATTGAAGTTTTGAAGAATTCTGTTATAAAATTGAATCATGCTGCCAAAAGTAATGATGAAATAAAAGCGTCAGCGATAGATAATTCACGTGATGAAAATATTTTAGTTGAAAACGATAATAATACAGGAGATAATTTTTTGATTAATCTAGCGAGTGTCATAGATGATGACGAAATTGAATTGAATCACGTGGGAAATTTGAAAATAAGAAAAGAAATAAATAAATTGGTAAAGGAATACAAACCAAATAAGTCAAAAGACATAGGATTACGGATGAACATAATTTTATCTGATGAAATACCTGTTTGTGAACGTCCACGGAGATTTCCTTGGAAAGAACAAGAAGTAATAGAAAACCAAATTCAACAGTGGTTAAGCGAAGGAATAATAAGACGCAGTTTTTCCGATTACGCTGCACCAGTGGTTTTAGTCAGGAAAAAAGATAACTCATATAGATTATGCATAGACTATCGTAAGTTGAATAGGAAGATAATCAAAGATCGTTTCCCATTACCCTTAATTGAAGATGTTTTAGATAAATTAGAAAAATCAAAAGTGTTCACGACCCTTGATTTAAAGAATGGTTTCTTTCATGTCGAAATTGAGGAGAAAAGTAGGAAATACACCGCATTCGTGACACACGAAGGAGAATACGAGTTCTTGAAATGCCCCTTTGGTTTATGTACATCAGGAAACTGGTTCCAAAGATATATAAACACTGTGTTCAGAGATTTGTTACGTGACGGCACTGTAGTTGTTTATATGGACGACTTTATCATTCCATCGCAGACTGAAGAAGAAGGTTTAGAGAAATTGAAACGAGTGCTTGAAGTTGCGGCAGAATATGGGCTAGAGCTTAATTTCAAAAAATGCAAGTTTTTAAAGAAAAGAATAGAGTTCCTCGGTTATGTGATTGAAGATGGGACAATACAGCCATCTGAATCGAAGACATCAGCCGTCCGAAATTTCCCGCAACCAAGAACGGTAAAGCATATTTAGGTGCAATCATATTTAGGATTAACGGGTTATTTTCGTAAATTCATTCCAAACTACGCTCGAATAGCCAAACCATTGAGTGATCTATTACGCAAAAACGTCGCATTTAAGTTTGGTACAGAACAAATACAGGCATTTGAAAAATTAAAAGAAATATTATCGCAAAAACCAGTATTGCATTTATTCAAACAAGGATCAGCACTAGAACTACACACCGATGCCAGTAGCCATGGTTTCGGAGCAGTACTTCTACAAAAAGCGGATGATGGGAAATTCCATCCTATACAATATATGAGTAAAAAAACAACCCCACAACAAGAAAAATATTGCAGTTATGAATTAGAGGTACTAGCAATAATTGAAGCTCTAAAGAAATTCAGGAACTACTTACTAGGTACGAAATTCAAAATAGTAACTGATTGTGAAGCATTTCAAAAAACTCTAAACAAAAGAGAATTGCCTCCAAAAGTCGCAAGATGGGCTTTATTCATTGAAGAATTTGATTATGAAATCACGCATAGAGCGGAAAATAAAATGAAACACGTAGATGCTCTGAGCCGTAATACTGTTTTAGTTATTACAAGATCACAAAGTGAGATGGCAACTAGAATAGCTATAGCGCAGAAGAGAGATGAGCTGTTAAAAGCAATAAAATCTTTAGTCGAGAAGGGTGAGAAAAACGAATATCTTATCAAGAATAATGTATTGTACAAGTTCGAAAATGGAAGAGATTTACTCGTAGTTCCTGAAGAGATGCAAAGAGAGATTATTCGTAAGACACATGATGAAGGACATTTCGCTATAGCCAAAACAGAAGAATTGGTAAAAAAAAAGTTCTTCGTCCCTAATCTTAGAAAACAAGTTGAAACAGTAGTATTAAATTGTATCGAGTGTATTCTATATAACAAAAAAAAAGGTAAATCCGAAGGTTTCCTAAAACCCATACCTAAGAAGGATATACCATTAAGCACTCACCATATTGATCATATTGGGCCATTGCCATCAACAAATAAGAAATATCAGCATATCTTCACAGTTGTAGATGCCTTTACTAAGTTTGCATGGTTCTATCCAGTGAAATCCACAACAGCGCAGGAAGTCATTGAAAAGTTATCCTTACAACAAACAGTGTTCGGGAATCCCAGCAGAATAATAACAGACCGGGGACCAGCGTTCAAATCAGATGAATTTGCAGAATACTGCAAGGAACAAGGGATACAACACGTCAAAATAACGGCAGGAATGCCCAGGGGGAACGGACAGATCGAAAGAATTCATAGCATCCTGATTCCTGTGCTAGCGAAACTAGCAGGTAGTGAGAGCACGAAATGGTATAAGTATGTATCAGATGTGCAGAGAATCATCAATAGTACGGTTACAAGAAGTACAAAATACAGTCCATTTGAATTTATGATTGGTGTAAAAATGAAAAATAAAAATGACATAAGAATTAAAGAAATACTAGAAGAGGAACAGTTAAACCACGTGATGACAGAACGCGAAAACGTAAGAGAAGAAGCGAGAAAAAACATTTTGAAAATACAAGAAGAAAATAGAAAGCAATTTAACAAGAAGAGGAAGGAACCTAATAAATATAAGTTAAATGATCTCGTGGCAATCCAAAGAACGCAGTATGGCACAGGACTTAAATTAAAGGAAAAATTCCATGGACCGTATAAGATCACTAAAGTAAAGCCATGCGACCGTTATGATGTAGAGAAAATTGGGGACCATGATGGTCCCAACAAGACATCAACTGCTGCAGAATATATGAAGCCGTGGAGTAACACGTCTGCATAAAGTGGGATGTTTTCGTTTTATGCTTATCTGTTTGTTTGTTTGAATTTGTGTCTAAATTTTTATGAGAAGTTTTGAACTGTCGAGGTCGACATAACGTCAGGAATCAGGATGACCGAAAATGTGGGAATTATTAGAAGTAACAGCAACAATAATATGAACTCAATGAATTATTACTTTTCACGAGCAGGGATAAAAGCGATGATCACGCAATACCAAGAAACGCTCGCCTGCACGAGCGGTTATTCTATAGATTTGAGCCATGGCGGTGGATGGATTTTTGCTCAGGGAAGCTTGCAAATGTTAATATTAAAATACGGAAGTTGGTACGTTCATAAATAATAATACTGTTTGATATTTGTATTTGAATCTTCAGTTGTATATGCTGTTATTTTATTAAACCTTTTTGTTTATATTATATTTGAAGAATCTTCTGTTGTATTGAAACTACATATTGGTTATCATAATCCCACATATATATATATATATATATATATATATATAATATAAACTTCTTAGAAGAAACTTTCATGTTCCCCTATAAAAAGGACCACTTTCATAGGCTTATCAAACTTATAATTATTTTGGAACATGACAGAGGTAATATATATTTTTTAAGAAGAAAGTCTCAAAAATATAAATCTGGTGGTTGTGTGTAATTGACAGAAGCAAATTGCAACATTTACTGCATAAAATTATATCTGAATAAATTAACACCATCTGACGCAGTTTAAAATTCTACCATGAAATTTTCATAACTGTAACCAATGTTTTATAAGGTTCTAAATATGTTTTCAAAAATTCATTTTTTGTCAGATAAAAAGCAAAATCACGTATATTCATGGGGCGTACGCAGGGGTGGTCCTCCCCCTCATCCAATGTGGGCAAATCTTCAAAAATAGTAAGGTATATCTTTAAATACTAAGAGACATAGGTACCGGCAAAAAGAAATCTGGGGGGGGGGGGGGAAGCAAGATTTTGGAACAAATGGGCCTGTGGTCCACAGCCTAATCCGCTTTTTAAAAATTCAGAACCTAAAGAAGAAAATAAGCTAAACTAAGATTTTTTTTTTTTACAAAACTCCACATGCAGGACAATTTTGAAATATATTAACATAAAAAATAATATCAAAATTTAATAATTAAGAAATATCAAATATTCGAAAAAGATTTTTTACTAACATTTTAAAAAATGGGGAATTGAAACAGCCCTTTTTTATTCGCTATACCTCCATATCTGAGCTGCACATTTAAGATAAATTTGAAACGCACGAAGGTAAAAAGAAAAACAGAATTAAAATTTATCTTCCACGAGCGGTACAGGGGAGCAGAGCCCTCTTGGTGAAATATTCTTAGTTTTTATTTATTTTAGTGTTTAGTTATTTAAGTTACGTGGGAAGAACAAATTCTATCATTAACTTTTAAATAATCAGAAATAAAGAAAATTTAATTAATCAAATTTCGAGATCTAGGATGGGTCAATGACCCTCCATTGCCCCCTCCCTCCCCCACTAACAAAAATCCTGCCTATGTCCATGTGTATACTCTCATCACATTTCGGGGGCAAAGTTCTTTTAAAAATCCTACCCAACAAAAAATCTGTGAAACGCAATAAAGTTTTCCAGGAGCCATAAACAATGCTTTTTTGGATGCAGAATCATGCACACTCTTTCCATTTTGACAGGCATCTTCATCAAGCAGATGTTTACGACTACTTGAGGGCATAAAGTGCAAAAAAGATGACTTTTGATATCGGAGAAAACCGGTAACGAGATGAGCATGCATTGTGAAAAAAATAAACAAACACGTAAAAGATATATTTATTTAGACTTGCAAAAAAGTGTAACATTTAAAAACTGTATTTAGTTCTTCTCCATCAATAAAAATGCTTTGCAGCTTAAGAGAGGTGGATAACATGGACTATGTTATCTACTCAGGAACTTTGTTGTTGTTGTTGTTGTATCGGATGCTCAATATAGGCAGCTGGAAATATATTTTGATCCTCAAAAATAATTGATGCAAAAGGTGTCTCAACAAAATGCTGCACTCTTTTGTTTAACTTTACTTGGTTTTTAAATGTAAAGATGGACTTTTGCAATCGATTTTTCTCTCACTTCTTGATATGCCAGAATTATAAAAATTATGCGCACAAGTGTGTTTACGATGGCAATACAACATTTTAGTATTTTTAGTCATACTTATAAATTAATAAATTACTTTTAAGACAGTGTTGCCAGATTGGGGGTTTTGCCCCCAATTGGGAGTTTTTTAACTTTCAGGGCTATTTTGGGGGGACAAGTAATTCGTGGGGAAATGTTTGGGAACTATCAGCATTTTGGAGGGAAAACGTGGGGGATTGTTTTCATCATTTCACGTAAAGTTTACTTTCAGTTATTTGCCAAAACTGGATCTGTCTCGAACTCAATTTTGATTCGGAAAATAAAAATCATGAAGATACAGTATCTACTTTCTATCCTCATGATGAAAATAAAATTCGGAAATCGGAAATGCTGATCATTATTCTCGTGGTAAAACTCGTCGTGTATAATATTACAGTTTACATGTTTCTTTGCATCATTTTCAACCATTTGTGTACATCTTTAATGTTGTGACAACGGAAGTTCTATTTTTACAGAAATTCTGAATAATTAATATCACAAAGCATTGTTGCCTTTTTTTTCCTAATGTCCCTTTTCTCCTAAATGTCATTTTGAATATAATATTTTTTCTTATATTTTCATCAAAATAAATTGTAACGGAAGTAGATAAGACTTTAGATTTAGATATTTGGTAAACATAAAGTAAACATGAAACGGCTGGACGACTTTCTGCTTTCCGTTTTCAATCACGAATTGCTAAAGATTCAGAAACTATGCCCAGTAGGTTGCATAGATTTTACGATAATCAATTAAAACATAATTTTAAATGTTTATTATTTTTTAAGTGGGCAATTCTTTAAAAAAAAAAGTCTTGTTTGGGGAAATTTTTTCAGCTTAAATTAGTTAAATATTTTTTATAGTGATAAATTGAAAATTGAAAATTTACATTTGAGTAAAAATTCTGTTGGAGATTTTTTTTGGAAAAAATCACTGATTTGGGGAAATTTTCAAAATTTTTGGGGAAATTCACTTTTGACTATCTGGCAACACTGTTTTAAGACATTTTTCAGTTAGCCGGCTGTGGGTGATATATCGCCAAATAATCTTTATGGTTACAACTGTTACAAGTCACACACACAATTAAGGTAATTGTGGGACAAACCAAGCTTGCCAACGTACGCAGCTGGATGTGAAACTGCAACAACGAAATATTTTAAGCAATAAAAATATAAATAAAAAATAAAAGAGTAATAATTAAAAAAAACTCTTTTATCATTTAAGAGTTTAATATTAATTAAATTAAAATTAGACGGTGAGAAAACAATTTTAAAATCCTGAATAGATAATTTAAATGTTTTTTTTTTTTTTTTCGTCTTCCATATCGTAAAAAAGAAACAAGAGCAAAAAATATAATTTTTTAAATAATTTCATTAGTTCGCGCTTTTTATCAAGCGTAAATCAAAACGTCGAATTTTTAATAATCGGGGTCTACGCCAAATTAACGTATTGTAACAAATTTCTTCTTCTTCTTTTTTTTTTTTATATATATTATTATTATTACATAAATTGCAGTCATTAAAAAAATAAATAAAAATAAATAAATAAATAAACTCTTTTTACTTTTATATTTCTTTTCTTTTTTTAGTAACGGGTGTGGTCAAAAACAAAGCAGAGTTTCACCATTGGAAAGACCCAGTATTAAATTTGGCGGCATCTAAGACAGTCTTCAAATGCCTAACTCTTACATTTTTCATCCAATAAAGGTGTTTACGCCTATATGCTTTTATGGTCTTAGAATACATTCATCACAACTAAATTACAAAAACATTTTATTTATCACTAGCAAGCTACGCCCGCTACGCTGGTCAACGAACTTTTAATCAAACAAAATATTGACATTTCATAATTCACTTTTATATTTTAACAGAATAATAAGGCTACTATAATTTGTGACTCGTGCTATAGCCAATATACATGTCAGGACACGTCGCCCTTATTTTTTACGCATGAAGGTTTCGCTATGGTACTCCATTGTGAAATTTGGTAATTTTTGAAATTCAATATTTGAAAAACGGCATAATCATTAGATTTGAAATTTATATCAAGAAAAATACAATTTTTTACCTTTCAAACGCAGTTTGTCTAACAATTTTCTGAAAAATACTTTTCGAGCTATTATTTTTTTTCAGTAACTTCAAATATTTCATTTTCCGAGATTAATCTGTGGCAACAATTAGCGAAAAACCCAGTCGTCAGCAACGTATAGCTTGTTATTAAAGAGGCTGTTGGAGCAGGGATTGTCACCATCAATTTGCCACCATCACCTTTGAAATCGGTTCTGTTAGTTCCAGAGATTCCATAGAAATTGTAATTTAGAATGATTTTAGAACGCTTTTCGCTCATTTCACCCTTTTAAATTTCGATTTTTTTTAATTATTATTATTCTTAGAGAGTATTTACATCTTATAAATAACTACAATGCCAAATTTCAAATTTCTAGATCCTTCAGTATAAAAAAGTCGCAATTTTCGAACATTTTTCGCTCCTGCACCCCATTGGGGTTAGTGGAACTGACATAAAATATAGCCTATGTTGGAGTAGGGATTGTCACCATCAATTTGCCACCATTACTTTTGAAATCGGTTCTATAGTTCCAGATATTCCATAGAAATTGTAATTTAGAATGTTTTTAGTACGCTTTTCGCTTATTTCACCCTTTTAAATTTCGATTTCTTTTTTATTTGTTCTTAGAGAGTATTTACATCTTATAAGTAACTACAATGCCAAATTTCAAATTTCTAGCTGTTTCAGTATTAAAAAAAAAATCACAATTTTAGAACATTTTTCTCTTCTGCACCCCCCTGGGGTTAGTGGCACCAACATAAAATATAGCCTATGTTGAGCAGGGGTTGTCACCATCAATTTTCCACCATCACTTTTGAAATCGGTTCTATAGTTCCAGAGATTCCATAGAAATTGTAATTTAGAATGTTTTTAGAACGCTTTTCGCTCATTTCACTCTTTTAAATTTCGATTTTTTTTTTTTTTTTTTTTTTTTTTTTTGTTCTTAGAGAGCATTTACATCTTATAAGTAACTACATTGCCAAATTTCAAATTTCTAGCTCTTTCAGTATAAAAAAAATCGCAATTTTAGAACATTTTTTGCTCCTGCACCCCCCTGGAGTTAGTGGCAGCAACATAAAATATAGCCTATGTTTGAGCAGGGGTTGTCACCATCACTTTTGAAATCGGATCTATAGTTCCAGAGATTCCACAGAAATTGTAATTTAGAATGATTTTAGAACGCTTTTCGCTCCTTTCACCCTTTTAAATTTCGATTTTTTTAAAATTATTATTTTTAGAGAGTATTTACATCTTATAAGTAACTACAATGCCAAATTTCAAATTTCTAGCTTCTTCAGTATAAAAAAGTCGCAATTTTCGAACATTTTTCGCTCCTGCACCCCATTGGAGTTAGTGGAACTGACATAAAATATAGCCTATGCTGGAGTTAGGGATTGTCACCATCAGTTTGCCACCATTACTTTTGAAATCGGTTCTGTAGTTCCAGAGATTCCATAGAAATTGTAATTTAGAATGTTTTTAGAACGCTTTTCGCTTATTTCACCCTTTTAAATTTCGATTTTTTTTTAATTTGTTCTTAGAGAGTATGTACATCTTATAAGTAACTACAATGCCAAATTTCAAATTTCTAGCTGTTTCAGTATAAAAAAAAATCGCAATTTTAGAACATTTTTCTCTTTTGCACCCCCCTGGGGTTAGTGGCACCAACATAAAATATAGCCTATGTTGAGCAGGGGTTGTCACCATCAATTTTCCACCATCACTTTGAAATCGGTTCTATAGTTCCAGAGATTCCGCAGAAA
Organism: Maratus michaelseni; assembly: GCA_963931845.1. Lineage (NCBI taxonomy): Eukaryota > Metazoa > Arthropoda > Arachnida > Araneae > Salticidae > Maratus > Maratus michaelseni. The sequence goes on from OZ007588.1 coordinate 393,657,343, forward strand.
TTGTAATTTAGAATGTTTTTAGAACGCTTTTCGCTCATTTCACCCTTTAAAATTTCTTTTTTTTTTCTTTTTTTTTTCTTTTTTTTTTTTTTTTTTGTTCTTAGAGAGCATTTACATCTTATAAGTAGCTACAATGCTAGATTTCAAATTTCTAGCTCCTTCAGTATAAAAAAAAAATTCAATTTTAGAACGTTTTTCGCTCCTGCCCCCGTGTGCACCGACATAAATTGGAACATGCTATAAAAACATCCCTATGTTGGAGCAGGGGTTGTCAGATGTCACCATCAATTTGCCACCATCACTTTTGAAATCAGTTCGGTAGTTCCAGAGATTATCCCCTACAAACAAACAAACAAAAAAACAATCTTTTCCCCTTTATAATATTAGTATAGATTAGTTTACCAAAATTTAACAAAACTACCAATGCAAATGCCATTTACAAAAAATCATTGTCGCATTCTTCTTCCCAAAGAGATTCATTCATTGGAGTGATTTTCACAATTTTCTGTTTGTCACGGTCCACAAGCAGACATGCAACCGTGTAAAATGTTTTTATATATAAAATACTGAAAACAACAACGTATGAAATTTGGCGGGAGCGTGACTTTCAATTATACAATGATACAAGAAGCTGACTACGTAACATCCATATGAGCACGTCATCGTGATTTTTCCTAAGACAACATCCCTTTTAAATTAAATATTATTTCTCTTGGAAGTTGCTTTAAATAATTCAAGATTTAAATTATTCCGTATAATACAGCATGTTTTTAAAAAATGTGTATTTTATTGAGGTCACATGATTAAACTAATGATAGAGAATAATCATTCATTGTTTTGGCAGTTCAAACATCAACTTTCATGAAATATGTTTTTATTTATTTATTTATTTATTTACAGAAATATCCAACTGCATCATATAGTTTTAATAACAGTTTTACCGTACGATTTTTTTTTAATTATAAATAACTGTTTGTTTTTTTTCTGATTTTATCGAGTTATAACCTTATCTATGCAGAATTTAGATCAGTCTAATAAATGATTAAAAAAAAATATGTTTCATGAAACTAAATAAGTTTTGGTAATTGCCTTGTTTATAACTCAAACAGACACGATTAAAGTTGCTATAAAAACTAATGCAAATAATTGAAGAATACAGGTAGATCAAAAATTTGTCCTTTTTTCCTCCTGTACTTCACGAAATGAAATAAGAAATATAAAAATTAATAGATTTTACTTTATTTTTTGTGTATACTAGGGGGCTCTGCCCCCTGCTCGCTACGCTCACCAACCCCCGTTCTGATTTCGCAGCCTTTTAAAACCTGGTAATGTATCCTGTTTTAAAAGGATGATGATGATGATATCACGAACGGCGACTATCTTCTGTAATCAGTTTATAATGCTTTTTCATTTAACTTGTTATAATGCCTTTTCATTTAATTCATTTAATTCATCTTTTTTATTTTTAATATTCATGTGTAAACACAATTTTATGACGTAATTTTCTTTATTTCCTGCTTTCAACACGTGATCATTTAATTATTATTTTAATTATTATTATTTATCATTATTGTTTTTAATAGTCTCGCGCAAATACATTTTTTATTTGAGATAAAACATAATCCTTTGCGCTTATTTAGAAATTGGCAACAATATAAAAAAATGACTTTTTCAATAAAAGATTTTTTACTCGATTTTTAAGGATTTTTTGAGTTTTTATTGTCCGACCGTGATAATTTTTTTAATTTCTGAAAGCTTGTTATATTTCGCGTCTGGTGGTATGATTTTCGAATCCGTAGGATGGCTAGAAAAAAAGTAATAGCTCCTCAAAAAAGTCCCTAGTAAAAAAGCGATGAGAATAACCCAGAATATCTACGCAGAATTTGATTGGTCCATTTCTAAATCGTTTTTGGCTCAGTTCCAGATTACTTTTTTTTTAATATAGAAGGATATAATATGTCTCATTAGCAGTGTTGCTAGTTTTGAAGATTCTTTAATTCAAAAATCTACTTCTATTTCTGAATATCGAAATATATTTAATCTGTCATTAGAGTGAAAAAAATCTGCTTCTGGGGTGTAACTGAGAATTCAGTTCATGCCAATTCAGATGTCAAAATCGCCAAAGAGTATGATGGATTCAAGTCGTTTACAAAAAAAAACCATCTTCATCAGAGTGGAAATCGGTGGCACACGTAGCGGCCAAGGGGTGATGGATGCATTGGATCGGCCGAAAAAGCATCTCGCAGATCCATTTTTGTCACTTTTGATTCCACTTAGACGGACATCTTCGGGTGTGGCGGAAATCATATGTAGAAAAAGAGTCGAAAATAAGGAAGCCCTGTCCCTTTCAATTAATTTTATATGCCTATAGGGCTTCAGGAATAGTAATAACGATTGATGATCGATAGCTACCGGAAAAACTCACTACTCTCATGGCAGGTGATCTGAATCTTATATGGTGGTTGCAGTTATCTAATGACTTATGCCTTATAGTGTTTGGATGCTTCGTTAACGTTATTGTACACTGTTAAAAAATTCAGCTCAAAGTTGCTCCATTCTATGGTGTATAGTAATTAGAAGAACCAAATATGTTATTTTTAAGTTTAAAAAATAGTCTTCATTTCTCAAAGAAAAAATTCCCATAGAAAGTATACTAGATGTAAATTAAATTTTAAACGCTAACATCATAAAGATAAATAAACCTTCATTCGCTAAAATTCCCATAGAAAGTATACTAGATGTAAATTAAATTTTAAACGCTAACATCATAAAGATAAATAAACCTTCATTCGCTAAAATTAACTTCAATCGTCTAATATTCGTTAATAATTCAATCGTCTGATATTAAGACAATTGCCATACACTTGGCAGAAAGAAGTATTTTATACTTATTAATGGTAAGTTATAAAAATAACTTATCATAACGTATTTAAAATGTATACGAATTTTACGCAGTCTACACTATATTGTCAAAAATCACCGGACAATTTCAATTTTACACATTTTGGCGAATATCTAAAGAAATACTTGACGAATTTTTCTGTAACAACAGGAATATAAAGACCATGTTGCCATACACTTGGCAGAAAGAAGTATTTTATACTTATTAATGGTAAGTTATAAAAATAACTTATCATAACGTATTTAAAATGTATACGAATTTTACGCAGTTTACACTATATTGTCAAAAATCACCGGACAATTTCAATTTTACACATTTTGGTGAATATCTAAAAAAATAATTGACGAATTTTTCTGTAACAACAGGAATATAAAGACCATGATTGACCTCATATTTTTGAATGAAGATTTGATCACGAGGGCAATTAGGGAACCGCAACAACAAATTGAAGAAAAAAATAATATTTGGGATCACCTTGTAAAATAAAATGCACGTAATTAGCTGTCGCTGCAACACATGACTATGTGAATATTGTACAACATGTGTGTAAGAATATGATGTATATTCATGGAGATAGAACGATTTCTTTAAAACAATTCAAGAATTTTGTGCATGATTTTTTGTTTGTAACATGCAGTATTTTCAACCAAATTTAACCACACAGATGTTGTACAATATCCAAATAGTCATGTGTTGCAGCGAGAGATAATTTCGTGCATTTTATTTAACAGGTATTTTATGCATTAGGACGTACATTTTATTTTACCCAAGTATCATTTTTTTCTTTTCTGAAATACCAGAATAATTCTTCAAGTATTTCTCTAGATATTCGACAAAATGTGTAAAATTGAAAGTGTCCAGACATCAAAATTCTCAACATGTCCAAAGAGCAAACTATACAGACTACAACAAATCTGAGCATCCATTTTGGAATGTTGTTTATTAAAGTCCCTAAATTTTTAAAATATAGATATTGACATTTGGAATTTATAATAAAATTTCAGTTTTGTGCCAGTTTTTTAATTTTTTAAATAACTGTCTGCCAGATTAAAAAAAAAAAAAATGCATGCACATTTTTTTAAATGATCCTTTTAAGTAATGAAATGAAAAAGTGGAGAAAATATCTTGAAAATTAGAACGCATGGAGTTTTAAATTTTTTTAAGCCAATTAATAGTTTTAATTTTAAATTTAAATTTTGATTGAATTCATAGTACAGAACACTTTTTTGAAGAACTTCTTGTTGGTACAACATAAGTAATGAAAACTAAAATCCACCCTTTTAAAGTCCACCCTTTTAAATCAGTGGTACTCATTATACGCGACACTCGAGATCATTTCATGCAGCCTTGCAAGTTATGCACATAACTAACTATACATATATATATATATATATATATGTGTGTGTGTGTGTGTGTGTGTGTGTGTGTGTGTGTGTGTGTGTGTGTGTGTGTGTGTGTGTGTGTGTGTGTGTGTATGTGTGTGTGTGTCTACTTGTGTGTGCGTAAATAAATAAGTAGGGGAACTCCGGGTATTATGGAATACCATTTACGTTTGAGGCAATTTCCTCTAACGTAAATGGTATCACAGATCGATATTGTTTAAAACGCAAAAACCGAATACAATCACTATCTTCAACTATTTGTGATTAGCTATTTGTAGACAAAAATCATTTTATGAAATTTTATCACATGCAAACGATTAATAATGATGAAAAACTTTTTTGGAGGGTATTATGAGATAGTCGGGAAATGTGGAATTGGGGGTTAAAAATGAAGAAAACAAACAGAATTTGGTAAAAATCAGGTGTAATGGTACCAAGGGATAATGATCAAAATATAGTGTCTAAGTATAGTCAGCCAATATACTTTATTTCATACTTCAGATTTGCACAAATCACAAATATAAGGATCACAAGTCACAAGCACATATCACAAATATATAAATACTACCTCATGGAGTATTATACGATATTAGTATTCCATATAACCCGACATCGCCGGCTTGGGAAAAAATTACTCTCTATTTATTGGCGTGAATCGCGAGCTAAAAAACGAGTATTACATCTGGAAACATTCTTAAATAGTTTATGATATTGCTGTTTGGTGGCAGCACTTTAGCAAACAAAAACTATTCCATTACCCGACTATTCCATAATACTCGAAGTTCCTCTACATATGTGCATGTATGTAGATGTGTGTGTGTGTGTATACACCGAGAGATTTCAAAATAGAGTTTATGACGGTTAACTCTTAAACCTATGATGATGATAGAAAGATGCTTCCAATTACAAAAACTATAGAATTCAAGTACAACTTTTAGGTATGGTATTTATTTTCTAAGAAGCTGTATACATATCAAAATGCTAACTGTAGTTTCTTATACCGCCTCTGAGTCCTATAAGTTATATTTAGAAACATTTTTTTCCAATCTTTGGCAAGTAAAACATTAAAAATTCTACTCTTCTCCGACCATACATCACCGAGTTATGATACTTTGAATTTTATGAAATCTCGATCTTATAAAAGTTCCTCGAATTTTATAAATTTGGTATATATATATAGCCTGAAATAAACACCTTCACGATCACTCGTTGATAAAAGAGCATGAAGTAAAAAAATCTTGTTCTTTTCAATTAGACTTATCTACCTATAGACTTTTAAGGAACAGTAATAACGGTTGATGATCGATGACTACCGCCATACTCCACAAGTTGTTATGATAGCAGATGATTTGAACCCGGTGCATAATGTAGTGTAATATTTTATGCTTTGGATTTCGGTTTTTGCTTAAAAGTGTTATAACCAGGATTCGACTATACCATTTTTGTGCTAAAAAGCATTTTTTCAATTTGCATGCCTTATGAGGATTGGTATTGCGATAGATCAATGGTAGCCCAAAAATTCTGATCCACCGAATATCGGGGGGATGTCAAAATAATCTCGAAATCCCGGAATTGAAAATTGAGCACAGAATTGTATTTCCTAGTGTCACACATCCATTTTTGTCAATTTGGTTGCTCTTTAATGAACATCTTCGGGTGTGGCAAAAAAAATCACTTTGAAGTAAAGTAATCCTGTCATTTTCAATTAGACTTATCTACCTACCGACTTCAGAAGTAGTAATAACGGTTTATGATCGATGACTACCGGAACAACACACAAGCTGTTGCGATAGCAGATGATTTTAACCTTATACGGTGATTTTAGTGATGTAATATGCTTTGCATTTGGAACTTAATTTAGCGGCGCTGTAATCAGGACTTGACTTTATCATTTATGCGCTAACAAGCACATATCAATTTCCGACACCCCTGCAAACGTGCAACGCAACACAACACAGATAATCCCAAAATTCATAGGAAAGGGGAGGGCCATTGCCCCTGCCTGGATTTTAAAATTTAATTAATTTAATTTTCTTTTCTCTGATGAGTTTGAAAAAATATTAAAATTTATTCTTCGCAAATGACTTTAAATAATTAAACGTTAAAAAAAAAAGAGGAGCTAATACTTTATTCGTTCTCTGCCCCACCTGAACCCTCCTTGGAGGTCAATTTTTAGTTCTGTTTTTCTTTTTACGTTTATGTGCTTAAAATTTATCTTAAACGGGTGTTCAGTGGATGAAAAAGATGAAAAAGAAAGCTCAATTCTCCTTTTTGAAAAATGTTGTTAGAAATTTATAGCTTTTAGAATTTAATATTTTTAATTGTTCAATTTCTGTATGGCTTTTAAGGTTGATATGTTTTAAAAATTGTCTTGCGTGGAAATCTTGACAAATTTTTTTTAGTTTAACTTAATTCATATTTATGCTCTCCATTTTTTTAAAAAACGCGACCAAACCTTTGGAATACAGGCACACATGTTCCAAAATCTTGCCTCTGCTAGGATTTTGTTCTGCCGCCGCCCATGCCAAAATTCTGATCCACCGAACACTGGGATGATGTCTATAAGCAATCCGGAAATATCGGGATTGGAAATTGAGCTCAGGATTGTATTCCCTAGTCTAACACATCCATTTTTGCAGCTTGATTCCTTTTAAATAGCCATATTCGAGTGTGGCGAAAATCCCTCGTTATATAAAAGAGTCTGAAATTAAGAAATTTTGTCTTTTTCATTTAGACATGTCTGCCTGCCGACTTCAGCAATAGTAATAATGATTCATGATCGATGGCTACCGGAACAACTGTTATGATACCACATTATTTGAGCTTTGCATGTGTGATGCAATATTTTAGGCTTTGCATTTAGATTTCTATTTATCTACGTCACTGCCTTATTAATTATAGGACATGCAAAGTACTAGGCCATGGTTCATATATTTCATTGGCTCATATATTTTACAGACCCAAACATTTCCTGATTTTTGGTAGTAATGTTAATGAAAAAGAAGTTTATATAATAAAAAATTCACGAATATTTAATTTTATATCTTATCTGCAGAATGTGTATTTACTTTTCCATACCTTTGCCACAATATTGAGTATTATTAATTCATGTTTATTTTACATGATATTTATTTCCGCCAAATTCATAACTTATATATAAATTTTAAGTCTTAGAATAATGCAAACTGTGCGAGTAATTATTCGCACTTTTTCATCTATATCAGTAAATTCTATAAAACATATAGTTTTACACTTATCCAGTTCCCGTATACATTATTTTTAAGAGCATGATAATCTGTAATGACGACCAAAATAATATCTTTAGCGCAAGGACCAAAATTCTGATGTTCGGTCCCTGTAGACAGGGCTCGACTATAACAGTTTTGTGCCCATGATACTTTTCAGTTTGTGTACTTCCTGCAAATTGATAATGTAGTATGTCACTGATAATCAAAAAATCACTAGGAAGGCTTTTAGCTAAATCTATGGAGTTATGATTTGTTGAGAATCAATGCAGATATCAGTTAATATCAGAAATGTTGAGATTTAACAAGCGAAATTATATGATTATAATAACTTACAGTAAATACGATGGAGGAATCAAGAATTTAGATAATTTTGATTTTTTTTTTATCCCAAATACTCGTGCTATATACGAAATCTTTTTACGAAATGTTTTTATACTTCTTTGCAAATATTCTGCAACAAACAAAATTGTGCTCCCTAACTTATAGTACTTAGGGAACAGGCCCCACATTTTTATGGGGTAATCATAGTCTTTGGTTATAGACATAATTAATGTGCAGAATTTTAACATCTGATACAATTGTTGAGATGCACTGAATATAACCACTATTTTTTTGGGGGGGGGAGGGGGGTTTAATCAAACTACGTGTTTTAGCGAAATATGAATGTAGTATGTTAAAAGTTTGTTCAAAAACCTTTCAAATGATACCGTTGATGATGACCGACATTCGTCGTTGTGCGTTTTGTATGGGCATAGAAAAGGTATGTTGACAACAGAAATAATATATTTGATTATGACGATTTTTTCAGTCGATTTTATCTTACTATTTTAGGCTTCAGAAATAAAAGATACAAAAAAAATACTCTTTTGTTACTATACTTAAAAGTACTCTTTGAAATGACGACAAATTTAACACTCGTGTTTTATAAATGAAAATTCGTGTTTTTTTTTATGCGACGTCGCATTCTTATGTAAAAAGTAAAATATTAGAGGTTAAAAACTAATGGAATGTTAAAATTTTGCTGAATTAATTAAATTTTTGCTCATTTTCTTTTTAAGATAAGACAACAGGAAAGAGAAAATAATTTTTACACTCTTGTATTTAACTCAACTTGGTTTTTGTGCATAACGATGGAATTTTGTAATCGATTTATAACCTTTTCTTCCTCATATGCTAGAATTTTTAAAATTACCTTCCCAGGTGCGTTTCCGATGACAATACAACATTTTAATAATTTTAGAAATAAATTATTTTTAAGGCATTTTTCCGTTAGCCCCGCCACAGGTGACAAATCGACAAATATTATTTATGGTTACAATTGTATACGAGTTACAACAGCAATAGATTTAATTATACGCCAAACCACGCTCGCTAAAATTAGCCAACTCACTCTGAAAATGCAACAACAAAATATTTTAAACATTAAACAGTAGCAAATATAAATAAAAAATAAAGAGTACAATATATATTTTTTCAATACGCTTTATTCAATTACTAGTTTTATATTAATTAAATTATGACTATACGTTGGGATAAAAATTGAAAATTCCTAAAAACTAGTTTAAATAATATTTTTTTTTCCTTTTACCATATCTTTAAAAAAAAATAAAAAATTTAATTTGCTAGATCGCACTCTCTACCATGTGTAAAAACAAAAAAAAGAGCTATGAATTTTCCCCGCCAAATTAACGTATTGAAGCGGAATTTTCAAAAATCATGAATTTCAGTTATGAAATTGTCCCCCCCCCACCCCCTCTGTCATTTTCAAGATAAACACCCAAATTCTTATGAAAATGTTTTAATAAACTATTTTTACTTTTATAATTATTATAATACTGCAAATATTACTTTATATTACTGTAACAAACAAATATTTATTATTAAGTCACATAACAACATTTTTTTTAAATTATTATTATGCTTGATTTATTTAAACTATCTATTATCTCTAATTTGTTTTCTCAGCATATAATTAAAATGTAATTAAAATTAATCCATCAATTGACAGTTAAGTTATGAAAACGTGAAAATATCGTATTATGACCGGGACATACCTGCGCATAATTTCTAGAGCTATAGGGCATCAGAAAGCAAGTTAAAAATCAATTTAAAAATTCCATCTTTACACCCATGAACCAAATTAAGTTACGTAAAAGCGTATAATAACGACAACGACGAGTAATCGAAAACAATACAGACAGAAGTAACAATGCAACATTCATTTGACATTGGAACGAATAATCTTATATTTATATATAAACCCTCAATTGTCAAAACGCAGATTTTCAGCTCAAATTTTCTCATTTTATGGTATCCCAAACATCCTTTCTAATGAGTTAAATTGCTGACCCAAAGGAATGTAAAACTTGTTGAGTCGGCAAATGTACCGTTCCAAGACACAGCCGGCCGAATATTTCGAAAAGCAATGGTAAACATTTCGCACGAACATCAAATCTGGAGGAAACAAGGCTTTAGCGGAGGAAAGCAAAAAATACAAAAAGGAGATCCGGCAATCCGGCCGTGCAGATGCGGGCCACGTAGCAGACGAAGCCGTTATCACGAGAGTCCGGGCCCATTTCAGAGTTGCCAGCTCGCCCATACTAATTTCTTCATTACAGCAACCGGGAGAAGGGATAGCAAGTGTTTTGTGCCATTTTTATCCAAAACTCCTGTATGCGCTAAGACCTCTAGACATTGCAATTCATTCATTGAAATCGATGGAACAAAACAATTTAAATACGGGGGGAAATCTGGTAATAAATGTTTTGTTTTTTGCAGATGTTCAACTTGCGATGTAAACACATGACAGCACGTGCACTTAACTTTGTGAAATATGTTTTATAAAAATTAACATTATATTAATAAAATGTAAAATAAATATTTATTTGCAAAATTGTTATTTCGCAAAGATCAAGAAGAAAGAAAATGTAATTAAGATCCCTTTATAAGCTGTCGTTTATTCATTAGAATCGATATAACAGAACATATTAAATCTGGAAATAATGTTTTGTTTTTACAGATTTTTCGCTTGTGATATAAATATAAAACAACACACGCGTTTTATTTTGTGAAATATGTTTTCTAAAATTTATATCAAAGAAAAAAAATTTAAATATATATATATATTTACAAAATTTTTTTTCGCAACGATCAAGATGGAAAAAAATGCAGTTAAAATTTTTTAATGTGTCTTTTATACATTAGAGTCCATATAACAGAACATACTAAATCTGATAATAAATGTTTTGTTTTTATAGATTTTCGTCTTGCAATGCAAACAAAAACAACGCATGCGTTTAATTTTGGGAAACATGCTTTCCAAAATTAATATAAAAATAAAATAAATATTGGTAAAAAAATGTTATTTTGAAAAGATCAGGAAGAAAAAATATTTGCTTAAGATCTCTTAATCTATCATTTATTCATTAGAATCGATTTAACAAAATAGACTAAACATGGGGAAAATATGATAATAAGTGTTTGTTTTTATAATTTTTTTTCGGTTTGGAATGAGCAATATAATGTGTTAAACATAAGATTTCTATAGCCTGATAGTTTCAAATACAGGTAAAATACACATAGGCTAACAAATGTTAACGTGAATATGTCTGCATTTAATATATTTCTTTAATAATATCATCGTTCAATATTTAAGTTTTTATGGTAAATAAAAATAAGTAAAAACATAAATTAAATTATTGAATTGTGTATCTTAATGATGGAGTTCAACATGCAAGATTTCTATAGCCTGATAGTTTTACTTGCACATAAAATCACCATATGAGAAAACAAAAGTTAATATGAATATGTCTGCATTTATTATATTTCTTTAATAATGTCATTGTTGAATATGTAAGTTTTTATGGTAAATAAAAATAAGTAAAAAAATAAGTTACATTATTGAAATGTGCATCTTATTGATGAAGCTCAACATGCAAGATTTCTATAGCCTATAGTTTCATTTACACGTAAAATCACCATACGAGGAAAACAAATATTAACGTGAACATGTCTCAATTTAATATACTTCTTTAGTAATGATAACGTTAAGTGTGTAAGTTTTTATGGTAAATAAAAATTAGTAAAAGATAAATTAATTAAATTATTGAAATATGGCATCTTAATGATGGATTCAACGCAAGATTTCTATAGCCTGACAGTTTCACTTACACGCAAAATCACCATACAAGGAAGACAAATGTTAACGTGAATATGTCTACATTTAATATATTTCCGTAATAATGTCATCAATGAATATATCTGCCTTTAATGTAAATAAAAATAATGAAAATTATTTAGAATTTTAACTTAATTATGCCGTATACAACGTACAGAATTACTATAGCCTAGAAATTTCACTACACATAAAATCACTATACAAGCCAAATAAATATTAATGTTATTCTGTCTAAGATGTAATATGTCTGTTTAATAATGTCAATGTTAAATATACCTCTATTTGTTGTAACTGAAAATAAGTAAACTTGAAAATGTGTGTTTTAGTTATGGAGTTCAACATACAGTCTTTCTATAGCCTGGTAGTTTTAACCACACATAAAATCCTCATACGAGTCAAATAAATGGCAGGAAAATATGTCTGCATTTAATGTGTTTGTTTAATAAAGTGAAGGTCGAAAATCTCTGCAGTTACTATAAATTAAATATATATTTTTTTAATGTAAGATATATATTAGTGATATATAAATAGTTCATTTACTGGAATTATATGAACAAATAGACGATGAATAACAAAATATGAACTTTAATACAGTCCTAGACAGATAACTCTACAATACTTTACTCATAATTTCTTTTTAACTGATGCACTTTTCGCCTAATATATACAATATGTTTATTTACCAAAAATTAACAACTAGGCCTAACAGCGCCTTTACTGGCTATTTCTCACTTTGATGCTTGCTTCACAATAAAAATTAGAAGACTGCTCTTTTCCAATTTTGAAGATGTTAAAATCTTGATCTCGCGATCCAAAATATTTATAACTCGTGCATTTAAATCATGGATAATAATAGTACACTAGAGTGTCAGTTAATTTGATGATCATTTACGTCATAAAGGAGATGAAGTGTTCAAACTGAAATCCTACATATATATTAGAGATTTATTAAAATGTGTATCTTAATTATGTAGTTCAACATGCAGGAATTTTACATAATAATAGTTTCACTACATATAGTATCACTGTACAAGCTAAATAAATGTTAATGCTACTGTCGCAGCCTTTAATATGTCTGTTTAATAAATTCAATATTAAATATGTCTCTATTTGATATTTAAAAAAACCTTAAATTATTAAAATGTGTATTTTAGTTATGGAGTTCAACATACAATCTTTCCATAGCCAGTTAGTTTAACAACACATAAAATCACCATACGAGTCAAATAAATGTCAGAGTGAATATGTCTGCATTTAAAATGCCTGTTTAATAAATTCAACGTAAAATGTATCTTCATTCAATGTAAATAAAAAATATATATAAATGCTCAAATGTTTTAACTTAATCATGAATTTCAACATACAGGATTTCTATAGTCTTAAAGTTTCACTACACATAAAATCAACATACAAAAAAAAAAACTTAGATTCAAAGTAACATTGCATCTCAAGCGGGGGATATGGGAGATAAAAGAAAATCCAAATATTTAGGCGTACTCTAAATTATTGATTGCTATCTTTCACCGAGATGCTGTATCGGAAAAAAGAATTTTGTCCGCATTCTGTTTCTTTTTTTCCCCTATTAGTATAGCATAAAACAGAAGTAGAAACATATGAATTCCATTTCTTTGGCGAATTACCACTCAGCGGAGAGAAGAAAATGGTTTTTATCACTATTTTGTTTCCGGTAGCAGCGGAAAATGCGCGTGTAGGAAAAAGACAATTGAAATTTTGTCATAAATTAACAAAATTAGATGCTTCCTATGCGAAATTATAGTTGTAGTGTATTCGATGAGATTATGGAAACAACCAATCTCAATAATGCGCCATATTTTTAATTTTTTATGAGAAACTGGGTAATAAAAAATGATGAGAAACTGGAAAAATGATGAAAAACGTATAGTTAAATTAATTAAATTAATTAAGACGGGTGAAAAGAAATATTAAAATATATAACGCAAAACTGACGTTGGCAGATTTTTTTTTTTTTTTTTTTTTTCGTCAGAGTGGTTAAGATAAACAATATTAAATAAAATAGACCAAAATTGTTTATCGTGAGAAAATGGAAAATCTCTTTAATTGCTTTAAGCATTATTTCAAAACAAGCACGAATGCTACATGATGCAACATGTATATATAATTAAGTACTTCCCAATATTATCAGAAAATTGATACAAAACTCAATTTTTTTTCATATCTAAATAATCAATTTAGGAAACACGTAATACGGTGACAACCATTTTTCAGCAATTATCGCCAATAATGAATTCGAAATCTTTTGGCCATCCTTGTATATGATCTATGAAGTTTATACACACCATATAATTACACTAAAGTTTAATTCAACTGGAAAATGCATAACATTACTGAAAGAATCTTCCGTCAGTTACCATCTATAAAAGAAAATGCATCCATATATTTTTGTGCAACCCTGTATATGAATTTGTATGTATATAATATTTACACCAACTTCTATTGTAAAATTTGACGTCACGCATTTTAACACACTTTTTCAGCAACTCTCGTCAATAGAAGTTATTTCCAATTCTTTTGTACAACCTTGTAACATGATCTATAATAGCAGTTTCCAAACGCCATATTGGTGAGTTGAGAACTATTGGTAAGGTTTTCCAGCTATGTTACAACTTTTAAGGAATATCGTTTACAAATATAGATAAACAACTTGGTGAAAAGATTTTTTTTTATTGGACGGGAGGATTTATATAGAGAAAGGATTGTTGCTAATATATAAAAAAAAAAAGTTTCATCCCGATACAGACTCTGTCGTTGGTTCAAAACAATATCCTAAATTGCACTGCACCACCATTTAAATTGCACTTTTTATAATACGTTCCTTAATAAATGCCTTTTTGTGTAGGTAGTAAAATGGGGTTTTGGATATTCCACTTTCACACAAGTATTACTGTAATCGTGTGTATACTTTGTGGGAAAGTTCACCTTTTTTCATAGAATAGATTATACAGAAGGCTGCAATATACTTAATATATAAGGTGAGTCGCGAAAATTTTTAGAATTTAAAGAGGGTTGCGTAATAATAAAGTTTGGGAACCGCTTATCTACAGAATTTGTAGACACCATATTATATGCAATTTAGTTAAGCTCTAAAGTGCATAATACAAGTTAAAACGCAACTGTACTAACTAATTTATCTGTAGTTATACTGCAGCCTGTAAAAGTACTTTTTAACAAGGGCAGTTTTAACGCGGCAGAAACAGTTTCTCGGATACCATAGTCTTGTAAATTATTATACTGGTATAACTGTCACAAATGCTCTACTGTAGCCTGTAAAAGTACTTTTTTAACAATGATGGCTCCAATGCGGTACAAAAATATTATTACACTAGCTTGCATGTGCACAAAAACTCATGTACTTCAATGAAAGTTTAACATTTTTAGTGTGTTATATATAATATTTTCTTATCGACAAACAAAAAAAAAAAAAAACTTTCAAAAAGTAAAGAATAACACCCGCAAGAAATTCTTCATGTTCGTAGATTACATTTAGACAGAGAAATAACAAGGAGAATGACAAAAAGTAAGACTAGCTCCTCTACTATCGTAAATATATACACCGCAAGGCGCATTTTACCTTGATTAATTGATCTTTTTTTCAATAAAACCATTTAATGTGTCAAAAATGTATTATAAAATACCCAAATAAAAAACATTAAAAGATACGAAGTCCCCTTAAGAAAGACAAATATAAAAACAATAACTTGAAAAACATGATAATAATTGAGTGAATAGTTTGAATATATTTTCTTTGAAAATATCTATAGCATTGAGGAGAGTTTAAAACAAGTTTCCCATTAATAGGCAAATTGCTTCCTTCCTCAAAGGTCAGGGCCTCTCTTATGAATTATTATATGCCCATAAGTTACATCTAATTCCATTAGAAGCAACATTTGTTGAAATATATTTCTTTAATAAAGAAATAAACTAAAATTTGCCTTGAAGTGTAATTCATCATTCTGTTGATAGTCAGGCAAATATGTTTATTTTACTTCTGAGTAACTGGAGATAACGAAGAGCAGATTTTTTTACATATTTTTTTAACCTTGAATAAGATTTAACAAGTAATTTTTAAACAAACTAGTCGGATGTGCCAATCCCGAAACTTTCTTCTGTCTCACACATATACTAATACTTCAAAATTCGCTATCACATCGTCAATGAAAACGGCACAGAAATCGGTATTACAGCGCTCCCTTACGGCGGAATATCTCTAAATTCAAGTAGGACTTGCTGGTTATATCCAAAAAACTATAAATGGAATTTGGTTCAATTCTATGCATAACTTCATATACTTTTCGATGGTACAATAATGAAATTGGCACAAAAATCGCTATTACAGCACCCCTTTCCGGCGTAATATCTCCAAATTGAAGAAGGACCTACTGGCCATAGTCACAAACCTATAACAAATAATTTGGTTCAATTCTATGCATAACTTCATATATTTTTCGATGATACAATGAGGACAGACACACAGACAGTCATTTTGTATAAACATGTTTATCGGGATCTCTGACCCCTAAAATGTGTAAATCCGTCGAAAACAGAAAGTCGAAAAAATTTCGATTTTAATACTTCCTTCTATTATAGATCGAAGAAAGTAAAAAGGAAATCTACTTCATGCGATTGTTTCTTAATTCACGACCTTCCTGCAATTGTGCAAAAAACATTCATATTGTTGCGTATATTAGAAAGAGTACTTTGGCACAACACGGTGATTTTTATGATATATCTTTGCTATCCACATTCAAATGTCGAAGAAAAGAGATTTGTTCATTTTGCATGATAAATCACAATTCATCCTCCTGTATCCATAAAAATAATACAAAGCTTCACAAATGCATAAATTGCTATAATTCAACAGATCCTCCTGGAAAATGTTACGATTGTAACCACAGTTCAGGCTCTACTCAATGTTATGTTTTTTAAAACCTCTCTCCACTCCTACAGAAATAGTCCATTAAATAATAGTTTTTCGTCTTCCCGTCAATAAATGTATCTTCACAAATTGGTTAAAAGTCTCCTTCAACGGATCTCTTAAAAATAGCTCAGATAAATCTGCAGAAGATTCGATCAGCGTCTACTTCGCTCTTTACTACTCTTTTTCAACAACAATATTCAATAGCATGTCTACAGGACTGCGCATTAACCAACAACAGACCACATGGACTAACATTCTCGACTCCATGTTACTCATCAATATCCAAGAACTGCCTCATAATAATATTAGACCTGAATATTCAATATATGAGAGTGCAAACCCATACCCATTCAGCATTCGTCAATATCCTAACTTCAGATGGACAAATAACAATAGGTACGCAATACACACCTCCTTCAGCAGACTTACAGGATGACTTACTGCCTGGGCTGACAGAAGAGGTATAAAAGTACCATGCGCCGCAGGCGGCCATGAGGAGGCGCACCGCGCACAATCGACCACCGAACCCAAGTCCTGAAAGACTTTTATTGCGCCAGCAGCTTTGTCTCGCTACGGCGCTTCGGTCGGTCAGAGAGCCGCTCCCCAACTGCGGACCCTCTAACCTTGAACCCACGTGAGACGACGTAGGTCGTTGCGACACGCGGTGAAACCACGGGGAGTCACCGCGAGACACTTGGAGATGGGCCGGCGTCCCCCAACACCTTCGGAGCTGGAATCCCATGAGGGAAACCAGGCCCTAGGCCTTAAGTCGGGATGTTCCAATCCGTACTTGCTTTACCACAACTCGAGGGGTGTGAAAACCTACAGAGGTAGTCACGTTCCCTCTCGTAGTGGACCTGACAGAAGAGGTATGTCCACGAAATTATTGTTATTGAGTAACCTAAATGCTCACAGTCCATTGTAGGTCTATCCCACTGACGATGATAGAGGTCAGCATTTAATAAATCATATGAGCACACAACATCTTATAATTGTAAATGACCCATACTGTTCGCCAACTTTTGAGACAATACATCTAGGGCAGTGGTTCCCAAACTTTTCGGCTCACGGAGCCCTTTTTGAGAAGAATTTCTAAGGCGGAGCCCCTTAACCCCACGGTACTCCATGGTTTACAAATTAATGTTTTTTATGCCTATGAAGCAGAGAAAGATCTGCTGGATAAGAATCCGAACCAGTAGTTTCCAACATGTGGCCAAGGTTCTCACTTTGGCCCTTTATTTTGATGCAGAAATTCTGAATTCATACTAGAAATTTTCAAAATCAAATTTTCTATTATTTCACCCTTTAACAGTTTTATTTAATTTTACTATTATTGGACACAAAAAATTAAAAATAAGAACTAGAAACCACTTTTTTTTGTATTAAAATATCTGCCTTGTATAATCGAGTTATTTTCGCCAAATACAGCAAAAATTATAGTAAAAAAAATTGTGGTTTCTGAAAGCTTTTTGTAACGAAGAAAACAAACTATTCTTACCCGAGCGACGTTCGAGCAATACTGTTAAGGGGTTAATTACATACATTTTTAAAATAAAAAAATATTCTTTCGAGATTTCCGATATGAAATCGGAATTAAAGATCAAAATGGTAACCCTGTCTGGGTCATGCATTGAATTGGGGCTTCGTGAAACTATTATTATTTATGGCGAAAATCACACACACACAGAAAAAAAATGTAATTTGAACAGTTTTCGTTTACAAAGAGATACTTTTGTATAATCCTAATAGGCTACTCGCAAAAAGAGAGAAAATGCGTAAGCCCAGTCGCCCATATAACATGTTTTCGCTAGTCCCGGCCACCCGTAATAGAATCATGCGATTACGGATTATTTTTTCTTTCTTCTTTACGTTTCTAGTACTTCTAAATATGCAACGAAAACGAATCGCCTATGAGCTTCTTCTTTTGAACCGTTTTTTTAAATATATTTAGAAGCAGATCATCGCTTTAGTGTTTAATTGGGCGGGGGGAAATCTATATAACCTGTATTGTTAGATGCAGCATCGTTCACTTTTTTGGTTGTTTTAATTGAAGTATTTAGCTATTAATTATAGTTTTGATGGAAACTCTCTTACTACATTGTTTTTGCCTCAAAATAGATATACGGTTAAAAACTGCACATGTTAAAATAACTACAACTAGTAAAAAAACTTTATGGGGTAAAAACGGGATTTGTGGGTGAGGTTAAATTTATATCAGGGCGAATACTCATTGACGAAAAGTCTAAGCAAGGAGTGGAGCTGAGCAAAAGTTTAGATTGTTAGTGTGATGACAAATGTAAAGAACCATTATATATTTTTAAATTGCCACAGCCGTATTTCTGATAGGAAAATGTGGCATCATAACATAAGATCTTAGCCAATGCCGAGACCAATTAAAACAAAATTTTAAAGAGGGGCTGTTAAGTGATACACGATGTTAATAAACAGATTAAAGGAATTAAAGCTACAAAAAGAAAAAAGAAAACTATATACACAACATATACAAATATTAAATGAATCTAATGGGGGGTTTATTAAATGATACAATATGTTACAAAAAGAGGCGTTTTAATCGACAAACATTGTTTTACTATGAAAAACAGTATATAAAATTTAAATATACAAATAACATAAACAAATGAAATAAATTAAAGTTATGTATAAAAAAAGAAAAATATATACACAATATACACAAATGTAAAATTAATCTAATGAGGGGCTTTAAATGATACAAGATGTTATAAGCGACAAACATTGTTTTACTATAAAAAACAGTATAGAAAATTTAAATAACTAAAAATTAATACAAATAACATAAACAGCGCCTTTGCTCTTTCGATTCACGTTGTGCATTCGATTCAACAAACTATTTATTGTAGCTTATTTTGAATCGAATTTTTAAAACATATTAAATGCAGAAACATAAAATAAAGTAGTTCAAGCCAAAAATATTATATAGAAAATGAATACATGTGTAATGTAAATATTTTAAACGATTTTTAAAAATATATTATAGTATTTTTCAACCCAGTGATAAATGTATTTATTTTTGACACACACACATACATAAAAATTCCTACATACCTTCGAAAATTTTTGCCTTGCAATATGCTAATATCTTTCATGTTATGTTTATTTTCCTGGGACGCCGCGGAGCCCCTGAAAATTACAGGCGGAGCCCCAAGGGCTCCGTGGAGCACACTTTGGGAACCTCTGATCTAGGGGTTCGCCGGACGTCTCTATATCACCATCGCAACAACTATTTGCTTTAATTTCAACATGGGCAGTTGACGATGACTTAGATTATGGAAATCACCGTATAATAACATTAACGCTCTCGACATCCATTCCTAAAATACCACAACGAAGATAAAGAACGAAGGACTTATCTTTTCAGAAGTTTAACGTAGAATTGTTCAAGAAAATAGAAGAATATGATTTTACTTTAAACATCAGATAAACACTACAGAGGACTTTGATTACCGCTATGGTCTCTTTCTGAAATTAATCCAAGACCTATGCAAAAAATACTTCAAAAAACGGAAAAATACCTATACGCCAAAACTCACATGGTGGTCCAATGATCTCCGAAAACAACATAACTATGTTCGAGCTCTGAGACGCAGGTCGAAGATCCAAGACCAACGCAAGACTACCATAGTAAATAGAAAAGCCAAAAAGCTATCTACAGGAAAAAGATTCAAGCCGCCAGAAGAGAGGCATTGTTAAAATTCTGTAGTAGAGCAAGAGAACCATATGGAAAACTGAAGAAAATTTCATTTAGAAAATTCTTCAAACAAGAATGCTACTCACTCTCAAACTCCCTTTCAACAACTCAAACAAAACAAATGTTCTATCAGGAATTAACAGAACAAATATTTGGTCCCTCCAATAAACCGGATCCTTAGCATTTCAATCCAGTCCCAATAGCTCCTAAATTTACTCTCCAGGAATTGAGATTAGCGTTATACTCCTTTCAGAAAGACAAGGCGCCGGGAAACGACGATATAGACCATTATATCCTAAGGAATCTATATAAGAAAATAAGAAACCAGTTACTTGATATGTATAATTCATTTTTGAAGCTGAACTACTTTCCAGACCCATGGAAAATAGGTGAAATAGTCTATTTTTTAAAGGATAATAAACCTCCAACAGAATATTCCTCATACAGACCGATTACTGTCCTCGCAATCTTCGGAAAAGTATACGAAAAGCTGCTTCTTAAACGTATTAATCATTCTTTAAACACCTCACTAAAACAATTCAGCTCACAACATATTTTTGTAGAGGGAAAATCCCCCGAGACAGTATTACAAGAAGTTTTCTCACGCATAGACACCTTAACAGAAGAAAATAAATATATATATCTGATATCATTGGATTTCAGCAACGCTTTTGATAACCATCCTTGGGCAACAACCCAACAAGAGTTTCAAAATTTGTCCATAGACCAATCATACCAAAATATTATCCTTTCATTTTTAACGAGTATGCTTACCCCAACTAGAAATCCGAGAATATACACCGGTTTTCTCGCGGATGCACACAGGGTTCATGCCTCGGTCCTTTCTTACGAAAGATATTTATGAATGGTTTGATGAAGATTTTTCGATGACTCGGTAGAATAGCAATTGCATATGCGGATGACTTACTACTCATTATACATGGTCTCACAAGAAAGCTTCGGGAGTTGATAGGCTAGTTGGCTTTGGATCTCATCAGCGACTGGCCAAAGGAAAACAAATTAATTTTCTCATATGGAAAGTGTAAAATTCTAAATCTTCGAAGACCCAGATATTTAAAACGTGCACCTATTTATAAATTGGATAATTATTCTCTGTCAAAAACCAATACTTTGCCATATTTGGGTATCACCCTAGATGCAACACACTCCTTTCTCCCCATCTCCGCAACAAAAGATTAGAAATAACGCGAGTAACACGCAACCTTTTAAAATTTTCATCATCATCAGGTGGGATTTCTAGAGAGATTCTCAAAGTATGGTATAATGTTATTCTGGAGAAAAAATCACCTATGCTGCATCGATATGGTTTGCTCGAATACAAAAGTCACATGGTCTAAAGCTTATTTCCTCAATTTAGGCTCAATGCCTACTCCTAGTCAAGGATGCCTATAAAAAATCTCCAACTGCAGGTCTTTGCGTATTGTCGGGAGTTCCTCCTCTTGCATTGCAACTGAAGAAAATATCCACTTTCGGAAGGTTACTTCGTCTTGCGTTCCCGGTGGATGAACATAACCCGATGAATTACCAACCGAAATCATCTAAAAGCATAATACCTCCATACATTGAATATTTTAAGTGGTAAACAGAAAATGAGAGGATAATCGATATTGATATATTAACCGACGGATCAAAAACATCAGATGGCACTGCATACGCTTTCTGTGCTTATAAAGGTTCAGTTTTACAGGGAACAAGACAGATTCGTTTACACCAAGAAAATAGTGTCTACCAAGCAGAGCTACTATCAATACACGATGCAATAGACTGGGCTAATTCTAATAATTTTCAAAGCTACACAATCAATTCTGATAGTCTATCTAGCCTGCATGCATTAGCAGATATCTTCACCTCCAACTTACTCGTATGTTACATAATTACAGCCTTGCAACAAACATCGAAATCCATTTTACGTAATAAACAGTAAAATAAGCAGTAATACACTGCTAGCAGTGTATTACTGCTTATTTTACTGTTTATTACTGTTAATTTAATTATTTTATTATATTACTTATATTACTGTTAATGTGTATTACTGCTTATTTTACTGTTTATTACTGTTAATTTTACGGTATAATACTGGTACCTGGGATGCCAGTATTATTCTGTAAAGTCAACATTTTTTTTTTTTTGCAGTGTAGAAAAAGTTTGGAGTGAATGAATTCGAGATTATTAGTATTGGTTTGGAGGCCCCCAAAAACTAGGGTCTCGAAGAATCTTATTTGGGTCATGTCTATCCTATACATATTTAGCGACAGAGTGCACTGTGTTGTTTTTTCGAAAACGCCCCACTTCCCTTTCATATATTTTTTTAAGAATAATTCTTTCTTATGTCATCATCGAATTTTAATTAGCCTTCCTTGCCTCCAAGTTCCGTGGGTCAACACACACACCTCACTTAAAAGAGCAGTAGCAAGATTACTTTTCAATAATAGCGTTCAGGAAAGTAAATAAATAAGATGTGAAAAATAATCGGAAAAACCCCTTAATTGATGCAATATTTCATGTATGAAAATTCAAAGAAAAAAATCATTCGCAAAACGGGAAAAATTTATGTTTTATTATCAAATTGACATGCGTACTTATAACTTTACTGCATCTCCTACCCCCCCCCCCCCCCCAAAAAAAAAGAAAAAAAAAAGAAAGAAAGAAAGAAAATAGAAAAGAAAAATTTAAACTATGCTATCTACAATCAAGCATTTGCATGTTAATAACTTAATAAGTTGGACTTTTTATTTGCCAAACACTTATCACCTATCATTAAAATTTTTCATTTCGTGAGGAAGTTGATGAGATTTTCTTCTCAGAATTTAATAGCAAAACTGAAAGTCTAAATTAATTTATAGATAATAGACATTCTGGATTAGCTGTCAAATATCTCATTAAAACCTTTTTGTTTGAAATTTATGGCTAATACTTTAATGTAATGATGTTATGAAACTCGACAACTATCTAAACCAGTGCCTTGACAGAAGTGATATTCAGCGGACTTCATTTAAAGTTTTTAATGAATCTGGTGTTTCTTTATCTTTCCCACCAAGGCACGAAAAATAAAAATCATTAATATAAATGCAATAAAAATCTGTCTAATAACGATATTGAAAGAAACAATAAAAAAAGCGTGGTCAAGATATAGACTGATTATCGCAAGGACAAACGAGGCAGGCTCCCCAACTGTGAGAAAAAGCACTTGAAGCCAAAAATTAAATTTTTTTCTTAAAATGAGTACAAATTGGGGCTAAAAATCTTTTATAAGTGCCACCAATTGGATCGTTTCACCAAGACTCCATGTAGAGTTAATCGGGACCTGGGTCAATGTCAATTTGCTAATTCACAACGTAAACTGAAAAAATAATGTAGTGTATGTACATATGTAGATGCAAGAGTGGTTAAACATTTTATAACAACATTATTTAATAACGAAAATTACTTCACTTTTAATAATTAAGCATCAGAAATGTTAATTATTTAAAAATACATACAGTAAAGTAAGTTTATGCGTCTTTCAAGGGACCATTACAAACGACGTATAAATAAACAGACGTATAACTAAAATCTTATCCTTGGGGCGTAATACGCTTTTCTCACTTTGTGAACACAGTGAAAAACGACGTATAAATGTGAAAGTAGTATAAATAAGAACTGTTTAAATAGTGCTGTGTTGTATAAGGTATGTGTTATATTAGTAGGAATATAACGCTAACACTTGACAAAAAGTATAGAAACAACATCTACCTTTCCAAACACGCAATGAAATGTGAGCATTTTTATATAAAGTTTTTAAGTTGGTGAAACTTCGTTTGATATTAAAAATTCATAAACATGTCAAGAACACAATGAAGAAATGAATTACAAAATGACTTCACAATTTTTTTAAATAATTTTATTTCTTCAAATGCTGCTAGAAGAAAATATGGAATCGCATCGTAACTGAGAAAAAAGTTTAGAATATTTGGTCAAAACACATGGACAAATATCTCCTATTCCCACCCTTTGACTTGATGATCGTTTTTATTCTTTCAGGCATAGACTTAACAAAATTTTCGCAATTATTTGGATAGATGGCTTTTCGCATAGAAACTCTCAGTTTATGTTTTGATTTTGGCTGTAGCTTAAATACCATATTTTTAATAACATACCATGTATTTTTTATAGTCTTGATATCTGGACTACATATTGGCCAAGTAAATGATTACAGTTTTTCAATTATATAGAGAGTGCTGATTCCATACGTTTTACCAGGGGTAGTATTACACGCAGAACTAAAATGAGATCAATCTTACTAAATAAATAGAAGTCAACATTAAAGTACCCGTTGAATCTTTCAGGATCAACATAATTTTTAGGTCAATAACGTTTAGGCCCTGCTTATTACCTTAAAATATTTGCTTACAAAATTACTTTCATAAAATAAACAATTGAAAGAAAGTTAAACAAAAAAGGAATGAATAATAAACATTTATTATTATTTTGATTGCAATTTAATATAAAGGATTGGTATGAGATTCCTATTTTACTAACCCTCTGTTTCTCAATTTAAAAAAATCGAAAAAATATTTTGAATATCAATTTTCATATGCATAACCTATCAAATTATTTTCCTCGAATTTCCCTATTTAATGACATAGTAAATTTTATCATAAAATTAGTGTTATCAGTGACATAATTATACAAAGGTTGAGAAAACCGTGGCAGTGGATGCCACAGATTATTAGGCAGCAACAATAACTATTTCTCAACATTCAATTTTTTTTTTTTTTTGTTCGTAAAAATTAATAAATTGATTCTGCAACACTTGCTTACTCTTTGTGAAATATTGCGCAATATTCGATAGAATAATCATCTTCATTTTCATTGAAGATCCTAAAAATGCGTGGCGCCTTATTAGCATTAGATGTACACATATCAAAATAATGCATTAGTTTTGAAATTTAACGACTATTCTGGGCATCGTTAGAAGGCTGTCATTACAAAGACCATAATTAAAATTTTCGGCCTGCATTAATAACGCTCCTCCCAAGAAAGTGTTTAGGTTATGATTCAGACGTCTTCGATGCTCATTGAAAATCTCTAGAGTGCGAGCACTAATGTGGCTATGAAGATATAATTTCGATAATTAACAAGAAACGTGCAGCCGAGACTGCTGCATCGCCAATATGGTGATATTAGGTCTTGAGTAAGCGATTATGTGTCTAGTGGGAAAGACTTTCACAGAAAATCATTCATTATGTATGTAAATTTTATGTAATATATTGTTGTAGTTCTCTTTCTTAAAAATCGATTTAACGGGTGTTTGAATATTGAAATCATGATTTTTATTACTCCGAGAGAACTAAGAAAATAAGCTATTTTCCAATAGAAAAACAATATATACGCAATAATGGTTAAACCTTTGCATCTGCAATTTGAGAAGTATAATTTACTTCAATATGAGAAATATTTCAAGCACTTTTAAAATAATTTTAAAATACAAATAATAATAATAATAATAATAATAAGTAAAGATTAAATATCACAGTTAAGCGAAATATATCCAAAATTGAACTATTTTAAAATCTTTTTCGAAAAATAAATAATTTTTAAAAAGTTTTAAAAAAATGGTAAAAAAAATTATTGCTTCACTGATTCTAATTTTAAACAAGGATGATTTTCTTAATCTCTGTGCATCATTTTCACAATACTCATCAATATACAAGGTGTCCATAATTAAACGACCCTACTTTAAAGTTGTCTACAGACGAAACTATTGGTCAGAAAGTTGTGAAATTTTGTGAAGGACATAATAAAGGAATGGAAATTTGTTTAAACGAAAAAAAAATTAGTTCAAAATTTCGCTAACAGAGGGCGTTTTATAAATAAATTACACATTTAGTATACATTTACGATAGGTTACAAATTTTCTTGCAACAAAACATGTTGAACAAACCTTTTTTACGACATGTTTTTAGCATTTCCCAAACCACACTGCGAACATGCTGTGGAACATGCTATCTTACGATTCAAGATAGTAGCTGAAAATGATGGCCGTCAGGTGGAACATATTTTGTTGCAATAAAATTTGTAACCTATCGTAAATGTATACTAAATGTGTAATTTATTTTAAAAACGCCCTCTGGCGGCGAAATTGTGAACTAATTTTTTTTTCGCTTAAAAAAATTCCCATTCCTTCATTATGTCCTTCACAAAATTTCACAACTTTCTGACCAATAGTTTCGTCTTTAGACAACTTTAAAGTAGGGTCGTTTAATTATGGACACCCTGTACATCATTTTCACTGTGTGTGTGTGTGTGTGTGTATTCGTGTAAATATAACACACTAAAAAAATTTATAATAAAATCAAATTCTTTACCTCAAAGAATTATATTTCTGTAATCCGTGATTAAAATTTGAATTATTTACATCAAAATTAGATGATATATGTATTGTAGGAATTATCTTCCTCGTAAAAATCACCGCTGCTTTTCTTCTAGTATGGTTGGAAAACAAACCTAAAGAAAAAGAGGTATAATTGGCTAGAGTAATCTAAGGCTCCTATACAGGGGGTTATAGGAGCTTTAGAATAATCATGTAATTGGCCGCAGTTCTGATCCCTACTCGCATGATAGTTAGCGGTGATTCAGCGATAACGAGATGCATTGTTTGTTTAGAAATGCAACAAAGTGCTGCAAAATTGTTTTTTTAAGTGACATTCTTACATGAAGTGTAGAATTATAATATTTTTGAAGGTGCTTTTTTCATTTTCTTTTAATTATATAAATAGACTTTAATTGTGAAGAGCATTTCAACAAACATGTTTGCTTCGTTAAAATGGAGTATTTATTTGCAGTTGTATAAATCAATTTTTCCTGTAATATTATCAAATTTAATAAATTCCAAGAAATATATATAAATAAAATAGAACAAATATCATTTATTAAAATATGAAAATTCATTGAAATCATTATACGTAGAGAAAATGAGTAAAATTCTTCTGAAAATAATAAACTTGAGCATAAAAATTAAGATTATTTTTAAATATGCAAATGAGTTTGGTTCAATTCCGGAGACAAAAAATAATTATATTTCAACAGTTAATAATTTTTATTCCTTAAAAAAAAAAAAAAACTATTATATTAATTCTGAACCGTACGTTTATTCCTTATAAAACATTGTGCAATATTCGATACCATAATCTTCATTTTCATTAAAAGTCCAAAAAAAAAAATTATCTGAACGTTTTATTAGGATTAGATGAACACAGTACACATATGAAAATAATTCATTAATTGTGGAATTTAAAGACTATTCTGGGCATCGTTAGAATGCTGTCATTACAAAGACCATGATGAAATTTTTCGACCTGCATTAATAACTTTCCACCCAAGAAAGCGATTAGGTTATGATTCAGATATCTTCGATGCTCATTGAATGCATCCAGCGTGCGAGCATTGATGTCTCATGAAGATATAATTTTGATAATTAACCAGAAACGTGCAGCTTAAACTGCTTAACTACATCTTAACTGCTTAACTTAACTACATCTCCAGTACGGTGCTATTGGTCTTGAGTAAGCGACTATGTGTCTAATGGGAAAGACTTTCACAGAATAGCATTAATTATGTATGCTTTGTTAGGGGAACCGTCGGTAGCATAATTAATTTTCTATCTTAATAAATTGTTATATCAGTCTTCATATTTTAATATACATTTTCATCTTTCGATAATGGTAAAAAAGGTTGGTTCAGCTTACCTGAGAGCTGCTTTTGCGCAAAGTAATATCCACAATAATGCACTGATATTTATCCTTTTGATTCATTGAAGTGTCGCTGTATGGGAGTAATAAACAACATTATTAGAAGAAAGTAATATTGCGTGAAGTAAGAAGTAGATCCATTTTTCTTTGAATATAATATTATTATTGCAATTCTTGGCTTTATATACACATTTAAAATCGCGTTTTGGAGACTGCATAAAAGTGCTCTAATTTTACATTTTATTTGGGATATTTACAAGGGCGTCTTAACTGTTCGGTGACATTTTAGATTCAGAGAGATTGTTATTGAGTTCTAGCGCACGGTATCAGCTGTAGGTTGAAGTAGGGAGGTCTGCAGAATTTCTCAGCTGATCAGTTTCGACAGTCTCTGGTTTTATTCACTATGGTTTGGTTTGCAGCTGCGGTTATCACTTGAAGTACTTATAGTTAATTGGGGTCTGGTTTTTAACATGTTCTAAGTGTTCTTTCGATAGTTCACTACACGTGGAGATTATTAATTGCATAAAAAGGTTTCTCCGTCATGCTTAAAAGCAGATATATATCGCTTCAGTTATATATTTTTAAAAATCTACTTAACAGATATTTGAATATCAAAATTATGATATTTATTCATCCAGGGAACTTTTTTACTAAGAAAATAAACTATTTTCCAACAGAAAAATAATATGTACGCAATAGTGGGTTAAACCTTTGCATCTCGGTGACTGCAATTTGAGAAATATAATTTACTTGAAATTGCAAAATAATATTTTAAGCACAGAGAAAAAAATATAAATACATATATACATACATATATATATATATATATATATATATATATATATATATATATATATATATATATATATATATATATATATATATATATATATATTTAAAGATTTAAAAACATATATAACCATAATATGATCAAAGATATTCATGACGTAAACGATTTAAAGAAAGTGGGGGAGGGGGAGGGGGATTGCAAGAAATATTAAATATTTATTAGTTCACTGATTCGAATTTTAAACTTCGGAGATTGGTGTAGGATGGCTGTTTTGTTTCCCTAAATCTCTGCATCATTTTGAAAAAAAAATTCCTAAAAATAAGATAAAATAAAATATTTTGAGTATCGAGCCTGTATCAAAATATTTTCCTTGAAGTTTTATATTTCTTTAATCCATGAATAACATTGGAATTATGATCAATCAAAATTAGATGATCTATATGTATCAACTTCAATTAATTTTACGGAATATATAAATAAACCAAATGAATTTCATTCATTTTATTGCCGCTATACGTAATGCAGAAATTCAGTATAAAATCTTCTAAAAGCGAGAAATTCAAGAATTTTAAAAAGAAATTCTCAAATGAATTTAGCTCATTATTAAACACAAAAAAAAAATTATATTTCGGCAGTTAATAAATTTCATAATTTGAAAAAAAAATGTGATTAATTCTGAACAGTTCAATTACTTCTTTTGGAACATTACGCAATATTTCACACTATATACTTTTTATTTCCATTGGAGATCTTAAAAGGGAGAATACATAACGGCTTATTCGAATTAGATGTACACATATTAAATAATGCATTAGTTTTGAAATTTAACGGTAATTTTGGGCATCGTTAGAAAGGCCATAATTAAAATTTTCGACCCACATTAAATAACTTTCTCCCAAGAAAGTGTTTAGATAATGATTCAGACAACTTCGATGCTCATTTGAAAATCTCTAGAGTGCGAACATTAATGTCTCATGAAGAAATAATTTCGATAATTAACCAGAAACGTGCAGCTTAGACTACTGCATCGCCGATATGGTGCTATTGGTCTTGAGTAAGCGATTATGTGTCTAATGGGAAAGACTTTCAAAGAATATCATTCACTATGTATATTTAAATGCTGTAATATATTGTTGTAGTTCACTTTCTTAAAAATCTACTTAACGGGTTTTTGAATATCAAAATTATGACATTTATTACTGCAAGGAATTTTGATTAACAAGAAAATAATCCACACTCCAGTACAGTAAGCATTTTTTATAAATTCAATTTGAAGGGATTATTTCTAATCTTATTGCGCGATAAATGACATATTTTAGTGTGAGTGGTTTGGCACTACAAGATATTTGTTGTAGTTCTCTTTCTTAAAAATCTACTTAACAGGTTTTTGAATATCAAAATTACGATATATATTACAACAAAGAATTTTGATTAACAGGAAAATAATCCACACTCCAGTACAGCAAGCATTTTTTATAAATTCAATTTCAAGGGATTATTTCTAACCTTATTGTGTGATAAATGACATATTTTAGTGTGAGTGGTTTGGCACTACAAGATATTTCTGGGGAATCCCTTATTGTTATCCACATTCACTTTTAATCTCATTGTTGCCAATATTGCTCGTTTTGACGCGCAGTAGACGATCATATATAACATTTTTTAAAGTGGTCCCCGTAAAAATTCTACACAGTGTGATAAAAAATAAGCCGGACAAAGTTTAAATTCATATTAAAAACACTATTAAATTCCACCACTAAAGTTTATTATCGCTACATGAGAAATAAATCTCTGAAACAGGTTGTTTAAACTTTGTGATAATTTCCTCTCAGAAAAATGGGATTTTCAGATTATATCCTGAAAGCATGAGGCAGTGAGAGTTTGTTCGATTGTTGAATCTTTCAAGATAGACCTTATCAGATGCAGTGAAATTGTTCCATAAGCTTGGCCATAACAGGGGAAGACCAGGTCGAGATAGAAAATGAAGAGTCAACATTTTCAGAAAACACATAATGACCGTAAAGAGGATGGGGGTGGATTCAGAACTTTTCGATGGAAAAAAAGTCACAAAAAAGGTGAACAACAACCAAGAAATGAGTTGACAAATTGTGAAACAGCTCTTTGGGATATCAGTATTCGAAAATGAAACAGTGTCAAAATCTTACTGTGACCAACAAAAACGTAAGACTTCAAGAATCGACAGCACCAAAATGAAGGAGGGACGCTCATGTTTGATAAATGGCAAAACGTTTTTCCACATTTACACAATTGAACTGGTCCACAATCGACACAGTAATCGAATTTGATAAAAGAATTTTTTTAGTCCATCAATCATTATCGAAAGATTGCAAAATATCCATTCGGTTATGGTTTGGAGTAGGATTTATTCAGCTGGCAAAACACCGATGAAGGCTTGAAAATCAACTACCAAATGTACCGTTAAAACATCTTGGAGAGTGTTTTTCTTCCCAGGCCACAAAAGCACTTTGGAAATGAAAGATGCAGCAAAATTCTCTTTCAGCATCAGAAGGAGTGCACAAGAATGGTACAAGTTACATCTAACAAACTTCTTAAGAGTACAAAAAGGGCCCTGTACTTTCTAGATATCATCCAAATGAGTTGTTCTGCATTTATCAGCTTGCAGAGGAGAGATTTTTCTAAGTCTCACGGACATTTGGAATCACTCAAAAAATCTTTTCAGGAGGAATGGTCAAAATATCAGGAGATGAGTTTCAGCCCGTTGCTTAAAATTGTATCACAATATTTCACTTATGCGTAAAAGCGAAAAGCGCCCACTTCGGAAACTTGTAGTTTTCTGTAAGTGGCAGATCTACACTTTGTCTATTAGCTGATTTTAATTATGTGGTTTTTTAAAAGAATTATTAAGCTAAAACGTCTCTCCGGGTTATTTTATATCATCCTGTATATTTTGACGGAAAACCCACTTTGAAAGTAATCTTCTATTTTGGAAAAGAACATTCATCAATTACGGAAATGAAAGTACTCTGCAATTGCAACCAACAGACATTAAATCATCTCATCAAAAATCCCTTCATAAACATTTTCATCGTAATGATGTACTAAGGAAAAACCGATACGTGTGAAACTAAGATGATTGCAGACTTTTTATGTGTTTATCCCATGACGTCATACAAGCTTACGAAAGAACTCTTGAACTGCTTTCATTCACTTCCTTTTTAATACTTAAAAATGTAACTCCTAAAAATTCTCAGAGCGAATGTAAAATACTCTCACAATATGTTAATCAAGATTCTATTAATTAAACATAATTTAAATATAAAGTAAAGGGTGCTCAATTCGACTTTAATACATATATTAACAAATCATTCTAATTTCAGCGAAGGATACTCTTCAGAACCATAGATTATTCTAATTAATCTACACAACAATGGATTATAACTCATGTATATGATCCAAGCAGACGTAACGCGCCTTCAACATGGATAAACATCGCCCTAGAAAGGTTTGAAGATATTACCAGGTAAGAGGTAAGATCCCTTACCTTCTCTTTATTAACTGCTTATCAAATTTAAGAACTGAAACTTTAAAATACTATACTGCGCTTCCGTTACATTTTTTAAATGTAGAGTACTGTGTATCGTGAAATTTCGCGGCAATTGGCCATTCATAACGAAAGCCTAAGTCAAAAAAAGTAAGAAAATGGACAAGCAGACAAACATGCTATTTTTGGATCCCGGTGAAATTTATAATGGGATTACCATCAGAACAAGTCCTTTTCAACAACAACAAAAGAAAATAATAAAATAAAAATTTGAGCATCCTTTCAAAAGTTAGACATGGACATACATTTAAAAAAAGGAAATATATATATACTTCTAAATAAACGAAATGCACAACCTCCTTTGTTAGGTTAAGTCAGTTAAAAACAACACATACGAAATATTGATTTAAACCTTTGTATCGCAACAACTTCGGTTTGAGAAGTAATTTGACTTAAATAGCAGAAAATTCATTTTTTAAACAGATGAAACTAAGTTAAAAATTAAACAAGAAAGAACTTGTTGTGGCCATCGCAAAACTTTATTCTGTATTATTCTAATTCATTAATTTAAATAGCACTGCTCGACGGCGGATTTAAGGGGGTGGTCACAGGGATCATGGCGCCCCCTTTGAACAAAAAGAGTTTGCATACAACAATACATTTTTTTGAATGTAAGTAATTAAAGATGCTTTTAAAAAATAAAAAATAAAAGGCAACCGCTGAACAATGCAAATATTTTAAACACACGCGGTCACGCCCCTGGTGCTGTTACACACAAACAATTACGAAGTAAAATACATTTCTTTTAACTTAAGGGGATACTTCACTCACAAAAAAACAGCGGCTTGCTAATGTTATTCCTATGTGATAAATATTTTCAATATTTTTAAATGATTTTTTTTTTTCACTGCTTAGCTGAGGTCGATCTCTACAAAGGCCGTTTTATACTTTTTCAATATTGCATGCAGAGTTATTTTTATATTATTATTAGGATATTTTCGATTTCGGAACTGGTTTCGATTGTCAATTTGGGAAGTTTTTTTTTTAAACACCACTATTTCAGAATAGCAATTTTCTCTTTATTCAATGAAGTGAAAATTACTAGTCGCAAAATGTGATAGATATTTTGAATTAAAATAAATAACGAATCTGGCAACACTGAGTTAAAAAGACGAATGTTAAGTTTCGATCAAACTCTGGGGCTATGTGATTCCAATGCGGCAGACAAGCGACATGTGACGAGAAAATACAAATGAGCAGGAAAAAAAAATATCTGTTCCGTAATTTGTCATCCATTCATTTATGTCATCTTCCGTCCCAAACCCTGTAATTCTCTCGATATCCAATTACTAGGTTGATAAATGAATTGTTGATGAGCCGATGATAATGTTTTTAATTAAGTGTACAGTTGCTGATAAAACAAGGATGAAATATTAGGGAAGATGTGAAAAAAGAAAAGAAAACAGATATCGAAGAGATAAACTTTTGAATGGTTTAACAACTTATGCCCGATGCAGATGTTGAACAAATACTACCGACATGTTTAACACGTGGCTCATTGATACTACATGTATAGCAGCCGTATGCATAAAAGAAAGCAATGTCGACTTAAATGATTTTTTTATTTCGTATAATGTAACAATACACGTTTTTGAAGTTCGATAATCCGAGCTAAACCTGACTGGGATAAAGTCGTAAAAGATGTAGACAAGATTTTTTTTTCTGCTGATAAATCTATATTATAAAGAAAAAATGTCCGTGAGTAACACTGGCGTCATATTGACAGTGACAGCATCTGACCAATAAATTTCATTTTTTACTGCATTTTTTTTAACTTCTAGACACGATTTTTACACCATCAAATAGAAACTTGTCGTTGGTGGCCACAGCAATACTTACCCATCATGGATATGCATACTATAAAATATGAAAATGAAACATGTGTAAACTATTTATAAAATGCATTGCAATTCAAATAAAATCCTGGCTTGATGACAAACTTTAAATGCTCTATTACTGAATTGCGTGAAAGAAACAACCTTATAACTCGAAAAATGATAATCATATTAACTAAGAGTTTACTGCGTCGGATTAACACATGGGCTGATAAGTTCCCGGTCTGGCACACAGATGGCGCTGCAATCGCCGAACCGATGATTTTTTTAGTAAATACTAAGCTTTAAAAGGTAGTAGAAAAAATGCCATGACGATTCGCCGTGTGGATAAAACGTTAGAGTGGTTTTAGTTGAACAACTTTATTGATAAACAAAAAAAATGGATAACAAGAATTTCAAGAATTGTTATTTGATGGGGGAAAAATACCGTTCAAACAAAAGCTTGGCTAGATAAGCGTTATCCGGACACCGCACCAGGTAAATCAACTATTATTGACTGGTTTGCTGAATTTAAACGTGGTCGTACGGACACCAGTGATGCACCACGCAAAAGAGGTGGTTACTCCGGAAAACATAAAAAAAGTCCAGAAAATCGTTTTGGGGAACCGTAAAGTGAAGTTGCAGGAGATAGCTCAGACTCTGAAGATATCCAAGGAGCGTGTAGGTTTTATTTTGAATGAGCATTTGTCTATGAAAAAGCTGTTGTCAAAGTGGCTGCCGCGCGTGTTGACTTTTGACCAAAAACAACAACGAGTTCTGAGCACTGTTTGGAGCTTTTTCGTTATAAAATTATGTTATTTATTATTAAATTATTATTATTAATCATTTATTAAATTATTATTATAAAATTATTATTATTAAATTATTTTTAAAATTATTATTATTAAATTATTATTATAAAATTATTATTTTTCAATTAGTATTATTATTATTAAATTATTATTATTTATTATTAAAGTTATGTTATTTATTAAAGTTATAAAGTTATAAAGTCATAAAGTTATAAAGCTTTGTTAAAAAGTTGTGTTTTCTTTATTAGACCGGGAATTTATCAGCCCATGTGTTAAGTGTCTCATTTCGAATTAAAATATATCTTTCAATTGAAATTTGAATGAAATACCGGGTTATGAAAAATCGAAGAGTGTGGAAAATATTATTACAAATATGCAAAATATATTTTTTTATTGTCTTTTATAATAACTCCTTAAAATAAACAATTTCGAAAATTTTTATATACCTTTTATCAAAATGAATATTTCGAGAGTCCGAAAAAAATAGTTTTCCGAATAATCGAGGTTACTGAAATTCAACAAGCTTCTTCTCATTATTACATACTAAGTACATATCAAATTTGAAGGCTCTATCTCAATTTTTCGGGAGATAGAGCGTTTATAGACACACAGACACACACACACACACGCAGAGACAGACGGAGGGTAATTTTTTTTTTTCTAAAAATATGTTTTTCGGAATCTCCAGTCTCTGAAACGTGTAAATCCGTCAAAAACGATTACAAAACTTACCCTATACTACGTATGATGGGTAAGTAACAAGGACGAAAAACAATGCGTCAAGCACAGATTATTAAATACTTTCCAACACATTCAGAATAGTATAATAAAACTTCCCAGTTTACTAAGTAAACAATTTAGAAAACGCATAACACATTCAAAAACCTAATTTCAGCAATTACTACCGATAGCCAAACAAAATATCCGAATTCTTTTGTGCAACCTTTTGTATGATCTGTAGATTTGTATGTATACTATACAGTATGCTAAAATTTACTTCAGTTAGGAACTAAATAGCACAACTGAAAATTTCGCTTCAGAAATTTCCGTCAATAAAGGGAAATGTACGTGAGATCTTTTGAGAAGCCCTGTATATGATCTATGGAATTTATATGCACCAATTAATATGCAAAAATTTAGTTACATTTACAAACGCGTACCACTATATTGAAAGCGAGCTTTCAGAAATTATTTTTCATAGACAGTACTGTAATCAAATTCTTTTGAGTGTCTTTGTAAATGAATGATACATTCTAATGCATACTATATTCTACAGTAAGTGCCTTATAGTGCACCTCAGTGAAATGTATCAATTTGAATATGTTTGACATGTTTGATGAAAATAATGGTTTTCATCTGTAAACCGGAAAACCCGGGTTGAATCCCCTAAGAGTGTAATTAAAGTATCAACTAAAAAGAAGCATAAATAACCAGAATAAATGTAGTATACAGATCTTTCAAGGCTGGCTGGTCCAAACTGGCTACTTTCTGATACATTTCTGAATTCATTTTTGTTCACAAACACATTAAATTGGCAGTTACTCTTATTCAGAAGCTTTATAATCGAACAGCTTTTTTTCATTTTTCGGTAAAGCTCAAAGATCTTTCAGAAATGTTGTCAAAGTTTTGAACCGAATTTCTGAATGCGACAACGCGGGAAAGAAAAAAAAAAACCTTCACTCTAAAAAATAAATGTGTAAATGAGACAATCTTACACGTATATATGTGTAATTTTCTAAAATTACACGGTTGTCATACAAATTACACACTTTTTGCAAACTTTTACCTGTCTATATGTGTATTTTTTCTTATGAAACTAAGTGTGTATTTTGTTATCACTTGAAAAACACAAACAAATGTGTAAATGTAGTAAAATGCATGAATTTACACGGATTGGTGTGTTATTGTAATTTACACATAATTATATGTACACGGATAAGTGTGTAAATGTTAAAAGACAGTAACAATTTATTATTTGAAGAAAAAAATTATCGTCTGCTATTTTATTTTTTTTTTAATTCTTTCAAAATGGCGGATGCGAATAAACTGTTAGTCAAAGACTACAATTTTGTGCTTTTCGTTAAGAAAATAACTATTATTGTGAAAATTCTTTCTTCAAATTGGAATCAAATATTTCATGAAATCATTGTCAATTTAACGTCCTGATCAAGCAAATTTTTAAAGAGCATCTTTTAAAGTTATAGAAGAAATAACACCTGCAATCAACATCACCTGCCATAAACATCCTGCGACGAGTGGGAAAATATGCTTTTGTGGCTTTTATGAAGTGCCAATACAGTACATTATATAAAAACAGGATATTTAACTGTTGGAAAAGATTAGAAATATTCTCTAGAAAAAAAAATAGGTGAGTATGACTTCGGATTAAAAAAACACGGGATTACTCCATATCATCTGATCAAAATAGGTATGTAAAAATATAATTTTTCTTATTCTATGTAGTTAAAATGAATAGCTCTAACAACAGTGCTTGAAAAAATGTTTTTTTTTTTTTTTTTTTTTTTTTAATTAAAAGAATTTAAGTATAATTTTACTAGATTATTTTAATTATGTAAATAATAATAATGATACATATACTTGAAGCAAAGAAGGATAAATTTATTTTTCCTTTACTGTGCAGGGATCGAAAGCAGCGCGCTACTACAAGTGGCGAAACTGCAGTAGTCGCAACTTTTTACAGTAGTTTGTAGTGCAGCGCGCAATATTTTTGACAATGTAGTGTAGCGAGTAGCACGATTAAAAATGGGAATGTTCTGAAGAAAAAAAAAACTTTAGATTTTTTTTTTAAGGGGTATTTTGCTGAAATCACCTTTGAATCTGTTATCTAGCTGTATATATGTGCAAAGAATCTTATTAAAAATATCTAAATAGGAACCTAAATATAATGATAATTTCTAACTCACAACTTTCTGATTATGTTTTTTATAAGTACATAGAAAAGTTCAGAAAAATAAGATCTTGTGAAAAAATGTAAGCAGACCCTTGGAAAGATAATTAAATGCAACTTTGAAAATATGTGTGCAAAATTTTTTCGATAATACCAATAGGTTGAAAATTTAATATAAAATTTGAAACATGCATTTATTTGTATTGGCATAGCTGCAAGTTTTCATGTAATCAGATGATAATCGCCAGAAATATTTCACAATTATTAGAAACAAATTCTTTTTTGATAACATGCAATTGTAATTATTTTCTTTTTTACTCTTCTCTTTCTTTTCCTTAAATATAGATTCTTTGACTAGTCTAACTGTATTTTTATTTGAAATATAAACGCATATAAATAAACTATGTAAAGAAAAGTTAAACTATTTTCTGTGAAAAATTTTGTTAAAATCAATTTTTATAAATATTAAAAATCCACCTGTTTTATTCCTTTCATTTAAAAAAAAGATTAGATTCTTAATATGAAAGTAATATGTATAAAGTTTAAACTAAAACCAAAACGTTTAAGTTTGGTTTAGACTGGAAAGCTATACCAAAATTAAATATACTGGAAATGAAAATTTTAATTGTACGAAAAAAAAATGTAATTCTGTAAATTATTATCAATTTTTAAGTAATAGAATATTTAAATATGATCATATTTACAATGCTACAACTACAATAATAATTTGTTTATTTAAAATGGCATCATTTATATACTTAAAAAATAATGCTATGCAGAGAGGATCTATAATGTAATTAATTTAATTTTTCTTCAAAACTGCAATGATATTGATTGCAACTCATAAAATTATTTTTTGTTGTTGTTGATATTTTTAAAATTAGCTCTCCTGGTAATTGAACAATTGAACAAATGCTACTATGAAAAATCATTTCAGCAGAGACATGATATATTTACAAACAATGGTGTTAAATTAAGCAAGAAAAGCTATTATCAAAAGTCTGAGGCTGAAAGGCTAGATATTTTATTTATTTTATTTTATTTATTTATTTATTTATTTATTTATTTTGTAATATATTCATGTAAAATGGAAATGATTATATATAAATTCAGAATTTTTTTTATTATTATTTTATGTTCTTTAAGAAAATATAACTTATTTTTGAGAAATATTTGTAAGAAATCAATTATTTCAAAACTTGTAATTTTTCCTGTAAAAAAAACAGAAAAAAACTTTTGTTTTCGACATTTCAAAATTTCCGGAAATTTTACATTTCTAAGCACGATGCAAAAAAATCAGTAGTTTGCAGTGAGAACCGACGCTACTTTTCACGCTATTTCAAGGGGTAATGTGCCATTCTATAAATCACGTGATCGTAACTTGTTTCTTTTGTGCAAAATATGTTCTTCGGAACAATTTGTGAATATCAGCTGCAGTGTAAAGTGACGCATCGCATGAAATCAAAGGTTTTCTTCATTGACACTTGCTGCTAAAATCAAGTATTAACCCACCAAACTAATTACTTTTCTTAACACTTGTCTATTTACTCGTTATTAGGTCTTCACGTTCTAATGTCGGATTTCTTATTATTTGGAATTGCTTTGGTTGCAGATTTATTTATTGTTTACATTAGAGTTGTTTTTGTGTAATTTTCTAGATTATAAAATTAGACAACTCAATATAATTAACAATCAGCAGAACTCAACTCAATTGACATATTAAGATTGTATTGGAGAATTAAGTAAAAATATATATTGGTAAAAACAATAAATTCACCATAACGGACATCTTTATTTAGAGGAATTTTTTTCGATCCCCCACACCAATATATTTACCCCTGAATAGCGGAGAAATTCCGCGCTCCATAGGTGTCCGTTATTCTGAGGTTTTCTTTATATGTCAATATTAATCATATATCGCAGTCCATAATTGCTATAAGAATAATAAATGAAAATTATGAAGATAGTCTCCGCACTGTAAGTGGCTATTTATTCAGATTATACATATTCTACGCATATATTGTGACGATATGGTTTTAGGACTCAAAACCAACTCTAACAAAAAGATGGCATGTAGTAAGCATTAGTATAATTACAAATATATTTTCATAAGTATAGGTTAAGACGATCCTGCTTTATGCTTAATTTTAAAACAGGTATATCGGTGATAAAAAAACGATTTGTCTTGTGAAATTTGCCAAAATATATTCTGGGTACACTGTTTTATGGCCTTAAGGCGGTATTCAAAAAAATATTTTTCCACGCTCAACAACTCAAAATTTTGAGACACATTCTCAGACTCATTTTTAAAAGTAACAACAGGAAACTTGGCGGCGTGATTTATAAACACATTTATAAGGGCCCCATGTTTTTATTTTTCATTCAATTAATTAGAAATTGATTTACAGACTATTATTTTCACAGTACGATCTTTTTTTTTTTGTTGTTTCCAGCGCTATCGCTTTGGGAAATTCGGTTCAAAATGTCCACTTTGACAGCATTTTTTGAAATATATTCTGCCTTTATCAAAAAATCGAGACAATACGGACATTATAAAGTTTCTGAATAAGAGAACCTGCCAATTGGATGCATTTTAGAGCAAAAATGAATTTACAAATGTGTCTCAAACTAAGCAGTTTGGATTTGAATACACCCTTAAATCAAACCTGCTAACAAACACATCAAGCATAGCTGTCACGAGACAAAAATCGCGTGGAACTCAAGATGTAATTCATTTCCCGAAATATTAAACTGTTTAATTACAAATCACTTCAATAATCCTGCTAGTAAGTATAAGCTAGTAAGTCTTTATGTTTAAAAATAAGTCCGTAAATGTGTCAGAAAATTTCATGTTGTTGAGAGTTGGAAAATATTGTTTAGAGAACTGCCTTAATTAAATGCGATTTCACTTCTTTTGATCAATAAGCTCGGTCATCAAAATAATATTTTTTTGAGACGTGCTCTACAACCATCATATATATTATTTCTGTTGCCAACATCCCTTTCTCTATGAATTTACAAAACGCACAACAATGAATGAGGTATCATTTGAAAGGTTTTTGAACCAACTTCTGACATAGTACACACACATTTCGTTAAAACATGTTTTTTGATTAATAATTGCAGTTAATTGCAAATTAATTCAACATTGTTTTCATAAATGAAATGAAAGTTTTTTTTTCTCAAATCACTGTTGCCACCAAAATAAAATACCGCATTATACCGTGCACCGAAATGATTTTAAATAAATAAAAAATACAGAAAAAGATAAATTGCGACGTCATTGCACGGGATTATTTTATATTTATGGTTAAAAAGTAAAATTTTAATTTAAATGTTTAGAAAAAAATTAGATTGATCGAAGCAGCGGTATTTCACGTGTAGTCTAAAATGTATGCTTTGGTATATTAAATGAAATTGTATATTTTATACGTATTCAATGTATTTTGCTTTGTTCCGTATTTTTCCGAAGTGATGCCTATTTATGATTAAAAAGCAAAATTCAAATTCAAGTATTTAGAAGAAAAAGACATCATCGATCGATCGAAGCAAGGATATTTCTCGTGTTGCCTAAAATGTAATTAAATTAAATTGTATTTGATATACTATATTCAACTTATTTTACTTTGTCCCGTGTTTTTCCAGAAGCGGGTGACGTCATTCTCTAATACAGTTAAAATACGATTGTTAATTTTATTTTCCTCGCGCGTGCTTTTTTCTATCTTCGATCAGTTTCTACTGTAACTTTGGGGGAATAAATGACATGATATTCTGCCTTGACTAATTTTGTTTGTAGATATTTTTAATCCTTATTTTTTCTTTAGAAGTTTAAACCTGCATCTAAAAAATATTAGAAATTGATAAAAATTATTAGACTCCAGTGCGAAGTTCTCGCGCGGGTCCCCTGGTATATATTATTTCTTTTGTCAACATCCTTTTTCTATGCATTTACAAAACGCACAACAATGAATTAGGTGTCATTCGAAAGGTTTTCAAACCGGCTTCTGACATAGTACACTCATGTTTCGTTAAAACATGTTTTTTCGTTAAAAATTGCATTTAAGGGTGTATTCAAATCCAAATTGCTTATTTTGAGACACATTTTTAAATTCATTTTTGCTCTAAAATGCATACAATTGGCAGGTTCTCTTATTCAGAAACTTTATAATGTCCGTATTGTCTCGATTTTTTGAAAAAAGGTAGAATATATTTCAAAAAATGCTGTCAAAGTGGACATTTTGAACCGAATTTCCCGAAGCGATAGCGCTAGAAACAAAAAAAAAATTATCATAGTATGAAAATAGTTGTTTGTAAATCAATTTCTAATTAACTGAACGAAAAATAAAAACATGGGGCCTTTATAAATACCTTCCTAAATCACGCCGCCAAGTTTTATGTTTTTATTTTTAAAAATGAGTCTGTAAATGTGTCTCAACATTTTGAGTTGTTGAGAGTGGAAAAATATTTTTTTTGAATACCGCCTTAATTAAAAATCAAATCAGCACTGGTTTGATAAATGAAATGAAAGGTTTTTCTCAAATCATTGTTGGCACAAACATAAAATACCATATTGTATCATGCTCAACAATGATTATTAAAAAAATAAATAGTACAAAAATTATAAAGTATGGAAAGTCTATGCACGGGCTTATTTTATATTTATGATTTAAAAGCAAAATTCAAATTCAAATTTTTAGAAGAAAAAAACACCATTGATCGATTGAAGCAGTGGTATTTTACGTGTAGCCTAAAATGTATGCTTTGTTATATTAAATTAAATTGTATTTTATGTGTGTTCAATTTATTTTTCTTTGTCCCGTGTTTTTCTGTGTAGTTAAAATACGATTGTTATTTTTTTTTCTCGTCCGTGCCTTTTGCTATCTTTAATCAAATTTTACTGTAACTTTGATGAAATAAATGAGAAGATATTGTGGCTTGACTAATGTTGTTTGCAGATATTTTTAATCCTTAATTTTCCTTTCGAAGTTTAAACCTGCCACTAAAAAATACTAAATATTGCTAAAAGAAAAAATATATATTGCAGTGCAAAATCCTCGCACAGGTCCGCTGGTATTGTAAATTTTAATAGTTCTGTGACCTCTTTTAATACATTACCCAATTATATGTGCCTTCAAGGGATATTCGCCTTTTTTTATTATCTTGGTTGGTATCAGGAATGGAATATTTCGCTTTATATTTTCAACACAAATTACATTCCGCCAAAGCGCCTAATAAATTGAAAAAAAGCACAAGGATGTGAAATTTTGAAAAAGGCAGAAATAATCCATGTGCAAGGCTGGATTTCCGCATGATCCCATAAAGTCTTAGCTGGGGTACAGAACTTGAAAGAGAACTCAGAAGAAAAATAAAACATGACTTCTTTCTGTTCTTTTTTTTTTCTTTTTTAAAGGTCACAAATGAAAACAATTCTTGATATCTAATTTCTTTTCTTTTAACAATATTTAAAGAAATAGTTAAATGTAATTTAATAATCTGTATTTTTTTTAATTCACAATTCGCTGTAACTCCGTGTTAAATTCAAAGAAATATACAATATTTAATATCATAATATTTTGTGTATTAGTGAAGTATTTAAATGAGATATATATAAGAATAATATAAAAGAAGGTTTTGCGATATCCACAGCATACTAGTTTTT
The DNA here is from genome assembly GCA_963931845.1 of Maratus michaelseni. Lineage (NCBI taxonomy): Eukaryota > Metazoa > Arthropoda > Arachnida > Araneae > Salticidae > Maratus > Maratus michaelseni. The sequence continues at coordinate 393,701,053 of OZ007588.1, forward strand.
TCCTGTTACTATTCACACATACATTAGCAAAGTCGGTATGCAAAATGCTCCCAATAAGCAGATTTATATGATCTGCCATATATAAAATTTCTTCATTCGGTTATATCTAGCTCATAATTAATGTTTTTATTAAAATCTATCTCACTGTATACCACTCTGTATTACAGTGGTTCCCAAGCAGCCCTAAGGGCTTCTCGTATATTTTTCAGGAGCTCCACCTCACTTCATTAAAATAAATAATATATGAATGAAATCAACACATTGCAAGTGGATTTTTCAAAAAGTGTGTACTAATTTTGTTGTTAAACAATCAGCATAAATTGATAACTACTGAAATCTAACTGTACCCTTGAATTAATTATTTTTAACACTTTCCAACCTAGTTGAAAAGTGTTTATGACTTCGGTTTGTTAACACTTTCCAACCTAGTTGAAAAGTGTTTATGACTTCGGTTTGTCTGCCGTATGGCCGTATGGCCGTCTGCCATCTGGCCGTATGGCCGTCTGTCCGTGCTCTAACTCCCATAAATATGCTTGGATATCCCTGCAATTTTTATATGTTATTGTCGTTCCCTACTTCAACTGAAGTGTGTAACACTTATAGTTTTTTTACAGGGACACTCAAAAGAATTCCGTTACATTACGGTCTATGGGGAAAAATCATTTGCGGTTTATTTTAATGATATTACACAATTTCAAATACATTGTAATTGATATATATCACTAAGGTGCATTAGAAGAAGCTTAATACGGCATATGCTGTGCATAGCACTTATAGTTACTTTACAGGGACAGTCAAAACAAATCCGTTACGTTACGTCTATGGAGAAAAATCGTTTGCGGTTTAATTAAATAATGTTTCCCTATTTTAAACGCTTTAAAATTTATATATATCACTAAGGTGCATTACAAGAGGCTTACTACAGAATATTGTGTGTATAGCAGTCATCGTTCATTTACAGGGACACACAAAAGAATTATCTACTGTTTGTTAACAATAATTCCAGTGCGTTTTAAGTTGCTGAACGCGATTTTAAATTTAACTCACTTTTTGTCTATTACTTGGTGCGTATAAATTCTGTATTTCATATACAGGGCAGCACAAAAGTTCGCGAACACATTTCCGTTTATTGACAGAAACTCCAGAAAGAGAATTTTAAACTGTGCTACGCGTTTCCTAACTAAACTAAAATTTAGCATCCTATGTAGTATATATACAAATCTATAGATCCTATACAGGGCTGAATAAAAGTATTCGGATATTTTTCCGAATATTGTATATGTTGGAAATTCCTGAAATTACGTTATTAAATATGTTATGCGTTTTCAAAATTGTTGACTTAGATGTTAATCTGTTATCTTTCAACTTATTAAACGGTAATGATTTGTAAAATTATTTTGGAAGCGTTGGAAAGTGTTACATAATCTATGCTTGACGCATGATTTTTCGTTCTTGTTTGTATAAAATTTTGGCACAAATGTTAATTTTTACTGCAACTTTTTTTTTTACGTTTTCCGAATACAATATGTATAAAATTGACAAACGAAAAGGACATTCAAAATGCAGGGTTCGCACAGTTCTACCACATATTTTTAACAGATTTTTTTAGCCTTATTTAACTACAGAAAAATATTGCAAATTCTGTGAATAAGCGAGGTGGTTACGAACTCTGTGTTTAGAAAATTAAATTGATATTTTAGCAGTGCCAGACTCTTTGAAAGTTCTAAGGAGTGTGCGAACCTTGAAAATAAGAATGCTAAAAACTGCACTCTGAACGAAAAGTTACATACTTGAATTTCGCAACTCTTCTGTATAGTATCGGCCTCTCTGTGTGATTAGCAGTAACATTTTAACCAACAACATCCTTTTTTCTGGTAAACTGAGGCTTCGTTTCGAGAAAAAATATGCCGACTTAAAATAAATAAATAAATAAATAAAATAAACCGCCATATTTTTCATGAGGAAGTGCAATGAAATGATAGCTTGAAATAAAACTATGACAACACGTGATAAACCAGGTACTTATAAACTTTCTCACAAGTAACAAATTTGCCTCAGATGTATGGAATTGGCACAAATGTATCAATCGACTAACGTTTTGGATTTACGGTTTTAATTGTATTTGTCTAATTTCTCTGGGGGATCTTTCCAGACAACCACAAACCAACACATCGGGGAATTCAATATTTAAAATTCTGAATGAATTATTTTCAACAAATAAATATGCCGTGCGAAAACTTCGCAAATAAATGATCTGATGATTGAATCACGATGAGTCATTGCTAAAATTAAAGGTAGGGCAAAGAACTTTACGAACAGCCATTGCATTCTTCGTTATGCGCTAGCCTTGAGAGAAATGTCTTCTGAACTTATGATAGTATTTAATGGTACCATCAAAATAATAAACTATGTAAAGTCACGACTTATTAAAAATAGACTTTTTAAACTAATATGGGAAGGTATCGGGAACCATCAATCCTTTTAGTCTAAGAGCTGGCAACGTTTCCGTCACTTAATTTTAGTAAGACGCGGGCCCCCTGGGTCCCTTTAAAATTGTGTGCCCTAAATTGTTAATAACTTGCTCCCTTTTAATCCGATCTTCTTCGTTTTGGGGACCCTTTCTCCATTTCGTTATTCTCGCATTTCTACATTCCAGTTAAGACCCTGGCCTCCTGGAGTCCCTTGAACTTTTTGTGAGCCATGCATTTTTCACTCCTCCCTAATTGTGTCCACCTTCTCGATGCATAACTTTAAAGTTGAGTCCTTGAATCTTCTCCCCGACCACCACCACATATTTTTATTGGGGGCCTAGGGCCCTTCTTAAAGCCTTTTCCTTTATTTTGGCACATTTCTTTAAATTTTATTCTAATGATTAATTCATGTAATTAATTCTTAATTTCGACTAATTGAAGATCTAAAGCGCTAAGTACTGGACTTTTTAACATGTTTTCTTCTTAGGGCACAGCTCAAAACTGTCAGTTGGTCCCTTTCGGGGCCCCTACTATACCTCTCTTAAAAATCGTCTGATTCACTAGTTTTTTTTTTTTTTTTACCTCAGCTACCACCAATTTTGAATATTAATCTCCTTCTTCGTGTGCTTAGTGCAGCTTCTTTAAAAAATATCCGATTCTCTTGCAATTTTCCTTAACATAGTTCTAGAGTCCTCCAGCTACTTTATAAACTACTAAAAATTTCCTTAGACCTCAGCTACCTTCTTTTTTTTTTAATATTAATTTTCTTTTTCGGCATCAACTTACAATTACTCACTAGAGCGGTAAATTAAAAATCTCGTTGCTATTAAAGGTAGCTGATGGCAGTGAGGCCCCCAAAACTAGATTCATTTGAAAGATTTTCCGAAGATATAAACTTGAGTTTTGTTTAAGGTTATTATCACGGGCTCCGGAAACGCCGGACGGGTTCAGCTAGTTGTCTATAAGAAAGTGAAATATTGTTCTATTGAAATGATGAATTCAATCACGAGTTATCATGTATTAATACACAACCTAATGTATATTTTAAATTTAATTGATTCTTAGTAAGCGTAAATGGAAGATATAGTATTTATATTGTAAGCGTATGTAAAGTTTGAATAAAGTATAAACCGGCAGTGAAAGATGTGGGGAGGTGTAAGCCAAATTTATTATGTATTATTTTTTAAAGTTTAAAACAGTTTATTTTAAAAATTACATATCTTTCAGGTAAAGTCTTAAAATGGTATTTTGTAAAACATTTACTTCTAAAAGCAACAGAGAATAAAGTGGTTAATTCAACCTGTATGGATAAAAAATATACTTGTTGTTATTTGTATTATTTATAATAATGGGAAAAATTGTTCTATTGAAATGATGAATTATAAATCAATCAACAGTTATCTTGTATTAATGTACAATTTAATGTAAATATGAAATTTTATTTAAGTCGAAGCTATGGTAAGTATATTGTAAGTGTATGTAAGCTCTGAATGAAGTAAAAACCCAGCCGTGTGTGTGGGATGAGTTCACCAAATTTAGTTTGCATTTTTTTTTTTTTAGTTTAAATAACATAATTAAGAAATCTACGGGTGTTTCAGGTAAAGTTTTCAAACGAAAAAACCATTGATATGTAAACAAAATGTATATGAATTGTGTTCGTCCCCTTCCCGTTAAGTTCAGAAATTAGATTATTTAAATTACATATATTTGTTTAAAAAAAAGAAATGATGTCTACAAAAACGACTTTTCAAAAGAAAAAAAAGTTGAAGTTGCGGCTAAAAAATGGTGTAATATAAAATTTCCAAGCTTATATTATGGTACTTATTTAACATTTTCCATTAAATAAGTTACCATATGCATACTTATATGTTGATAGAATTTTTTTTCTCCTGTACTAATAAATACATCATACCGTGTTTCTGAAAATTCATTTTTTTTTTTTAATTCTGCATGATGGGCTTCACGGCCATCTTTCATATTTTACACAAATTTCTAAGGACCCAATCCATAGTTCAAATCAGAAGTTCAAATTTGTTACTTAAGCAAATATTTTAAGCTTTTCCTTTACGGACTTGTATGTTTAGAAATTTGTGTTTTAAGATAGTGGTGACGTATATTAAGGATTTGTTACAGTAATTAATCATTCAAAAGCAGTGAAAATTCTCAATTTGTCTATCCGTATAAAATCATTACGCTTTCTTTTACGACTTGGGTGCTTAAAAGTGTGTGTAAAATGTGGACAGATGGCCGCCAAGCCCATCATGCATAATTTAAAAAAAAAAATTCATTTTCAGAAACACGGTATGATGTATTTAGTAAAGGAGAAAAAAAAACTCTATCAACATATAAGTAAGGCACTTGACTTACATATGGTAACTTATTTAATAGAAAATGTTAAATAAGTACCATAATATAAGCTTCGAAATTTGATATCGCACATTGCATCATTTTTTAGCCACAACTTCCACCTTTTTCTTTTACTTTTGAAAAGTTGTTTTTGTAGATACATATATTAAATACATATTGTAGATACATATGTATATTGTAGATACATACATTACATACATTGCATATAGGGTGGTCATAAAGAAACTTTGCTGACGGCCGCTCCCCGTTCAACCAACCAAAATGAAATGTGATATATAGTTATTTGAAGATAATGAATCTCAGGAAACAAAAATAAAAATTATCATGGACTCGGCATCAGAAAAAAATGTTGATCAATTCAGCATTATCTCTTAAATTTAATTTAGAGATTTTAGGAAAAGAAAATTAGCGATTTATGCTTTCTGATCAAAACCGAAAAAAAACTGTTTTGAGAAATAGGGTAAAGGTATATTTGATAAGCATCCCCGATCCGAGAAAAAATATTTCTATAGAAGTTATTGAGACATCTTCTATTTCGGAAGCGAAAATTCAAAGTCATAATAATTTCATGAATTTTCTCTGAAGCCAAAATACAAATAGCTAATATCGAAGGGTTTGAAAATTTAAAAGTATTACCATTGATCGGGGTCAGACTATTATTAAAAAATCGCTTCAGGGAAAAACAAAACAATAACCGTGCTTAGGATGGAAACGAAACTTGGTTCTGAAGCAAAAACAGAATGTTTAAGGATGTAAATGTAATGTATGTTATTTTACGAAGAAGCAGACATTTTGAAAAGGTTGTTTGAAAATTTTGCGTAGTGACAATTTGAATTCCAAAGACAACAAAACTTTAAAAGAATATGAAAATTCTACATAACTAATCGGAGGTCGCTACCAAGTTAAACTATACTGTGGGAACGGACATTCTGAGTCGTTAAATGATAACTATAGTAACGCTCACACACATTTACGAACACTCATTAAAATATTTTAAAGTATTCGAGATTTTTTGTATAGTTAATATAAGGACATTATTTCAAACCACATAACTCAAGGAATTGCTGAAATAAGGGTTAATGAAAGCGAAAGTGGTGATAATTTAAAAATATACGAGGTGGTGCCCGTCGAAATCCGACGGAATAAAAATGTTTAATATGAAACTGTTAGGTGAACTTACAATAAACCTGCAAGAATTGAAATTAATAATAAGTCTTACACTGATTATCTAACTTCAAAAATAATATTTTAAACTATAACCATTTACTATAATGGTAATTCTATTAATTTTAACGTTTCGCACTATTGAAAAACAGAACTTTATTCATTTAATCTATAGTTTATTTCAAATTAAAATAATATATGAGTAGTAAGGAAATGACAGTTCGGGCTCAGCCGGAGGATTTGAGGATCCGCTCCTCCGGCCGGAGGCACCGCTCCTCCGACCGATCCTCCGGCTGCAATGATCCTCCGGCTGCACCGATCCTCCGGCTGCACCGATCCTCCGGCTGAAACGATCCTCCGGCTGCAACGATTCTCCGGCGGGGAAAAATAATTTTCTACTGTAACAGGAGGGGTGAAAATAAGAACTCTAAGAAGAGGTTAAATGGACAAGATTATCATACTATAAGATGAATATTGATTTTATATACTAATTTTGAATGACAAACACCTTAATGAGTATCACTAATTAAGCGAAACAATGGAAAAATATCAACTTTAACGAAAAAAGCAGATTTCTTAAGAATTTTTCAAGTATAAGATGACGATATCAACTTATATGAAGAAATTTAAACTTACATTTTAGTTTTTGAACAATGGACACCTTAATGAGAATAATAATTAAGCAAAATAAAATAACAATTTTAACGAAAATGCTGATTTCTTATGAATTTTTCAACTATAACATGAGAATATCAAACTATAAGATGGATTTTAAACTTATATTATAGTTTCTGAACAATGGACACCTTAATGAGTATAATAATTAAGCAAAAGAAAATATTACTATTAACGAAACTGCTGATTTCTTATGAATTTTTCAACTATAACATGAGAATATCAAACTATAAGATGGATTTTAAACTTATATTATAGTTTCTGAACAATGGACACCTTAATGAGTATAATAATTAAGCAAAAGAAAATATTACTTTTAACGAAACTGCTGATTTCTTATGAATTTTTCAACTATAACATGAGAATATCAAACTATAAGATGGATTTTAAACTTATATTATAGTTTCTGAACAATGGACACCTTAATGAGTATAATAATTAAGCAAAAGAAAATATTACTTTTAACGAAAATGATGATTTCCTATGAATTTTTCAACTATAAGATGTGGATATCAAATCATAAGCTGTAGAATAAACATATATAATTATTTTAAATGACGAACATTTTAATGAGTATTACTAATTAGACGAAACAATTGAAATATATCAATTGTAAGGTATAAAGCTGATTTTTTGAGAATTTTTCAAGTATAAGATGAGAATATCAACTTATAAGAGGAAATTACACTTATATTTTTTAGTTTTTCAACCGTAATGCACAGAAAATATTCAAAATTTGAATGAATTTTATACTTAATCAATTGATTTTCCGCACAATAATAGGAGTTTTAACAACCATTATCTAATTTTACTGTGTATACTTGATTTAAATCTGTTTAGACGTACGTAATATAATCTTTTTATATCATTTAGACTTGAAATAAGAACCATATTTAAATAAAAACCAGTTGTTTATTTATTCTTAATACGCAAACTTTTTTTCTTTCCTAAAATGTAGCATTTCTGAGGAGGGGTAATAATTCCACCCCACATTCTAAGGAAAAGGGGAGTCTAACAATGACCGTCTAGGTCACAACTTTTACTATAATATAAATATTATTCGCTATCAATATGTTTACAAAAAATCCATGTTGGGAGATAGATATGAGTTATATTTTAATAAAGTTTACCCTCCTCCATCTTCTACACGATGCTAACAATTATACAAAACAAAAGAAATACCGATTTTTAACGAAAAAGGGTGAATTTTAATGAATTTTTACACAAGTTTTCGGTATTATTGTACACGAACAGGTATGATATTATTTCTTAGGTGATTACAATACAGAGAAAATTATTCACCTTTAGATTACTTTTCGTGAAATATTTAACAGTAATTATATAAACTCCTGTTTACATCACTAATTTACATTTGAAAATAAGGATTTATAGGATAAAATAAATAATCTTAACTTATACTTAGTAAATTTTACACAATTCCAATTATTTTATACCGTGTTTTTCACGAGTTTTATATTAATTAGTAATTTTATATTAATTAACTTTGAATATTTTCTATGATATGGTTAATCCATTTTTATCACAGAAATACCAGTACCTAAAATTTCACTTAAACTCATATTCTAAGTATTAATATTCACTTATAACTTTACTTTTAGTTATACTTTTACTTGAAACCCTGTGAACTTGTAGAACCCTGCTTACGCATATGGAGTTTAGTACATCACACTGTTATCTAAATGAATATGAATACCTTATTGTTTTAAATTTTCCAATTTTAACAGAATATGCACGAATATAAACTTTAATTTTATCTAAACATTTTATTTCAAATACCCTAGTTTATGAAAACGATACATATTACCAAATATTAGACAACATTTTAAAATGAACTTAGATACTGATCACATACCTATTTTAGCATAATTTATTAGCATACCTAGCATTTCTTCCATTTCTTTCAGAAATATACATATAAAATTATGGATTTACCGAGTATATATCCAATTTTAGCTTTCACTTACCAATTTTTACACCATTTCAATGATTTCAATGATTTCAAGCTATTTTATATTACAGAAACGAAAAAATAATTGAATACAGACGCGAGTAAATAATATTTGTATTGTATTTTCCATTCAAAGAGTTGAAACTCAAGTTAAAATTTATGTTATAAGTATTGATATCCACTTTTAGTTATACTTTTACTTGAAACCATATGAACTTGTAGAACCTTGCTTACGCATATGAGTTTAGTACACACTGTTATCTAAATGAATATGAATACCTTATTGTTTTAAATTTTCCAATTTTAACAGAATATGCACGAATATAACCTTTAAGTTTATCTAAACATTTTATTTCAAATACCCTAGTTTATGAAAACGATACATATTACCAAATATTAGACATTTTAACATAAACTTAGATACTGATCACATACCTATTTTAGCATAACTTATTAACATGCAATAGCATTTTATCCATTCCTTTCAGAAATATACATATAAATATATGGATTTAACGAGTAAATATCCAATTTTAGCTTGCATTTAGTGATTTTTTACACCATTCCAATGATTTCGAGCTATTTTATATCACAGAAACGAAAACATATTTGAACATAAACGCCTGTAAAATAATATTTGAACTGTGTTTCCTATTCAAAAATTCAAATCTCAAATTAAAATTTATGTTCAATCACTTATCAACTATTTATCCCACATAACTTTTACCATAAAAACATCGTAGAAATTAAATATACGTTAAATGAAAATAATAAATTGTAAGTACCTAAAAATATCAAACACAAAATCTATTAATCAAAACTTAAAAAATTAAAAAAAAAATTAAAAGTTCTTACGAAGTTAAAAAAAAAAAATTTACAAATGAAAAAAAAAAATTTACAAATGAAAAAAAAAAATTACAAATGAAAAAAAAAATTTACAAATGAAAAAAAAAAATTTACAAATGAAAAAAAAAATTTACAAATAAAAAAAAAATTTACAAATGAAAAAAAAAATTACAAATGAAAAAAAAAAATTACAAAATTAAAAAAAAAAGTTTTTACAAAAAAAGTTAAAAAAAAAGTATTTTACAAAATTAAAAAAAAAAAGTTTTTTACATAAAAAAAAAGGAAAAAAATTACGAAGGTTTAATATGTTACAAAAAGTACCCATTTTTTACAAAATTTTTTAAAAATTAGAAGTTTAATTGCTATTATTACCACTATCACTTCTCAGAATTTAGCAGCCTAGACTTTTGTACACTATATATTTTTAATACTATAAAGAAAATTTCAACTGCAATTGTACCAACACTATTATTAAGTTCGCATAAACCAAATTTCATACTGTATTTAGCAAATTTCCAATTAACATCTTTCGTGTAGAGTAACCTTTTCCTCTAACATTTGAAATCGTGTATATCTGCTACTTTCATATTTATAATTAATATTTCAGAATTAAGACCATACTAACCATTTTAATATAAGACCATATTTAAGCAAGATTCCATGATAAAGCTTATTATACTGATTATTTTTATTTAGTACGCATGCGCAGTTTTGTCACATGATCACTTTAACTGATGATAATATAAAATTTTGAAAAGTGATGCAGAGGTTCTCATTTCCCAAGTCAAATTCTTGCAGATGACTGTATAATGTATAGCTCCAGTAAATTTCCTGATTTTAACCCAGTTGGGGAAACAATTTATCTGTTAACGAATAAAGTAAGTTGTACTATATCATTGTAAAACATCAATAAATGATTATTTATCTATTAAATTTTTTCTAAGTATATAATTATATTTCTTTTATTGTATAGATGTTACACCAAGATCAATCAAAACAGCAGAAACTCTCTTTACCAGAAATGGATACCCCGGATGATTCATCGTCAACACATATAAAGTTAAAGAATAATATACATGTGAGTACTTATATGTGATATATTAGAATACATATATTAAACATAATTAGAGTGAATTTACAATAAAATATTGTACCAGATGTTCTATAAAATGTGATGTTTTTTCGTCTATAGTGTTAGAAGGAATTCTAAATATATGCATTTATTTCTCTTGCAGATGTGTTTCACCTGTAACAAATACTTTTCAAGTAAATGGAATTTAAAAGAACATATACAAATCCATACTAGTGAAAAACCATATACTTGTAATCATCGTCAAAAATCATCTACAAGAAAGCGTGAATTATCTTTTACTAGAAAATACAGACCATCAGTTCATATGAAAACACATCCTGTTAAAAAATTGTTTCAGTGTGAAAAGTGTGAGAAAATATTCGTTATTCGTAATAAACTGAATAGACATATGACTGTTATGTTGAACTTGTCGAAGACAGTATCCCAAATCATATTGAAGATGGATATTCAAAAATTAACCAGTAGTTTGAAGAATTTAACAGTCAAAGATCAGATTGGATACTTCGAAAAATTGACTGTATAGAACATAAACCAACATAACATTTACCCAAACTACTCATGCAGCATTATTGATTTGACATATGATATCCAAAAAGTGAAATTTGTAAAGAAAAATCCAAAGTGTTGTAAAGAATTTTATTGATATAATTGATAAAATGTATTGAAGAGAAAATGATATAAATGTAGACAATATTCACAATGTATTGTTTAAATACCCATAATAATAAAAAATGTATCTATACACATCTGTGTTTATTTTTATAAAACATATTTCATTGTTAAAATATATTGTATGATTTTTAACATGAAATTTCTACATGACAGTAAATAACTAATTTTGCTTTACGTAAGACTTGAGATTTATCATAACTTGTTCAACGAAACAACATTTTTCCCCAATGAATATCCAGTTTACACACATACATATGAAAATCAACTTTTGATAATACTATACATCAGATTAATGAAAAATATATAAAATTCATTAAAAAAATGTTTTTACAAATAAAAAATTAAAAATTTTTTACAAATTTAAAAAAAAAAGTTTCTTTACAATTAAAAAAAGTTTTTACAAATTAAAAAAAAAAGTTTTTACGTATATAAAAAATGTTTCTACAAAGTTAAAAAAAAAGTTATAAAAAAAGTTTACAAAACTAAAAAAAAAAAAAAAAAATTTAACAAAAAATAAATAAATATTTCAAGTTTTTCTAAAAATATTTACATATTAACAAAAATTTACTCAAAAGTCAGAACCAGACCTATGTCTAACATAGCATTTTTTCGACTTCAGTTGTTAAAATCATAGTCGCTGTGAAAATACAAAATAATACCTTCAAATGGTAATCTATCTTGGATCCAATATATGGTATATTAAGAATCATTTGTGATTTCAACAAATTAAATATGCATGAGAAAACCATTAATGTATCAGCAACTGATGGGACTCATTTTGCTGATGTTATATCAATCTATAAATCTGGAAGTTACCGACAGTAACAGTAACCAAAGACTAACAGATAGAGATGCTTTAAGGGTGTTGACATTACAGACAGATACAAGAAACAATTTATATCAGTCTTAATCAAATAAAAAATCTTCAGAGTTTCCTTTAGATTTACCTATTGAAGTGTAGATAACTGAAAACATATCTATCGGTCCAGAAGTGACTAATATAACAGCAAAGCATACAGATAATGGGTATCGCGGACTTTTAGTTTATGTTATCACTTCAAGTGATAAATACTGCTGATTTCGGATAGATATGCATACAAGTAAATTATATGATGAGTCGAAAATGAACCGAGAATTCATATCGGAGTATAACTTAAACATGTGTACCTGCTTATGACTTGAAAAATTCACGACATTCTACAACGACTGATTTCAAATTACACAACCAATAAAATATTTACCTTCAAGGAAAGAAAATGAAACCCCATTCAACTGTTTCAGATATCCAAATTGATCACGTGATCGATGTTGAACAGCAGGATCAGGCCTGAATCTAACATCCCATTTTTTCTCGATTTCGATTGTTTAAAGTGTTATTTTAAAGAGTAGTACAATGGTTAGGCAACCATTATACTACTCTTTAAAATAAGAACTTTAAACAAGCGAAATCGAGAAAAAATGGGATGTTAGATTTAGGCCTGATCCTGCTGTTCAACATCGATCACTTGATCAATTTGGATATCTGAAACAGTTGAATAGGGTTTCATTTTCTTTCCTTGAAGGTAAATATTTTATTGGTTGTGTAATTTGAAATCAGTCGTTGTAGAATGTCGTGAATTTTTCAAGTCATAAGCAGGTACACATGTTTAAGTTATACTCCGATATGAATTCTCGGTTCATTTTCGACTCATCATATAATTTACTTGTATGCATATCTATCCGAAATCAGCAGTATTTATCACTTGAAGTGATAACATAAACTAAAAGTCCGCGATACCCATTATCTGTATGCTTTGCTGTTATATTAGTCACTTCTGGACCGATAGATATGTTTTCAGTTATCTACACTTCAATAGGTAAATCTAAAGGAAACTCTGAAGATTTTTTATTTGATTAAGACTGATATAAATTGTTTCTTGTATCTGTCTGTAATGTCAACACCCTTAAAGCATCTCTATCTGTTAGTCTTTGGTTACTGTTACTGTCGGTAACTTCCAGATTTATAGATTGATATAACATCAGCAAAATGAGTCCCATCAGTTGCTGATACATTAATGGTTTTCTCATGCATATTTAATTTGTTGAAATCACAAATGATTCTTAATATACCATATATTGGATCCAAGATAGATTACCATTTGAAGGTATTATTTTGTATTTTCACAGCGCTAACACTATGATTTTAACAACTGAAGTCGAAAAAATGCTATGTTAGACATAGGTCTGGTTCTGACTTTTGAGTAAATTTTTGTTAATATGTAAATATTTTTAGAAAAACTTGAAATATTTATTTATTTTTTGTTAAATTTTTATTTTTTTTTTTTAGTTTTGTAAACTTTTTTTATAACTTTTTTTTTAACTTTGTAGAAACATTTTTTATATACGTAAAAACTTTTTTTTTTAATTTGTAAAAACTTTTTTTAATTGTAAAGAAACTTTTTTTTTTAAATTTGTAAAAAATTTTTAATTTTTTATTTGTAAAAACATTTTTTTAATGAATTTTATATATTTTTCATTAATCTGATGTATAGTATTATCAAAAGTTGATTTTCATATGTATGTGTGTAAACTGGATATTCATTGGGGAAAAATGTTGTTTCGTTGAACAAGTTATGATAAATCTCAAGTCTTACGTAAAGCAAAATTAGTTATTTACTGTCATGTAGAAATTTCATGTTAAAAATCATACAATATATTTTAACAATGAAATATGTTTTATAAAAATAAACACAGATGTGTATAGATACATTTTTTATTATTATGGGTATTTAAACAATACATTGTGAATATTGTCTACATTTATATCATTTTCTCTTCAATACATTTTATCAATTATATCAATAAAATTCTTTACAACACTTTGGATTTTTCTTTACAAATTTCACTTTTTGGATATCATATGTCAAATCAATAATGCTGCATGAGTAGTTTGGGTAAATGTTATGTTGGTTTATGTTCTATACAGTCAATTTTTCGAAGTATCCAATCTGATCTTTGACTGTTAAATTCTTCAAACTACTGGTTAATTTTTGAATATCCATCTTCAATATGATTTGGGATACTGTCTTCGACAAGTTCAACATAACAGTCATATGTCTATTCAGTTTATTACGAATAACGAATATTTTCTCACACTTTTCACACTGAAACAATTTTTTAACAGGATGTGTTTTCATATGAACTGATGGTCTGTATTTTCTAGTAAAAGATAATTCACGCTTTCTTGTAGATGATTTTTGACGATGATTACAAGTATATGGTTTTTCACTAGTATGGATTTGTATATGTTCTTTTAAATTCCATTTACTTGAAAAGTATTTGTTACAGGTGAAACACATCTGCAAGAGAAATAAATGCATATATTTAGAATTCCTTCTAACACTATAGACGAAAAAACATCACATTTTATAGAACATCTGGTACAATATTTTATTGTAAATTCACTCTAATTATGTTTAATATATGTATTCTAATATATCACATATAAGTACTCACATGTATATTATTCTTTAACTTTATATGTGTTGACGATGAATCATCCGGGGTATCCATTTCTGGTAAAGAGAGTTTCTGCTGTTTTGATTGATCTTGGTGTAACATCTATACAATAAAAGAAATATAATTATATACTTAGAAAAAATTTAATAGATAAATAATCATTTATTGATGTTTTACAATGATATAGTACAACTTACTTTATTCGTTAACAGATAAATTGTTTCCCCAACTGGGTTAAAATCAGGAAATTTACTGGAGCTATACATTATACAGTCATCTGCAAGAATTTGACTTGGGAAATGAGAACCTCTGCATCACTTTTCAAAATTTTATATTATCATCAGTTAAAGTGATCATGTGACAAAACTGCGCATGCGTACTAAATAAAAATAATCAGTATAATAAGCTTTATCATGGAATCTTGCTTAAATATGGTCTTATATTAAAATGGTTAGTATGGTCTTAATTCTGAAATATTAATTATAAATATGAAAGTAGCAGATATACACGATTTCAAATGTTAGAGGAAAAGGTTACTCTACACGAAAGATGTTAATTGGAAATTTGCTAAATACAGTATGAAATTTGGTTTATGCGAACTTAATAATAGTGTTGGTACAATTGCAGTTGAAATTTTCTTTATAGTATTAAAAATATATAGTGTACAAAAGTCTAGGCTTCTAAATTCTGAGAAGTGATAGTGGTAATAATAGCAATTAAACTTCTAATTTTTAAAAAATTTTGTAAAAAATGGGTACTTTTTGTAACATATTAAACCTTCGTAATTTTTTTCCTTTTTTTTTATGTAAAAAACTTTTTTTTTTTAATTTTGTAAAATACTTTTTTTTTAACTTTTTTTGTAAAAACTTTTTTTTTTAATTTTGTAATTTTTTTTTTTCATTTGTAATTTTTTTTTTTCATTTGTAAATTTTTTTTTTTATTTGTAAATTTTTTTTTTCATTTGTAAATTTTTTTTTTTCATTTGTAAATTTTTTTTTTTCATTTGTAATTTTTTTTTTTCATTTGTAAATTTTTTTTTTTCATTTGTAAATTTTTTTTTTTTAACTTCGTAAGAACTTTTAATTTTTTTTTTAATTTTTTAAGTTTTGATTAATAGATTTTGTGTTTGATATTTTTAGGTACTTACAATTTATTATTTTCATTTAACGTATATTTAATTTCTACGATGTTTTTATGGTAAAAGTTATGTGGGATAAATAGTTGATAAGTGATTGAACATAAATTTTAATTTGAGATTTGAATTTTTGAATAGGAAACACAGTTCAAATATTATTTTACAGGCGTTTATGTTCAAATATGTTTTCGTTTCTGTGATATAAAATAGCTCGAAATCATTGGAATGGTGTAAAAAATCACTAAATGCAAGCTAAAATTGGATATTTACTCGTTAAATCCATATATTTATATGTATATTTCTGAAAGGAATGGATAAAATGCTATTGCATGTTAATAAGTTATGCTAAAATAGGTATGTGATCAGTATCTAAGTTTATGTTAAAATGTCTAATATTTGGTAATATGTATCGTTTTCATAAACTAGGGTATTTGAAATAAAATGTTTAGATAAACTTAAAGGTTATATTCGTGCATATTCTGTTAAAATTGGAAAATTTAAAACAATAAGGTATTCATATTCATTTAGATAACAGTGTGTACTAAACTCATATGCGTAAGCAAGGTTCTACAAGTTCATATGGTTTCAAGTAAAAGTATAACTAAAAGTGGATATCAATACTTATAACATAAATTTTAACTTGAGTTTCAAATCTTTGAATGGAAAATACAATACAAATATTATTTACTCGCGTCTGTATTCAATTATTTTTTCGTTTCTGTAATATAAAATAGCTTGAAATCATTGAAATCATTGAAATGGTGTAAAAATTGGTAAGTGAAAGCTAAAATTGGATATATACTCGGTAAATCCATAATTTTATATGTATATTTCTGAAAGAAATGGAAGAAATGCTAGGTATGCTAATAAATTATGCTAAAATAGGTATGTGATCAGTATCTAAGTTCATTTTAAAATGTTGTCTAATATTTGGTAATATGTATCGTTTTCATAAACTAGGGTATTTGAAATAAAATGTTTAGATAAAATTAAAGTTTATATTCGTGCATATTCTGTTAAAATTGGAAAATTTAAAACAATAAGGTATTCATATTCATTTAGATAACAGTGTGATGTACTAAACTCCATATGCGTAAGCAGGGTTCTACAAGTTCACAGGGTTTCAAGTAAAAGTATAACTAAAAGTAAAGTTATAAGTGAATATTAATACTTAGAATATGAGTTTAAGTGAAATTTTAGGTACTGGTATTTCTGTGATAAAAATGGATTAACCATATCATAGAAAATATTCAAAGTTAATTAATATAAAATTACTAATTAATATAAAACTCGTGAAAAACACGGTATAAAATAATTGGAATTGTGTAAAATTTACTAAGTATAAGTTAAGATTATTTATTTTATCCTATAAATCCTTATTTTCAAATGTAAATTAGTGATGTAAACAGGAGTTTATATAATTACTGTTAAATATTTCACGAAAAGTAATCTAAAGGTGAATAATTTTCTCTGTATTGTAATCACCTAAGAAATAATATCATACCTGTTAGTGTACAATAATACCGAAAACTTGTGTAAAAATTCATTAAAATTCACCCTTTTTCGTTAAAAATCGGTATTTCTTTTGTTTTGTATAATTGTTAGCATCGTGTAGAAGATGGAGGAGGGTAAACTTTATTAAAATATAACTCATATCTATCTCCCAACATGGATTTTTTGTAAACATATTGATAGCGAATAATATTTATATTATAGTAAAAGTTGTGACCTAGACGGTCATTGTTAGACTCCCCTTTTCCTTAGAATGTGGGGTGGAATTATTACCCCTCCTCAGAAATGCTACATTTTAGGAAAGAAAAAAAGTTTGCGTATTAAGAATAAATAAACAACTGGTTTTTATTTAAATATGGTTCTTATTTCAAGTCTAAATGATATAAAAAGATTATATTACGTACGTCTAAACAGATTTAAATCAAGTATACACAGTAAAATTAGATAATGGTTGTTAAAACTCCTATTATTGTGCGGAAAATCAATTGATTAAGTATAAAATTCATTCAAATTTTGAATATTTTCTGTGCATTACGGTTGAAAAACTAAAAAATATAAGTGTAATTTCCTCTTATAAGTTGATATTCTCATCTTATACTTGAAAAATTCTCAAAAAATCAGCTTTATACCTTACAATTGATATATTTCAATTGTTTCGTCTAATTAGTAATACTCATTAAAATGTTCGTCATTTAAAATAATTATATATGTTTATTCTACAGCTTATGATTTGATATCCACATCTTATAGTTGAAAAATTCATAGGAAATCATCATTTTCGTTAAAAGTAATATTTTCTTTTGCTTAATTATTATACTCATTAAGGTGTCCATTGTTCAGAAACTATAATATAAGTTTAAAATCCATCTTATAGTTTGATATTCTCATGTTATAGTTGAAAAATTCATAAGAAATCAGCAGTTTCGTTAAAAGTAATATTTTCTTTTGCTTAATTATTATACTCATTAAGGTGTCCATTGTTCAGAAACTATAATATAAGTTTAAAATCCATCTTATAGTTTGATATTCTCATGTTATAGTTGAAAAATTCATAAGAAATCAGCAGTTTCGTTAATAGTAATATTTTCTTTTGCTTAATTATTATACTCATTAAGGTGTCCATTGTTCAGAAACTATAATATAAGTTTAAAATCCATCTTATAGTTTGATATTCTCATGTTATAGTTGAAAAATTCATAAGAAATCAGCATTTTCGTTAAAATTGTTATTTTATTTTGCTTAATTATTATTCTCATTAAGGTGTCCATTGTTCAAAAACTAAAATGTAAGTTTAAATTTCTTCATATAAGTTGATATCGTCATCTTATACTTGAAAAATTCTTAAGAAATCTGCTTTTTTCGTTAAAGTTGATATTTTTCCATTGTTTCGCTTAATTAGTGATACTCATTAAGGTGTTTGTCATTCAAAATTAGTATATAAAATCAATATTCATCTTATAGTATGATAATCTTGTCCATTTAACCTCTTCTTAGAGTTCTTATTTTCACCCCTCCTGTTACAGTAGAAAATTATTTTTCCCCGCCGGAGAATCGTTGCAGCCGGAGGATCGTTTCAGCCGGAGGATCGGTGCAGCCGGAGGATCGGTGCAGCCGGAGGATCATTGCAGCCGGAGGATCGGTCGGAGGAGCGGTGCCTCCGGCCGGAGGAGCGGATCCTCAAATCCTCCGGCTGAGCCCGAACTGTCATTTCCTTACTACTTATATGAAATATAATCAATGTAAAGTAATCAATTAAAGCTATAATTCTAATATTTGTAATTACGAAATTAAAAATGAATATGACGTCATACTCACAGAGTTATAGTAAAATCTATATTTATATATTTCTCTTACGTGGCGAAGAAATAAGGCTGAATTTCTAGCTTACCGTTTGGCAACAAACATAGTTTCCAGAGCTCAAACCAATGAATAGACTAGATTGGGTAAGATCAGCTCTGCCTCCAACTCCAATATGGCGGCAATTGTGTGAGCAGTCAAACTCAAACTAGCAATTATTAAAAATAAAATAACGTGTACGTAATCCAAAGCGTTTGAGATGATTCCTCATTTAATTATGAGTAATATCGTTAATTTCAAATGAATTCTCAACTCTTATTTAGAATTTATTTACGAATTTCACTCACACGAAAATCGGAGAGAATAAAAATATCAATTGTCTAGATTGCACCTGCTGCCATCTGTTGCTATCTTGATGTAAAATAATATATTTTGCAAAAATCTATAATACAATGATTGATGATATGTATAAACTATCTTCCTATCACGTAGTGTTTTTTTTTTTTTTAATGAATTTAAGCCATGCTATACAATATTATAGGCGCAGTGAGTTTTAAACTTATTGTTTCAAGATCATTTTTTCACAGTATTTAAAGGATTTATGCCCACTGGTCGCACCAACTAAATACATTTGTAATTGTGTTTTCAACGCAGTTTTCATTTACTTTTTTTACATTAAAAAAATTGTCAATTTCATATGTTAAAATGATTTATGATGGTATTCATTCTGGCTATAGTTGCTGAAAAGGTGACAAGCAAGCGAAGCAAGCTGGGACCGCGTAGCGTTCCCAATGTGAATTACGTCGCAATTCACGGGGGTCGGGGAGCGTTAGCGAGCAGGGGGTAGAACCCCCTAGTATTTTATATTCATGCAGGAAAATTCATCTTTGGTTTTCCGCATGACGTCATTTTCTTCATCGGAAACATTTCGCTTTACATATTACTTACTATGATAGATTATTTATTATTTTACTTATACAGATAACGTAATATTATTTCTCAATAAATAATCTGCTCTTCCGAGATTAGTGCATAATTAAACGCAATCATAAACGCATCGAGTTGCAAAAAACCGGTTTATTCCCAGGTTTATTTCCAATAGACCCGGTTTATTCCCAGGTTTATTGCCAAAAGACCTGGTTTATTCCCAAAAAAACAAATTTATTCCCAAAAAACCCGGTTTATTCCCAGATTTAAACCGGGTTTTTTCTAGCCTTTGCAACTCTAATTGCAGGAACTTTGAAAAAAAAAACTTGATTGGGATGATGCTTTACCACTAGACTTAGCAAAAAATATTTCAGGATTGGTCTGAATAATTGTTTTACTTGAAACAGATCTCCGTAACAAGACATTCTCAATGAAAAAAATAGAAGAACTCACTGAGTGTCGGTTTCATGTCTTCGTAGATGCCAACAAACCAGCTTACGGAGCAGCTGTTTGCGTACGTTTTTGCAACTCTGAGGAAAATTAAATAATTATGAATTAGGGAATTCTATTCGCTATATTAGTAAAATTAATTCCCGAAAAAATTGGTCTCGAATTTAATCGTTCTGTTAAAAGTGAAGATTTTTGGAACTGTTCCAAATTTTTCGAATTAAGAAATTCGAAAAATTTGGAACATGAAATTGAAACACGAGAAAAAACCTATATGTTCAGAAAAAACGAAGAGTTACAAAGAAGTAAAATAAAAGAATCATCCTACCGAAAACATGAAACTCATAAACATATAGCCACTGCAGCTACGTTAAACACTTTTACTAAGATAGAATGCGCAGTTTGTTCGCGATCACGATAGTTCAGATTGTTCCTTAAGCCTTAATAAACGAAAATTGTCTTTAGGAAAAGATTGTTATTTTAATTGTCTCAGAAAATCACACATGTCTAAATTTTGCCGTGAAAAAATTCACTGTCGCAATTGTAACCGAATGCACAGTATATTTAGTTTTGATGAATTGAAAAACAAGATAGCAAAAAAAGAGAAGACACCAAGTCTGCCGCAGCAAAGAATTATTCCAATGCTCTGAATGGCGAAGAAAAAAAGTCACGTAGGACACATGCAAAGAACAACATTGTAAACTGATGGAAATCTCCTTCCATTTTTGTAATCTCTCAAAATCGATCATAAAGTTTTTTCAACGAAACAGTAATTAAGAGATAATCAGAAAACTCATAAATATCCCGATTGCTGCTGAAATGTGAAAAACCCGAACATCAATCTTTGAACCCACGCAATGATTTCACCGAAGAAATTATAAAGTGAAACTGTACTTTCCATTCACATCAATAGATGAATGAACTCCCACAATTGACTTTTAATAACTTTTTATCGTTCAGTTCTAAATATGAAACCCGCGTGTAAAGACATTTCGCTGCTAAATGCTCTTAAAGCTCTTATATATGTCTCTAACCCTATAGTTAAATGTAAAATTTAATGTAAATTTTAAATAATCCTTACTAAATATCTTTTTTAAGCTACAAAATCTCAGAAGAATAGTTGATTCTGGGTTGTGATCTTTATCTTGTGGATAATTTGTGTCTCTGATCACTGGATTACTCCGGATATTCTCATTGCTTGGGTTACTCCTTTTTTTCCGCTACATGCGCTGGAAGAACCCATGTAAGCCCTATCCTACCTATTTCGTTTTTCTGACTGTTGTACTTTTGAAGAGCAATCATTTTAATAAACAACTTACAAAATTTAAAAATAATAACACAAACATTTTACAGTTCTACATAATTTTTATAACATAAACAACCAATAGCCAAAGGTATAGGAGAGGAAAAGAAAAAGTGTTTTAGTAAGAATACCAAGTTTTCCATAGTACTTTTTAAAGGTTTTCCACAAACGAGAGATTTGTATGGTGTTCTATTATTTGTGTTTGCGCGTCTGGTCCCTCTGTTGTTTTCGTTGTTTAGAATGCTGTTCTTTGCATGTGTCCTAAGTCGTCATTTTTCGTGCTACATGTACCGTTCTAACGCCATTTATGGTTTTTCAATACGCTGATCATTTTGGGATGGGATTAAAAGGCGGCGCTATTCGAATTTTTTGAAAATTTTTCACTGTAACTGTAACCACGCAGGCCCCATTGTTCATGTTCACCACAATCTCGAGCTCATACCTTCAAATAACTATATTTCACATTTCATTTCGGTTGGTTGAGCGGAGTGGCCGCTTGGGATTCATACACTGGCAAAGTTTCTTTATGACCACCCTGTATATATGAATATACGTATATGAATGCGAACATGCATAAATGAATACATAGGATTACATGGATAGATACATTACATCATACTGCACAACAATGAAATCGATGAAAATACATACATACATGCATATAATGAATACATACATGACATGAAATCTTTGTCGATTTTTCACTAATAAGAAAAACGTGCCTAATACGAAAATACCCAATATTATCCTGAAATTATTTTGTAGTGGAGTAAGTTCATAAGTATCATAAGAAATATGAACAAAACATTCATCATTTGAAACGCGTTCATGAATCTAAGGATTTCTCTTTTGTTTTCCTATTTTCATTAAATCTTTAACTATGCACAATAACTAGAGAAATATAATAAATTGAATTTGAGTATAGCAGATCTGATAAGTCAGTCAAAAACTAATAAAGCAACTCAAATTTTTCTAAGAGTAGTAAAGTATATGCTACTTCCTTCCGCTTGCTTTAGATGCATAACAAAGATTTATAAATCATTCTCAAAGACAATAGAGGCTAAACATGGAGCGGCAGTCTCCTTTTATAAAACCCTGTCATATTAAAGTTAAAAGCATCAGCCATTCGGATCTGCCGCATGACAGTTTCGTAGATATTATCTTGTTGACACATACCCCTTTTGAAATACATCCAGCGATACCAAGCTGAGATAAATCCTGGTAAAAACGACGCGTGACCGGGGATGTATAGTTATAGTTGCCCGGGATGTGAGCAGATGTTTCCAAGTGAAGGATTTTATTTAAACAAACATGAAAGCCCACCCATATTAACAAGCAGAAATGAACGAAAAAAATAAAGATGATCAATAGCCATGCCAGTTTTACACAGGAATCTGACAGTCTGTGAGCGGCTGTGTCAAAGAAAAGTTCCAAACAAAATGTTGGAATTTTGTACATCACGTAAAATTTCAACGTATTTCTTTCTTTTTAATTATACAGATTTGTTATTAATTTAATATCACTATTATCACTTGTTATTAGTTTAGTATGACTATTATTATTATTATTATTATTATTATTATTATTATTATTATTATTTAGAATATCATTAATTTTAATCGATCAAAAAGCATTGCTGTGTTTTAAAAAGAATTTTCTCATTTTCAGACCTCCGTACAAAGTTACTAATATTTGTATTACATGTGTACTAATATTGTACCCTAAGTTGAATGCTAAATAAATACAGTAGGGCGCCGATTATCCGAACTCCAATTATCTGAACTGTCCAATTATCCTAACTCTCCCTCCCATATTTTGTCTGAAATTTTTTCGGGACGGCACTTGAAATCAAAAACGTTTTCCAGATCAGTGAATCGAAGAAAATGAAAACGAATGTTATAAAAATGATCCAGGCCCATCAGACAATGTCGACTTTGAATGTTTTGAAACAGCTATGAAATAGATGGAATGACAGGAGAATGCTGATCCTATTCAAATTATGTATTTAAGAAAAATTCGTGACATGGCAGCATTGAAAAGAATATCTTCTTTAAAGCAAAAACACAATCCAAAGCTTTTTTTCTTAAATTTCAAATTTTATAGTTCAGAAAATAATAAAAAAATTACCAAAAAATGTTAAAAAGATAAAAAATAACAAAAATAATAAAATAATAATAAAAAAAAAACAATTTTTAAACATGCTACCATTAACAGCTTTCATTCCTAATCCTGGTTAAAATGTGAAGGAAAATTGTGTACACACAAAAGAATTTTTTTAATCTATTTATCCACTACTATATTTTTAAAAAAAAAACACACATTTGCTCCATTAAAAAAAAAAAAAAAAAAAAAAAAAAAAAAACTGTTGCATCTAAATAATGCATTTTAACCATTTTGGCATAGTCAGGATCGTCCCTAAAATTGCCTGTCCAATTATCCGAACTTTTGCTTATCGAACTAGCACCAGTCCCGACAGGTTCGGACAATCTTCGCTCTACTATAATACAGTTGATTGATACGAAAATTTCAATAAAAAATTACACAAGAGTGTAATAAGTTAAAGTAAGTGATACTGAATTTGAAAACCGCTTATAGATTCTGACTTTACATTCCATCATATTAGGTATTTTATTTAAACAAACGTTAAAACCCCCACCCATACAAACAAGCAGAAATGAACGAAAAACAAAAATGAAGGTGATCAATAATTATGCCAGCCTTATACGTAAATCTGATAGTTACAGCGGCGGCGCATAGCAAAACCCCAAACATTTTTTTTTTTTTTTTTTTTTTTTTTTTAGGGGCGGATCTAGCCCTCTATTTAAAGGAGAGTCATGCGGTCTTTTTTTTTTTTTTTTTGAAAGGGGAAGGGGTTACATTTCTACATCAGCAATTTTTATATATAAATATTATCCACTATTCTAAACTGGCCGTTTTATGACACATTTACAAACTCATTTTTATTCATTAAATGCATAAAATTTTCAGGTATTATTCGTATATACATAAAATTTGCAGGTATGTTTGTACATGTATAAAATTTGCACGTTCCATTCAGATGCCAAGAAACTGAACAGTTTCCCATTTTCTTGCAAAACACTTTTCAGAAAACCTGATTAGATCATGAATCAGGGTGCAATTGGGTTATTGCTGATGATTTATTGCATATATATAAGAAAATTAAAAACGCTGTTAGATTTTTTGACGCTTAAAAAGAAATGCCTGAAAATTTCGTACTTTTTCGTTTAACCCTTTCCGGCACAGTGGTCCCACTCCGGGCACACCTAATTTTAATTCCAAACTTGCATACAGCACCAAGAATATTTTAATAAAATTTTGTTGCTAGAATGAAAACTTAAAATAAGGAGTTCATATTTTCTAAAAAAGTCGTTTGTAAATTCCAGTGTCAGTCAGTAATTTCTCATTTTACGAACAGAAATTATCTGTTCCAGAAAGGGTTAAATGACTCGGCGAATATCAGAAATATTTGTGCTGTTGCGCAGGGTTTTTTCTTTTTATCTACACTCTTAGTAATGCATTTACATTAAAAATGAATTATGGAAACTTTCTTCGTTCAGAGTGGGATAATGACCCCGTAACCTCCCCCTTGGATGTACCATCGTTTGGAATATTGTTTGTCGAATATTAGAATTTTGTTACTGTTCGTAAAATTTAACACATTTCTTTTTCAAGTTTTTTGTTTTCTTATTTATTAAAACCTATTATTATTATTGCAGTTATTCAGAGTTTTATTAGTTGTTGTTTTTTTTTTTAATTGACCAAACGCATTGATGTGTTTAAAAAAAAATACTAAAAAGAAGTAAAATATTCTCACTCTCAGGTCTCCGAATAAAATGGTCAATGTAAGTTTGCTCTATACGTGATTAACCTCAGTGATGTTAACAAAGTATAGCGTTGTTTGCATGCAAACATTTAAATCGAAATTACACAAGAATGTGAAAAAATAATTTAAGTAACCGAGTAGGTATAGTTGCCCGGAACTGAGCAGATGTTCCAAGTGAAGGATTTTACTTAATCAAACATGTAAGCCCACGCATATTAACAAACAAAAATGAAGGGGGATAAATGAAGATGATCAATTAGCCATGCCAACTTTACACGGAAATCTGACAATCACAGCGGCAGTGTCAAGGCGAAGCCCCAAAAAAGATTATGAATTTTGTTACTGTGTGTAACATGTAAAGAGTTTTCCTTTTCTTAATTACTGAAACCTATTATTATTGTAGTTATTCAGAAAATTATTACTTTTAATAGGCCAAACATTTTTATTGTGTGTTTAAAAATAATAATAAAATAAAGAAAATGCTCTATTTTCAAGTTTCTGATTAAAACATGCTGACTAAAGTTTGCACTATACGTGATTAATCTAAGTAATATGAATAAATAACAGAGTTGTTTGTATGAAACATTTAAATCGAAATTACTCAAGGATGCGAAAAATTAAATTAAGTGACCGAGTAGGTATAGTTGCCCGGCTTATGAGCAGATGTTCCAAGTGAAGGTTTTTACTTAACGGAACATGAAAGCCCACACACATTAAGAAGCAGAAATAAAAGGCGGGAAGGGGGGGAGGGGTAAATGAAGATGATCAATAGCCATGCCAACGTCACTACAGAATCTGGCAGTTACAGCGGCAGTGTCAAAGCTTAGACCCAACAAAATATTGGGAAATCTGTTACTGCGCGTAAAATTTAACACACGAAGCTCTTCTTAATTAAAACCTATTATGTTATTGCAGTCATTCAGAGTATTATTAGTTTTAATCGGCCAAAAACTCGTTGCTGAGTTTAAAAAAAAAAAAAAAAAAAAAAAAGAAAAAGAAAGAAAGAAAATGTGCTCATTCTCAGGTCTTTGAATAAAATAGTTAATATAAGTTTGCTCTATACGTGATTATTGCGATTAAATAATAGAGTACGCAAACATTTTAAAATCGAAATTACACAAGGATGTGAAAAATTTAATTAAGTAACCGAATAGGTATGTAGTAAAATCTCGTTACAACGATTTTCCAAGAACCACCGAATGAGTTCATTATTCTGAAAAATTCGCTAATGTGAAATTCTAATATGGCGAATTTAAAAAATTAAATTTGGATGCACATTTTATTACTAACACAAATTATTACTAAAGTTACATTACATTTCTACAAACATGTCAATAAAGATTACAGTGTATTATTGTGAACCTATTTGTTATAAGGTAAATTATTAAATGCCATTAAATTTTAAGATTTCAGTCGCAACGATATATATATATATATATATATATATATATATATATATATATATATATATATATATATATATATATATATATATATATATATCTTGAATACCTGATGGCCGAAAAATTCGTTGATATTTACCATTAATGTAACTTTTAATTATTTTTTTTAATAAAAAAGTAAGAAATTTCTAAAGTTGACAAGAAATTTTCCTAAACAAAATCTTCAATATCAACTCAACATTGTATAAAATGTTTCCGGCACATTACTTTGCTGGGGTAAATGCTTTTTAAAAGTTCTCAAGTTCCACAGAGCTTCTTTTAATCGAAGAACATACAGATTTCAGTACGGGATGAACAATCTCCATCTTAACATTCACTGTCGTTTGCTTTCCCTTCTTTCATTAAAATTTCAACTATGTCCTTTGTAGTTAGGTCAGGGTATGGGGCAACCCCTTCAACCATTCAATTTAATTATTATCAGATGATGTAAGTTGAAAACATTTTACAGAGATCAACAGGAAATTTAGTTCATTTATATTCATTTCATTTTATTTATATTGAATTTACATTTTATTTATATTGCAGATATGCGTGTCAAAAGGAGACTCTAGCAATAAAAAATGTTCCTGACTTTTTAAGAACATTCTTGAAGATGACACTAAACGAACTTCAGCAGCTCAGGCTTTGGACATCCGTTCTTTTCTTACAAGAGAATTGTAACAACCTATGCATGCATGCCAGAAATATTTGTGATTATTATGAAGCTATATCGGTTGAAACAAGCCCCCCCCCCCCCCCGCCCCTCCGAACGGCACGAATATTAAACGTGCTAGATAAAAACAGTAATGAAGATTGCTGTGAGCTGAAGAAACGAAAACAATAAATCCTGTCTCCAATGTTTTTTTTTTTTTTTTTGTCGAAACACTGAAGACGCATGTAACTAAAAAGTCGGTCATACGTATTTTTTTTTCATTTATACGTCGTTTTTTAATAAGTCCCTTGTAAATCTCAAATGAAATGATATTAAACTGCATAACCATTAAAACATAATGTTCCATCTAGAGATGAATTCAGAGGGTGGTCGGTAGTGTTGCAGATTTTGAGGGACGGGAATGTACCCGGAAATTTTGGGGACAAAGCCAGTCATTTTTCAATTTGAAATTTTTATTTAAAAAAAATTTCAGGCACTGTTATGAAAAGTTTAAGATAGCTTTTTCATTATGAATTCACAAAACTGATGATTTTGCGCTTCAAGTGTTTATGATTTATTAAAACTCCTCAGTTTTCCAACAATGGCGGCTGTGAATTGGTGAGAATTTGAATGTTTCTTTAAAAATTAAAATCGTTCAATTTCTGTTAGCTAGTATATCTGCTGTTCAGGGATTGTCTATATTAATTTTCTTGCGAATTACAGTGTATGTTTTTATTGATTTGTTTTAGTTTTGTTCATTTTTTGTTTACTACATTGGTTGATTCGGAGAACAGGGGTGACGTATATATTAATAGTAGGCAAGATGTTATGATGTGAAGATCATCTGCTTCTCACACTTTTTATCTATCGACGATTAAAATATCAAATTACTTGTGATATTTCAATTTCTCTTATTTAATATTTCGGCAACTTAAGCATGTATTTCGTCAGTTTTTATGTAAACCTGTGCCATTTTCTAATGTTTATGTTATTGGTTTTGTTTACATTTGTAAAAAAAAAAAAAAAAAAAAAAAAAAAAATTGTTTATATTAACAAAAATTTAAATCATTAAATAATAATAATAATAATAAATCAAAAATCTTCATGCCTAAAACTTTCTGAAAATTTCAGGAAACTTTTTAACTTTTTCCCTCCCAAAAACCCGTTTTTTTTTTTTTTTTTTTTTTTTTTTTTTGCAACTTTTGCAACTCTAGTGGTCGGAGACTCGTGGGGGGGGGGGGGGACTTTCCACCAGAGCATCAAAATGTCCCCCAACCCCACATCCCAGTTTTGTGCTTTCTAATGGTTTGAAATTTGAAATGTAGACCTTTTCCTCTGAGGTTTGAAAATACAAATCTATAATGTGTTCTCCTCCCGTCTCCCATCCTCGGGGCTGCAAAATCCCTACAAGAGAAAAATGTCTGATTTCAACACTGGTAAATTAGAAGAATGACACATAAATGTATAACCTTAACATATGAGATAAAAAGGTATAGTGGGGATTTTAAAATGCAAACTTAATGATAATGAGCATGTTGTAATGCTAAACGTATAAATAAATAAATGAAATGAAATTACCGCTTTTTTTTCTTTCTTTTTTGTATGATGCACATCTTTTTTTTTCAAAATTTATTTAAAAATTGCGGAATTATCGGGGAAGAAATGGAAAATAAATTAATCGGGGTGCGCGCCATACATGAATATTTGGAATTCGAAAATGCTGCGATCGATCGTTAGGCGGCAATTTTGTATTTAAATTTACGAAATTATAAACCAATAAATTGTGAATACTAATACTGTGTAATTTTAGTATTTTTTTGTTAGTTTTTATTAGAATAAAATCTACTTGAAATGTTTTTAATCCGATTTTTCCCCCGCAAATGAGGTATTAAAAATCAGGGCGCGTGTGTTACACGAGGGCGCTTCATACAAAAAAAAAAAAAAAAAAAAAAAAAAAAAAAACGATAATAGTATTTTAAAAAATCTGGAGTGACTCTCACTTGACTCTCCAAACACTTTACAGAAGAATATGCATTCAAATACATAATAATATATTTGAACAATTCGAACAATTTGAACAATATTCTTCTGAAAACACTTTACAGAAGAATATGCATTCAAATACATAATAATATAAAAATAAATAAAATCTTACATCCTATAATTATACAAAGGATCATTGTAAACGTTGTCTTCTTCACAAAATTTCTTCCCCTTCGGGACCGGCGGTTTTTACACAAATTTTATTCGGTTGGCACCACTTTTTTTTAGAAAGCTACCTTTACTTAAACTATCACAAAAATGTTCTAATTAGAGAAAGTAAATATTACTTTTATTTTTTACTGGTGCCAACAAATTCTGGTATGCTCTTTTTGAGGGTGCATATATGCACCCATGGTCCCGAATGGGTTAATGAAACAGGCCTCTTTCACAAAATTTCATTCCATAAAAGCAAACTCTTCATTAATTATTTTTTTGGGGGGGTGGGAGAAGGGTAGAAATGTGTTATTTGCAAACAAAACAAGTTCGCCAGATAGAAAAACTTTAGCAGGAAGTTTTAAAAATGTTATTAATAAACGTTTGGTTCGAACTTGGAGTAATTGGATTTGATTTTTTGAAACAAAACTTTATTTTTCACAAAAATATAATAAATGTCACAAAAGTTAACTTTTCCTTTTCACAAAATAAGCCCCAAGAAAAAAAAAACTACATAGACCCCTGGTTCTAAAGAAAACGTGCACTTTCATTCATAAAGCTCAAACACTTTTCTAAAATAACGAAATTTCTATGACGTAATTGTCAATGAATTTTAATTTCGCCCATGCTGAAATTAAGACCTATAAATTAAAATAAATGTTGGAACTGAATTTACATACTCATGCTAATGAGATTTTTCAGTTTTTTTTTTTTTTTTTTTTTTTTTTTTTTTTTTTTTATGTAGATATTTCTAATGGTTCCTTAACAACATACAATGCTGAAATTTCCCTACGCTTTTATCTGATTAATAAAAATCACTGTACTTTTTGTCTTTGCTTTTTAAGAAAGAAAAAATTATACTAAATTAAGTCACGTTCTAGTGAAACATGTTTTGGTAAATTATTAACGAACTTTGTTATTTTTAACTAATTTCTATTTAAATATTTCAGTGTATTTTATATGTTTAAAATGTTCCTTTAAAACTTGTTGTTAATAAAACAATCATAAAATAAATATAAGATAAATCACTTATCTTGTTTTCTTCAGGAGTAGGACATCGATGATTAATCCAAAATTAGTTGTTACATTCCAAAAATATTGTTATCAGTGTATCCAACAGTAATCACTTTATTTTAATAATTTGACCCAATTTTCTTAAATAACTTGAAGCTATTTTCCTTGAAAATATATATTTAATATGAATTAATTACTATTACATGATAAATTATATTAACATTAGAAATATTTATTTACTTGTGGCCTTAGAACTTATTACAGAGTATATCATTTGCATTAAGAGTTACCAAGTTAGAGTGTTCCGCTTACAAAGAAAAATCAGTATTTAGAGTTCTTAAAATGGGTGTGGAAAAACCGATCTACTTATAATAAAATCCAAGTGTAGGAGTGTGTTGGTAACCATGCCGGGTACGACCACTCTGGCCTGTGAATCGACCGTAGTTAAACACCATGTGAATGAAAACTTAATGAAAAACATATGCTATATGACAGCTAAATGATAATTTCTTCTACTTCAAGTCACGTCTGTTCAGCATATTTTCAGCATATAAAACATGTATATTATATCCAATTATAATGTTTTAAGTTCTAGATTATTAATCCAGATTAAACATCGGATTACCAAATATAAACAAACGAACACTATTGCCATTCAGAATCCCAAATGCCAAATGTAGAAACAAACGAACGACTCTTTGAACGCTTCATTAAAAAATACAGGTTAACATCTGATTCTGCTCTTAAAATATTTATAAAAGCATGTTAAAGCATTTAAATATTTAAATTTTGTTTGCTTATATTAAAAAGCTTTTTTCAGAAATAGTGGTGACAGCTTTCATAGGGAGGCTTTACCATGATCCACCCGTATTACACTTCATTTTAAAATATTGTTTTGGCGTCATCTATCGGAAATTAATATAAACGAAGAAACTTTCTGTTAGAAAATATCCTATATATTAAAACGAACAGGGATTTTCGTCAAATTCCACTTTTCACACGAAATTGAGATCAATGCGCAAGCGTCAAGGTCTTCTTCCGGGCTGTCCACTCTTAATAAAGTGAACGATTCACCATAGAAAGTGCATTGCTGGCGCCATGTCCACTGATAACTCTACATGTGACCAGCGAACGCTGCTATTCAGCCAAAACTGAGGGCTTTTCCTTTCCAGAAACGAAGCGGCGATTCTTTCAGGATTGATTCATATTGTCGTTGAAGATTCATTCCTACTTCCGAGCCGTATCACTGCACGACATGCAAACATGCTATTTCGGTAAGTTTTAGATTACAATATTAGATATTTTTTCATGTATATATTTATTTATTTTTGATTATTGTGTGTTCATTTTGTACTTTTATTTTAATTTACCCCACTTTATACTGTTCAAGTAAGATATGATCACTACAGCTTTTTATAATGTTCGCGAAATTTCACCGGATGGAAACTTAATGAGTACGATCTGTTCGTTTTTTCTGGAAATATCTCTGTTGTGTGTTATTGTTAACCTCTTTTATCGCGTAATAGGATTGAAATATTTTAATATACACAGCAGTTTTGATGAGTACGATCAATTTTTTTTTCTTTAAATATATCTATTGTCTGTTATTGTTAACGGATGATTTGTAGCATGACCTGTTTTATCGCCTAATAAGATTGAAAAAGTTTGTTCAATCAAATTTAATCATATATTACAAAAAATGCTGTTAAATTAAGGAAGAAACTCTGTTGAAACTCTGAAACTGAAAGATTAAATTTTTAATAGTAAAAAATCATACATTAAATGTGTGTCGTATTTTGCTACTTTAAATTTCTTAAAACCTTAAAAGTAATGCTAAATAAAAAAATTTATTAAGATTTTTACTGAAAATGTTTTATTTAAGTTTTTTAAAAAAAAGTGCTGTTTGGGTGTTTTTATAAATGTAATTTTTTTATCAGTGGTACTTTTTGTGAGTTAAAGAGTTAGTTGTACTTTTTGTGAATATTAATTACAGATGTACCGAGTGCTCTGCATTTGGCCAAATTTTGACCATGTACTCGCCCAATACCGAGTATTATGTGATGGAAAGTAAAAATGTTATCCTTTCAATATCTCAACAAAGCTTCCAGTTTCATAAAAATAATAAACTAAAATTCATGCAGATGTAGATAACATTTTCCAAATTCTTCGACGAGAAGTCATAAATTATTTCTACGGGCTTTGTTTTCCCAAAGCCTCTGTGGTCATCAACAAAAGAAATTATCCCCAGAGTAGGTGATAAACATGTTGGGGACTCTCCTTCGTGAAATCCTCCTCTCTTTCAGCGCGACAGAAGACTCTCCACATGAAAGAGGCCGACAAACGAGCTGCTTCCGTGTTGTTTGGCGGCTTCTTTCATGTGGCGAGTCTTCTGTCGCTCTTGCAAAAGAGCAGGGAAGTACCACAAAGGAGACTCCCTGACATGTTTACCATGACCCTTTTCTTTTATTGATGACCACAGAGCCTTTAGAAAAGAGAATGCAGATAAATAATTTGACTTCTCGTTACAGAATTTTAAAATGTAATCTGAACGCAGCCTTAAACCCGAGAAGTAAATAAATATATCCGAAAGAAAAATTGAATACGAGTGCACTCTCACGGGAAATACCATATCTAACAAAACGTTTATTTTTTTTTTAATCTATCCGAAAAACCTTTATACTTTAAAGATGAACGAAATTTCTCCGCCTTATCGATAAATGAAGTCGAGTGTTCGGGAAGGCTGAGTTTCTCCAAATCCCAAGTAGCATATGCAATATGTGTTTCTGTCTATACTCTTTCTAAAGAGTTAAGGGGCCATAGAACTTTTAAATTGGAAAAAAATGAAAAAAAAAAAAAAACGACCTTTTTCAACATTTAACATCTTAAAATGTATATGATTTAAAAATATGATTTTTGGAGGGATGAAAGATATAAGTATGATCTTTCGTTTCATATATTTAAAAAAATAATAATAAAAATGCAGAATTAATATTTATAGGGGGCATCAAACTGTCAGACATTTGTCGAGCTGAAAATTGGCATGAGAGCTTACGCGCAGGATTACAAATGAAATTTTGAATCTAGAACAAAAATTTTTGTGCTTAATTATACTTCAGATTGTAATAATTACCCTGAACTTAAATAACTTTAGTATTTAAAAGCATTGTTATATATTTAATACAAAGTTATATTTAGATTATTCTAAATCTTTAAACTTTCAACAGTATAACTACCAAAACAATATTTTTTTGGCCAATAAAAATAAAATATTATGTTCACTTTATGTCGACTAACATAAAATATATCTTCTGAAAATTTTATGAAAATATATTGAAAAGTTTTTGAGATATCCTGCGCGTTATACGCCCAAAATTTCATTTTGAGAAAACTGACTTCAAAGTTTTACTTTTAAACTTGTTTACATTTGAGGCTTCGTACGTTTTAGTCTATATAACTCGAGTAATTATAGGAATTTTTTAATGCGGTATGTTTTATAATGTTCAGAAAAGATTATTCTTTAAGATATATATGTGTGTGTGTGTGTGAGTAATAAATTTTTTGAAAGTTTGAAAGTCCTATGATAATAATTATATTTAACATTAAGGAATTGTCACAAGAAATACGATTACATTCATTGATATTGATTTTTTATTTTCTGTGAAAAAAATTATATATGAGGGGGACTCTTGCCCTTGTCCCCACCACCCCTCCCTTTGCAGTAACTACAATTTTCGTTATCTTAAATCTATCTAAAATAATTAACATGTTTATTTCGTGATAATGACATTAATAAACTAATTTGAGCAATTAAATATTCTCGTATTCTCTCATTAATTATTAAAAATCCTAATTGTTCAATTTATTTTGAAAATGGATACTTGAGTCTATCCTATTATAATCTTTGAATTGTTTCGCCACTGAACACACGTATGCAAGGTGCGCATTCCTAAACAATTTCATGCGAAATCCCTTATCTGACAACACAGTCTTTTTATCGATCCGAAAAATCCTTTTGTGTTTTAAAGATAAACAGAATTTTCCCACCTGCTGATGAATCAAACCGAGTGCTCTGGCAGGCGGAGTTCCTGCAGACGAACCAATGGCAAATGTGTGTCAATGCGAACGTGCCCATACATCGAATGACAGTGCTGGGAGGAGCCAAATGATTGACGGCTATTTCGCAACAGCCCGCAACAAAACACCTGGTTCCGTTTTGTTTTACTTTTGTTTTCTAAGACTTTTAAAATGTTTCATTGAAATATCCAGTTTCTGAAATTAATATTTTATCGAATCACTGATGCGACAGAGCAGTGGTCACCAAACACACGCGCGTAGGCGCACTTGTGCACACCGACTCCTTTTCTCGCGCGATGTTCAGGCGGGCGATTTTTATTATTATTATTATTATGATTGCTTAATCGCTACCACTTTTTGAAAAAGAGATATTTGTCTATGACAACACTGTCTACGAAGCTTAAGAGGCTACTTCACTCAGGCGAAAACAGCCGCTCGCTAATGTTAATCCTATGGGGGAAATAATTCACGATATCTCATTCATACATTTCAATATTTTTAAATGATTTTTTGTGCACTGGATAGCTGAGGTCAATCTCCATGGACGCTTCTTTGTACTTTTTCGATTTTTGTTGCATTTTTTTTTCCTTTATTGAGATACTTTCACTTTCGAAATCGGTTCCGAAAGTGAAAGTTTCTTAATAATAAAAAAAAAAGAAAAAAAAAACCCAAAAAAACGTAATCAAAATCGAAAAAGTAAAAAGAAGCGTGCATAGAGATTGACCTGAACTATCCAATGCACAAAAAAACATTTAAAAATATTGAAATGCGAACGAGATATCATAAATTATTTCCCCCATAAGATTAACGTTAGCGAGCGGGTTTCGCCTGAATGAAGTAGCCTCTTAAACTTCCACTGACGGTTAGTAAATACTGGTTTTTACTTTAAAAAAAAAATAAAGTAGAAAGTTCTCAATCTGAACAGTTGTTATTAAAATCTGTTGTGAATAAAGCTTGTATAGAAAAAAAATAAACATTTTTTAAACATTGGTTTTCCTTTCCACATGGCGTTTTTCATAAATATACATTACGTTTATATCCACCCAACATTCATTTATATGAGAATTTATATATTTATGTAATGTATATTTAGCTGTGTTTTTTTGGTAAACCAGTAGCGCAGCCATGATTCGGATCTAAGGAGGGGGGGGGGGGGATTAAGTTATTGATAGCCAGTTTAGTACTCGAATCTTATTACAATCACTGATTAATAAGAATCAGACTTTTTAATAAATTTAATCATAATACTACTTTTTTCCGTTTATTACAATCAGACACTGGTGTTAGACATGATTAATTTAAACATCACTTACTATCTTAGAGTTACAAAACGTAAAATGCTCCAGTAGGAAATAACATAAAGTTGATGTTTACATTTATACAAATTGTTTCAACAAAGATGAGACAAACTTTAAAAGGTGGAAGAACACACTACAAATGCAGAAAATAATTTTTGTAACCGGGGATTTCAATCCATTTGTTCAATCAAAAATACGGGATGTTTCACCCTAAGCCGAACACGAATTTTTGTTCATAAATTTAACAATAATGAAGCTATTTCAACGAAAGTTTCAATAAACTTTATGTCAAATGTTACGATATCACAGAAACTGGTGGAAGTTATCATCATCGGCGTCTAGGCATCTAGGCGCTCCATATATCAAATGAAGCGGAAATTCCATACGATGTCCCTGATCGAATTACTGTGCATTTCCAGCATTTTTCGTAACATCGTGAGTTAAAATTTCGTTAAATTATTTTCATTACTATTAAAAGTCTGCATAAATATCAAGGCTCGGCTTGAAGTTAGGTACCCTATATTTTTGTTTGATTAAATTGATTACGATCCTGTTTTCCTTATAGGCAATTGTTTGTTGTTGTTTGCTCTTATACCATCTCTTACAATTGGTTCCGCCTTTTTTTTTTTTTTTTTTTTTTTTTTGAAACAGTTCGATGTCACTTTTTTTTTTTTTCCCGTAGAAAAAATAAAATAAAACTAGATGGAACCCGTCAAAACTTGACGGAAAAAAAAAATCTACAACAATATCAGTAAAATAAGCTTCTTTATTATTTAAGAAGGGGTGCGTATGAAACAGTTTTTCAAATATTTTATTTTAAAAGTTTTATCCCCAGTCAAAAAAAGTACTATTTCCGATGCAAACTCCAAACAAACAATCCGTAAACAACTGTGTAATGCAAATCAGTTTGACATTATCGCCATATTCCCCACGGTAAGAAAACAATTTCATGGACCTATGAAGTATATACAAATAGTATTATATTCCTACGTTCATATCATATTCAGTATAAATAAAAGAACATAGTAAATAAAGCACACCCTCCCCCCTTTGATAATCTAACCGAATGAGCTCCTATGCGCATGTGCATTACATCTGCCCAAAAGCACCGTCGAAATTCAACGTTAAAAAAGTTTTAAAATGTTTAAATTAAAAGTTTTAAAATGTCTTCTTTAATCATTGCTCGTTTCAAATCCATATATTCTAAAACGCTTCCATTGTTTCAAGCTTATCAATTTTTATGTAAATATAAAGAATTTTTTTACAGTAATAATCAATCTTCAGATAAGGGATATTTTTAATGTTTTCAAGTGTAATTTGTTTGTACAGTTTCTTCGGTTCCTTTACATAATCAGGATGATTATCCCTTTTCCATCACAGTCGGGGATATATTCCCTCTTATACAGTTGGCAAATGTAAAAAAAAATAATAATAAATAAATAAATAAATACAATTCCTAGCATATTCTGATATCTGATGGAACATATACATCAGCAAATTCAACATACCAAAATTTTTTGACAAATTTTCGTTTAGCGCCAAAATGGTCTATCTTATGGATAATCTGATCTTATGATTTATCACTGTTGTTATTAATATTATTATTATTATTATTATTATTCACTCTTTATGATGGTTAGGGAAATCTATTTTCATTTGTGGCAACTTTCCCAGGGACTATTTTGTTAGACAATATTTTACCTAACGAGTATTAAGGCGTGAGAACGGTTAATTACCTCCTATGTTTTATTTCTAACTACTTAATCATATTTCTTCACAACATCTTATAGAAATAAATAAGAATGTTCTTACCGTTTGGTAGCTTCGTTACCTCTATATCTGAGTAATCCATTTGAAACAACTTTGTTTGTTGTTGTGTGAATATTATTTTATCCGTGTATTCAATTGGAAAAAGAAATTATATGATTTCACTAGATAGATGATCACTGCTGTAAAA
Source organism: Maratus michaelseni (assembly GCA_963931845.1). Classification (NCBI taxonomy): domain Eukaryota; kingdom Metazoa; phylum Arthropoda; class Arachnida; order Araneae; family Salticidae; genus Maratus; species Maratus michaelseni. Next base: position 393,739,406 of record OZ007588.1, read on the forward strand.
TTATGTATTCCGTAGTATCGTAGTGGTACACTATGTAGAGAAAATCATCTTCACACATTTAAAGGAAAAGAAAGAATTTAATATAAGATAAAATTGAGACTGAACATTTTGCACCCTCTTAGTCGGGTGTTCAAGCAAGAAGTGAGCAAAAAACATATATACGAAAATACACACGTGCTTTTCTCAAAAAGTGGGTTACATTCAAAGGTTATATGCGTGATAAACATCATTATCTAAAATTGGCCATTTTGCATCATTAAAGTCTAATTCAAGTGTTTATAAAATAGAGTCAGTCAAAGTCTCATTAAAAAGAAGTTGAGCTAAACTGTCTTTATAAGTGTCCGTCACTGTTTTGTACAAATGTTCTGCAGAGGCGAACGGAATAAGCAGTCTTTCCTAAGTGGCAATAAATTTGCATCATTACTGTCAGTTAACCAGATGTGAGCGGCACAGAAAATGGTCCAGATGTAAGTTCTATGAGATGGAGATGTAACTTTTTCTTTATTTTTGTTTTAACACTCATCGTAATTAGGAGGCTTAATTCCGTATCATGGGCAACATATTTTACATTATTGAAGCAAACTGGTGGTCATTGATAAGATAGAATTGAAAAACTTTTCATGCTTGAAAATTATTTAAAAAGTCGTTAAATTAAGCGGCAATTTTCAAATAAATTTCAATCGAAAGCTATTTTTTTTTCGAATTGATGATGTAAGAATTGAAATTGTAAAATGTACTAAAAAATATAAATTTGTAGTGTTTAGAAGTGATGTAAGCGCGATGAAAGCTAAAGCGATAGCTCCGTTTGTTGTCACAACCGTTGTACATTTCTAAAAATTGCCACTGTATTTTGGCTGGTGTCCAAAAATAGAGAGCCATTTTTTGACATCGAAAGAGAAATTCACAGTGAAAGGAATAGGACTTTGCACTAATAAGGAACCGTTAAATGAACTACCAAATATAAACCTACCAAAATAATGCCTATGAAATATTAGTCTTTATTCTAGCTAAAAATACAATCATTATTTCAAGATTTTTTTCTACCATAACACTATTTTTAATAATTTTAAATTTCCCGAAATATTTTACTTTTGTGATTTTTTTTATTTAAAAAGGAAATCTTCTAACCTATAATAATAAAAAAAGTAATTGGTAACATGTAATCAAGGTATGCAATCAAGATGAAGAAATCAATCACGGCTCCAATTCTAATCTTTATAATTATGAATGGAAAAATCAGTTAAAATCCCGTCATGTTGACACAATCATATACATGTTTCTCTTTAGTTTTATCAATGTTAAAATGCATTTCAAGCTAAGCATAACGTCATTTTCACCGGTGCAAACTTTTCACACGTATTTTATATACGTTACTTTAATTCTTAAACACCATACGTACAAATAAAAATATATTTTGTATTTAATTGTCTTGAAAAAATTACATCAACAAAGTTATAATGCATAATGATAAAATAAACCCAATGGACAATATTCCCGTGACGTCACAATAAATATGAATTTTTATTCGCCTATAAAACACGCGGATAAATATTTTTACCGAAATTTAACTTGCAAAATTAAAAAATTCGGCCTAAAATCAGCGTGCTTTTAATATATATTATTTCTCTTTTAGTCTCGCAACCACACAGTTTAGAGAATAAACTCTGTGCCTCACAAAAGTGGGCGTTATCCGATGATTGCCGACATTATGACGTCATTAGCAGAAGTAAAAGTTTAATTGAAAATTACGGCTAATTAATTAAATTTTCGAACAAACGAATGCACGATAACAAATTTGTATCCAAATATCTTTCATTTAAAAAAAGAATGATGTAATTTGATGCAGTAGTTTGTTCTCACGGATTGTCGAAAGGAAACGCTTAGCGTTTTAAATATATATAGATACTTGTGATTCAATGACTGGCACACACCGTACCATTTTAGAACTGCACAATGCCATTTTTGTGTGGTGCTTTTAATTTTTTTAATACGCTTAGACTTCTTTTTTTTTTTCCAGAATAAACACTAAATGTTTCTGGTTGCCAGTGGAAGAGGTCTGTACGGACCGAAATTTCTAAGGCTGGGCCCGACTCGATCCAGTCGTTATAAAAGCTAAAAGTTTACCCCGGACTCGTACGGAAGTTTTATTGGCCGGTCTCTGCCCGTACCAAAAGCAAAATATTCAAACCGCAGTTCTAGTCCGTGCTGTTTAATTTTTCATAGTTTATGTGTCCGGTCTGATCGAATTTCTGCAAAACATGCCGATATTTTTTATCCAATATTATCCTAATAATTAAAATTCTTTTAAGAGAATATTGCATCATAATGTATGTAAACATTTTAAGGTACGGCATATAATGTGTCCGCAATCTAATGAAATACGGAATAACTATATTAATGATCATTTAAGAGACAATGACTTACATGAACACGCATTGAAAAATTAATATAGTAGTTAGGAATGAAAGAAAAAGTTGGTTCACAAATTTAAATCATAATTTTGAAACTCAATTAAAAAAAAAAAAGAAAAAAAAAAAGGTATACTTTTGGCACCTGTGATTTAAATAATTCTATGCTATTTATTAAACCAAATTCAATTTCTAAAGATTTTTTTAAACAAATGTACAAACACTGTTATTTTTTACAACAAAACTGCCACCACGACGCAAGATAGCGCAAATTTTCTCTCATATAGCCTCGGCCAGGGCCTGGAAAGAATTAGGTCCAGGTTCGGGCCTGTTGGAGTCTAATGCAAGAAAATTTTCCCCAGATCTAACTATAATACCGATTTATAACATGTTTAAGCCTGTGAAAAGGAATCGATTCGGATAAGGAAAAAAAAAAAATAAGAAGAAGAAGAAATCTCTTTAAAAAAAAAAGTTCCATCTTAGCGCATAATTGTATGTTTTCTTTCCGTCAGGACCATAAATTATTAAAGATTCACATTCACATGAAATCGCACTATTTGTGCATGCGTGAAATTAAGTCTAGAACTTACTGAGATTCAGGGTGCACCAGAACGAGGTCAGGGTGGCTGAGTAGGATCTAAGATGCTAGGTTTAAGCTGAGACATTGTTGCTTCGATCCCACTCTGGACAGAATCACTGCAAAAAAATATCCGTAAAAATACAGGAACTTTTACGGATTAGTTTAATTTTTCAGAAAAACAGTACAATTTCCATATTTGCCATTTAGAGAATACAAATACGTAAAAATGTAAAAAGTTTTCCGTATTTCAAAACAGTGCAATTTCCGTAAATGACGTTTAGAGGTTTGCGTACAGAAATCGCTTTGTTTGAAATGCGAATTATACGATTGTTGTATATACTAGAATTCTTCACCAGGGCCGATCCTGGAGCTCATTCTAACCCGGGGCCATATCTGGACGGTAATTTTTTGTGAAAATAGTAATAGCAACAGTTAATAAATATATTTTTTTATTTTTAATAATAATATTTTTTAATAATATTTTTAATAATAATTATTATTTTTAATTTTTATTTTTTAATGGAATCTTTAGAAATTTATTTTATTTTTATAAATTACAGAAAAATATATTTTTAATCCTCTTTATATATATATATGTAATATATATATATAAACTTATTGCAAAAATTAACCATTGAAACAGAAATAACTGACCAAATGCAATGAAATTATTACCCCAAATAGCTATGTCAAATTACACATTATAAAACATAGTCCTAACAAATGAAGTATTTATTCAAAAAGTGAAACATAAGTAAAAAAAAAAAAAAAAAACCCAAATGCAAGCTTATAATGTAATTTACTTTTTCAAGGGCTGGGAAACCACATTATAAGCAAAGAATGATTGTTTTCTGTAACTGTCACAAGCTTAAAGCCAAAATTTTGTGACAATTCCAAGCCCTAACAATCATTGGAAATAAATTGAAAAAATATATATATATATATATATATATATATATATATATATATATATTGCTTCAAAATTATAATTTTTTTCACTGACTTTTAAAAATTTTATTTTCATTTTTTTAACGTGAGGCAATATTAGGTTATTTAAGGTTTCAAAAATAATATCTTTGCAAATTATCGGTATCTAAATTGGTATTAAACTAATCTGATTTGGCTAATAAATTTATGAATTAAACTAAAATTTTATATGTATATCTCTATACGTGCGTGTGTGTAATAGTATAATCTGATATTATATGACAAAGTGATTTTTTATATATATCATATCTATAGGGGAGACTTGGGAGACTTGATCCTTTTCTCAGTTTTTAATTTTTATTTTCGAAAAAAAACAAAATTTTTAGAAAATGTTTCCAGTTATTATTAAAGGCTCATGTGTCTTTAGTGTTGTAGTAATATTTTCATTTTTGAAAAACCATTTTTAAAATAAATATAAATTATTTTTCAAAAAAGAAAAAAAGGATCAAGTCTCCCCAATTACAGGGAGACTTGATCCTTGAAACAGATGCATTGAAATGATTTAAATTAAGTTGTAGAAATCAAATTTATTGTTGACTAACATGTAAAAAAGGGAGAAAAACACAAAAAAAATTCTACATTTGGTAAAAATCACTGTTTTCCGTATGAATTGTTATTATTGCTAAAATTAATGATCAAAAAACATTTTCAAAGCTTTAAAAGTCAAACGTAAATGTTAAAATTGTTGCAGTTTGAAGAGTTCCACCAAGCATGACTGGTTTAGGTAATTTTTTGACAATGTTCGTCATTGCCCACAACACTAATGTCAACATTTTCTGCATAAATAAGTTTGTCGGAATTAAGTCCTCTTTTTCTTAGAAAATTGATTTTGCATTCAGATGGTGAAACCTTCTTTACAATTTTTCGAAATGACTAATTTTCTTCTTTCCTAGAAATCGCACAATGACAAAGTCACTTTCATCAATTGACAAATTTTGTGGATCTTCGATGATTTAAACAGTATGTTCATCAAGTGAATCTGGCTCAGTTGAATCATGAATACTACAACTGCTCTCACTTTCTGAAGATTCGGGGCTTTCATTTTTAGTGTTTTTACTTTTCTTTCTTGAGATGAAATGAGTTTTTCTTGATTTATGTTTTTTATTCAGTCGGCGATCTTGTACTTCTTTTTCAATCTGTCTTTTAGTTGGTGTGCTTGTCAAAATCTTTGAAGATCCTTTATTTTACCGTTTTGGGTAATTAAACTTTAGGAAAGGCTTGCATGTCTCATAGAGTTTAGAAGATATTTGGTTTAACTGTAATTGTATTACTGCTTGTTGGTGTTAATGGTTGATCTGTGACGAAAGATGATAAAAAATCAACTTTAGAAAAAATATTCCTGTTTAAGGGATATATGCCAATGAATTTAAATCCATTTATTATGTTAGTTGGCATCATGGCTTTAGGATTGACAATTCTGTTTAATTCAGCAATTCGATAAATTGTTATTATTTGAGCAGGATGATTAGTGTGCATACGAGTAAGTTCATGATCTAATTTACATGATGTTTCTAAATATACACACAAAACATCATCGTTAACTGAAAATATTTGGGAGTGTGCTTATAATTTTATTCATAAGAAATGTCATTTTCTTGAGATTTTTGTTTTCTCACATAACATTTTAAAGTCATCACATTAATATGAATGGATTTTGCTGCACTTTTAAAACTGGATCCATCTATTACAGCCTTCACTGTTGCCTGCAAGTCTGCAACATTGATGCTTTTTCTGGGTTGAACACGTCTTTAGGTTTATAAATACTTGGCATGACTGTAAAAAGTAAGGATAAACACAGAGTTCTTAATCACTGCAATAAAAAGAACCCTCTATTGCCCAAATTAAATTTTTAGCTCAATATATATATGGACATAGGGTGTTTAAGACTTGGTTGCATAACACATATTAAATGGAATTATACGTTTCTAATTTATAAATAGGTTTCTGACTTAAAAATAATTCAAAAGTAACAACAAACAAACCTTGCAGAGTCACCATGTGCTTGCAAACCATCATGTGCAGCCATATGGTTAATTTCTATCTTTCTCAACCATCCAAAATCAAGATAACTATAGTCAAACTAATAATGATATTGTCTAAATGTGACTTGAAAGTCACAATTAGGAGTAGGGGTTAATAAAATTTAACATTAATTTAGCTTAACTTTGGGGACACTTGATCCCCAGGATCAAGTCTCCTGGGGGGTCACAATGGGGATCATGTGTCTCTAATGTGCATGTGTTGGAAAAATAATTGTTAAATCAAAAGTAAAGAAACTGTATTGGATTTAAATAATGACATTTAAGCAGTAAGGAATGTTAGTAAATTATATCAATCAATTTAAGTAATTTAGTTATATTTAGCAAAAAATAAGAAACATAAACTACCTACTGAAAAAGAAGTTACAACAAAAATAAATATGGGCGAATGAAATTCTGTTGTCAGATCTGTTGATAAGGAATCTATTAGTGTTACCGGTTTCAGAGACTTAATTGTATTTTTTCCCCTGGTTTTAGACCTAAGGATCAAGTCTCCCTAGGGATCAACTCTCCCAAGTCTCCCCTATATATTACATGTGTTTGTGTGTGATATGTCTGATATAATATGACAAGGCGAATTTATATAGATTGGTGTGTGTGTGTGTGTGTGTGTGTGTGTGTGTGTGCATGTGCATGGGTAAAAATATATATTTCTAATATTCATAAACTAACAAAGAATATATAAAAAAAAACATTCAAAAGTATTTTTAAATTTAAAAAAAAATTATAAGATAGAAAAAAAGCTCTAAAAATTTAAACGATAAAAAATACATATATGTGTGTATATAAAGCCGAGTGCACCTATGATTAAGAATAAGTTTCATTAAAGTTCATATATATAGCATTTTACGAAAAAAGTTTACGTATATGTTTCAAATAAGAACACATATTTAAAATTAACATTTTTTAAAATTAAAACAAAAAAATTACAGAAAAGTTTTATTTAGAGTAGAGTATTTACATCTCGATTTGGCATTATAGATACAAATCATCATTTTCTTCATAATCACACTCTTGATAAATTTCATACACTCTTAAAACTGTGCCTCTGATTTAAGAGGTACATTCTGAATTTTTGTGCCTCTGAATATTAAGAGGCACATGGTGCCTTTGAAATTAAGAGGTACATAGTGCCTTTGAGATTCAGGGGCACAGCGTAAGTGCCTTTGAAATTAAGAGGCACAGTGTGCCGCTGAATTTATATATTCAAGTGCCTCTTATTTAAAAATACATTCTGTGCCTCTTATAATGGTGGCACATGCATGTGCCACCATTATAAGAGGAACAGAATGTAATTTAATTATATTTTATATTATATTTATATCTTTACAGTGAATTCTGTCTACTGCAGAAAGATTTTCCAGCATGACATATCCAAAGACATATTAAATTTTGTGTAAGGCAGAATACTATGTATAATAGAAAATTTTTTCACTCCCAATTTATTGAAACAAATTTGAAATAAATATTAAAATGTGTGTCCATGTGGCCTAAGTCAGTTCTGTGGTTCAATAAAGAACCTTGTCTACATATCAGTTTATTTTATACATATCAAAATACATAAAAGGGCATGAAAGCTTTATTAAAAACAAATAAGACAAACGTTAAAAATAATCAGCGTAAAATAATCACAATATTGATCTTGTGATAATGACAACAATTAATTTCAAAAAGTAACTCTGATCATAAATATTTCATTACTGGTATCCTAAATGTTAAATTTATTTGAAAATAACTAATTTGTTTCATTAGTATATATTTTCATTATACTGAATTCCGATTCTAAATAAAATACGATTATAAAAACAATATCTTCTACTTTCTGTAGGATGTCCATTGCTGAAATTTTGGGTGTTTTAATTTATTTTTGTTATTGCAGTTAAATTTCGATTACAATGGGAAATGTAGCTGAGATTAGTTAAATATCGTTGACAGATTAATATCAGTGTTTAATTCAGACATTTTTCTCCTGGAGGGATTTTCGCGGCTTTGCTTCGGGGGGGGGGGGGGGGGGTGCACTTTTGTCCATTAAAAAGAATAAAATCTCACACTTTTCGATCATTGTTCCGGATAGGGAATGCTCCCACCCCCGGGCCACCCCCTGAATTCAACACTGATTAATATAATACAAAAGAAACTGGACTTTATTAGCTATAACTATTAATAAAAAAATTAAATTTCTCAAGGGAATGATACATTTACCCGCAATATATACATATGTTTGTAACATAAAACATTTCTTTTACAGTGTCGATTTTTATACTATACACATTCAAAGAAAATAATAAAGTACTAAACTAAATACACTTACTTATTGCAGGCTTTTCTATAACTCTCTATATTCATTATAATCCGCCGGTGGATGATTGCAATAATAACACCATTACACGTAATTTTATGTTTCCTAACATAAATTCATTGTATTTTTCACAGGAACATTTACCTCTGCGGCGTCGTTTTATATCGTAGGAAAACCTAACTCCTATTATCAGCGATTGATATTGTTGCAATCCTGAACGACAATGATAACACGAGCGTAATTAAAAAACGAAAGCACAAAACCTCTTGAGTAAAAATAATCGTCTTGCGAAAAGGATATACATATATAAACTCTGTTTGTGTCGTCAGGTACCGCTTCTCGAATAATCCACAAAACGCCATTTCTTCTGGTCAAGCGTCCATTCTTCCTTCTCCCCTATCCCTCATTGAAAGTAAATATCCCGCGCCCGCTCAATGCATCATGGGTTAAACATTTGTACGCATGCGCGCTTTCCCACTGTACCGCTGAATAAATGACCCCCTTTTTTAAGAGGCACACATTTCGCGCCGTGACTCTGGTATATTTCGTTCAGTCCTCCGTGCCTCTGAAAGGTTTTGAGACCTTCATTTGTGCCTCTCATTTCTTTGTACCTTTGATATTTATCAGCTAATCAGAGGCACTTTGTCTGTGTGCCTCTCATATGCGCTGGTGCCTTATATATCAGAGGCACAGTTTTAAGAGTGTAATGTCCATACGCTAAGCTGGATATTCCATCGTCTAGCAAGTAGCGCTTATCGTCAGAAGGACTTAAACTAATTTTATTCTGAATTAACGCATATAGGGGGTGGTCATCTTGGGCGATCCTTATCTGTCTGTCCATACTTGTCGATAGTCGACTGTCGAACAATCAGTGTAGACACGCCGTTTGCACGCTTCTTCTCGTCTTTGATGGATTTTAGAGAGTACATTTTAGATTTCAGACCGACAAACTCAAGGGCTAATTCTCCATTTAATTCATCCTTGAACTTTCCGAAAGCCTTCTTATTGTCCTCGGATTATAGACGATGCGATTTTAGATACACAGAGAAGTCAAACAAATAACGATGTTGCTCCATGTCTACCCAAACATCCCTAGTTTGTATGTAGCAAGTTAAGGAGTCCGTATCAGTGAATAATAAGTTTGCCCGATCTTTGTATGTTTTCTTTATAAAATTATAGTGAAAATCATACATACAAAGTTTACAGAGCTCTAGTATGGCAATCCCGACGTATATCGGTCGATTCATAAGTATACTAATTTTTAGTATCTCCACGGCAGTCACGTTTTCATCATATTTTTTACATGATTTAAAAGTATTCGATGCTACTAATTTTATGACTATTTTTTCTCCATTACAAAGCACACTATTTCTTCTTTTTCGTAGATTTTCCATGGTTTTACGAAAAACAGTTCATTAACTTAAAAAAGTCCTTTTCAAAAGAAGAGTTTGCTTCCTTTCTATTTTTGGTATTAAAATGAATATATTCCTGGAACCATGGAGCCTGCTTGAATTTAAGGACCTTATGCACGGCTGTAATTTTCAAACCAAGTTCTAAATAAAATTTAAGATTACAATAATGGGTTATATAATTCTTATTATTATTCAAATTTGAAATAAGTTTAGGGATTCCTATGAATTTTCTGTTATTATTCAGCAAGTTTCGTGAGACAGCATTTGTTCCTCCACAATTACTCTATCGGGGGCAACAGGGTATTCATTGTTCAGAGGATGTAAATGTTTTGGATAATCGAGGTCCACCTCGAAGAGGTACCCAATTTCAGAATCATCAGAGATAAACAAAATCCACTCTACTGTAACATGACTTGTATCATACCATTCAAAGTTACCACATGGTAAAAATTAGCTCATAGCCCACCCATACAAGTTATTAGCATTCCAGTACATGATGTAGCTGGGTGCCTCTTTTTCCCTATAATCGGGCATACCGGGTATGTTTGCTTTGGCTGATCATACTGATGCCTCCACGCAATCTATTTTTAACCATGAGCAACATGTCTGTCATTGAGTAACTCTAAAGGTGTCTCAGACATCTTGAAACAAGCCTGCCATGCGAGCAAAAGTGCAGTGAACAGATGAGCAGGGTCAATTTCATAATACTGATGACCTAATTTCCTAAAGTTTTGAAGTACGTCAGCAAGTAGAACAACATCCGTCTTAACATAAAGGTTGTGGTACTCCCCGAGAGTTTTAATATTGAATGTTTCCCATACATTCTCGGCGTGTCGATAGTCTTGACTCATTGGTCAGACTATTAAAAAATGAAGAAGTTGGGGAGAGCTGCTTCTCATCAAATTTTTCAAAAGAAGTGAAATAATCATAGGGGTAAACCCCTTTACGTATGAGTAAAGATAAATTACTATTTTGGGGAAATTTTCCTCAAGATTGTGAATTGCTCAGGTTGAAGGTTTTTAGCAAGTTTTTCTAATGACATAGGTAAATATTGAAAGAATCGATAGACGCCATCTGAATAGGACATGTAGGCTTTCTCATTTTAAAGGTTATATAATTTTGCAACGTAAACGCAATCATCAAATCGATTTCGTGACTTTAAGTTTTCCAAACTTTGTCATCAGATGATGCCCATCGTAGTTTTTCAAGTTATGGAATATAACAGGACCTGATATATTCACGAACCAGAACATCGTTCCGGTTTGCTTCGGTACATTTCGAGCTCTGTAAAAGGGATTGTTTTACACTGCTTATAGTTCAAGTTACAGTCCACATGCGCAGCTCCCTTGTACGCACCTGGTAGATGATCATGATCACGTGTACGTTCCTTATATTAAGCTTTTTTACATAGAACAAAACTCTGCTTCTTGAAATGCCTTTTCTTTTTGAGCTGATAATTACATAGGTTTAATGTTTAATAACTTTTGCCCTAAAATTTTCTTCTCCTGCATCAACTGGTTAAAAAAGTGTTCAACACAGTTTTTACCGTGGTATACTAGTGCTTTCTTCACACACGCTCTATCGGGTCCGATAACCACATATGCATACCCGCATGGAAAATGGTAAGCTGTTTTTTCAATATAGGATGCTTTAGAAGAAGGTGCTGCTGAGCTGATATGTATAAGCAGACTCCCAAAAGCTGCATAAATTATATAGGAAACAGTGTATTACAGATGAACACCACAAAACCTGAGTTTGCTGTCGCTTTCATTGGGCATCTTTATAACTTATTCTGTAAGGCGAGAACAATATTCACTATGCTTATCCAAAGGTCTTGTCTTGAAAATCGATGCAAACATCGATAGCAATAATAGACAGCGGCTCTATGCTTGGTAAGATCACCTAAAAGTCTTGAAGAACTTCTTATCAAACAATAGTGTTGCTTTTCACCATCACCAACCAGGTGCGGCTTTATGATTAGTCAAGTTGTTTACCGTCGAATCTTGACGGCTACTATCTAGTTTCGATTTAAAACACAGGATTCCGTTATAAATAAGTTCTGTTTTGACAGGGTTTACTGTATTTAGGGAAACTTTCTCCAAGCTTTAATCAGTAAAACAGTTCAAATTGCATTTATTACGTTCAAAATTTAGCATGCGTTTTTTTTTTCCATGTAATTCAATGGTTTAGTTTCATTTCGGGAAAAGAAAAATAATCGGTTAAAAGACTCGCCACTTCAACAGTATAGTGCGACAGGATGCGAACACTGCTATTTTACGAAGTAAGTGACAAGTTTTAACAGATATCTACTATTATGTCTTTCCTCTATTTTTAAATACGATAACCACCGTTATAATAAATAACGTTTGTTGAATGCAATTTGATTCAATAAAGCGGCGGATTAAGAAAAATTACTAATACTATTTTTTGGTTTTCTTCATTCATAAAAGTGGCTTATTTGAAAAATTAATTATTCATATAAATGGCAGTAACCATATCTTTGAGCATTGGAAGGGGTTTTAACCCCGAAAACCCCCTCCCCCCTTTCGATGCGTCACTGGGTAAACGGTTAACGGATAACGAAAATGTTAAAAGAACAGTTATAGAACATTTTTATAATAAATCTTCAAAAAATTTTTAAGGATATAGAACGCTGCTAATTACGATATATAAAAAGTGTGTCGAAGTACGAAGAAAATATATTAAAAATAAAACACTCATTTCTTTCTGTGTTTCTTCAAGAAATACACAAGATGGCTACAGTGTTGCTAGTGGGCTACTTTTTTTAATTCAGTTTTCTTGATTGCAGCAGTTTTTTGAAAATGTAAAATTCGCCTTACTAAATGACAGATTAAATAAGACGAAAGCAAGGTGAATTATACTATTTCAAAAAAGTGGTGCCAATCAACCAATCTGAATTTTTAAAAAAGTAGCCCACTGGCAACACAGGATGACTATAAAATAACTTCTTATAATTGGAGGCATATATATATACAGGATGGTCATAAAAAAAAACTTTGCCGATATATCGAACTCTAGCGGCCGGTCCGTTCAACCGATCCAGATGAGATTTCAGATATAGTTATTCACAGGTATGAGCTCGGTATTTTGTGAACAGCAAGCAACAAATTGGCGCTCACGGTTACGGTTATAGCTACAGAAACTCGAAATTTTCAAATAGCAACTCCCATTTTTTTCATCGCAAAATGCTCAGCGCATGCGAAAACCCTAAAGAGCGTTGGAACGGTTCGTGTATCGCAATAAACGGACACGTTATGCACGCACAAAAACAGCTCTGGGAACGACCAAAAAAATGACGGAAATTCCAATTAAAGGATAATCTTCTATGCGGAATCAACTACTCTTCAATCGTCAGATAATAATAAAATACTTTAAAATTGCAGTAAACAACTTTAATTATCTCGTCGGAAAAACCCACTCATAAACTGTTTTCAACTCAGCTAAGTACATGGAATTACCGCCCACGTGAAAGAATGATTATCACGTGCTATCATGTGTTTTTCCTGTGACGTCACCCAAGGCTACCAAGAACTGAAAAACATTTTTTATTCTTTAGTCAGTTGTTGTGTATATATTCTGTTAAAATGTAGTGTGTGAAAATGTCAGAGCGATGTAAATGCTCTGTTAACTTGTAATCAAGAAAAATGTATATTAAACCTAAATTTAATCGAAAGGAAAGAGTCTATTAATTATACAGTTATTATTATCAAATATACTAATGATATTATTTTACAGAAGTGATACGATAAGTTAATCTGTGATACTCCATCGGATAATACCCAATGTGCGGAAAGTACCAATCATATATTCGGATACACTAAAAGGAAGATTTGAACTTATAATCAGGTAAGCGTCTGCATGCTTACTTAACTCTCTTTTGAAGTATTGTTTTATACAATTAAATAAACTATTTTACACGTTCAAATTAACTGTGCCGCCGAAGATTATAAAAGACTGATATCATGTATTAAATAAAAATTTTAAGAACATTAGCTATATGCTGAAAAAACTCGCTTTATAGAAAATAAAAACGAACGCAAAGAAAAGCGATTCGTATAAAATTAAATTAAATATCTTAAAAAATAATTAAAGATAAAAAACAAAAATGGCTACATTTAAAGAAAGCCAATTCATAGAGAAGCTTAATTCGAGCAATTATTCCAATTGGAAATTTAAGCTCGAAATGCTTCTCATAAAAGAGGACTTATTCAAAGTAATAACCGATCAACCACCAACTCCTTTAAATGAGGATTGGAACAAAAGAGACAGAAAAGCCAGGTCTTTAATTAACCTGAGCATAGATGACGCACAAATTGTGCATGTTAAAAATTCCAATACTGCCAGGGAGACCTGGGACGCTCTCAAAAGTACGCACGAAACAGCAAATCTGAGTAGCAAACTGTATTTACTGAGAAAGCTGTACAGTACTAAACTGCCCGAACAGGGGAACATGATTAACCATATAACAAATATTCTACAAATAGTAGATAAATTATCAGCTATAGGTGAGAATATAAATGATTCACACATATCCGCACTATTTCTATGCTCATTACCGCCCAGCTACAACACGCTTATCACAGCATTAGAGGCAAGGCCCGAAGCCGAATTATCCCCAGATTTTATCAGAAGTAAACTCGTAGATGAGTATAATCGCAGACAAGAAATGCCTGAACAAAATAACAGCTATGAAAAGGCATTTAAAACACAAAGAAAACACACTTATAACGACTACAAAAGAAATTCAAAATATTGCAGTCACTGTAAGATGACAAATCACAGTAATAACGAGTGCTATCACCTCAAGAGCAGATACACACAGCACAACAAAAACAAATACACAAATCAAACTATGAACAATTTTAATAATAAAAATAAATCTAAACTTTTCTCATCATCACTATGCTATGAAAACACAGAGAATTATAAAGAGAATACTGACTGTCACGATAACGCGAATGATCAGAAAATAAGCTCAAAAACTAATCAATCCGAAGATCGCGTACTAATAACAGAAAAATTAGAAAAACAAAACTGGATACTCGACAGTGGCAGCACCTCACACATTGCAAATGATAAAAGGTTATTTGATAAATTTAACAATTTTGAAAAATCATCAGTCACCATCGCAAACGGCAACAAACTCGAAGCATTCGGTTCAGGTGACGTTTTAATAAAAACGAAATCCCCAAATGGAGAAATAAAACTCACAAGACTACAGGAAGTCCTATACGTCCCAGAACTAGAATCCAATTTAATATCCGTAAGCAAAGCAACTAAAAATGGATGCAAATTAATCTTTGAAAATGACAAATGCGATTTAACGTTCGATGGTGAAATTTATATAAGACCCAAGAACAAAAATAATTTATACATAATCGAACAAACAAACCACTTAGAAAATGCAGAAAACTATGCAAACATCACACTAAGCTGTAATAATAATAAAGAATGTTTAGAAGTATGGCATCGAAGACTAGAACATCGTGATTATGAAGCAATCAAAACAATTGTTAACAAACAGCTAGCTACCGGAATAAAAATTAGAAACTGCAGACACAATAATAAATTATGTGAAACCTGCATCAAATCTAAATTAAACGACGCGTCATATCCTAAATCGGCTACAAATAGAGCAAACAAAGTTCTCGATTTAATACACAGCGACGTCTGTGGACCTATAAGTACACAAACACTAGGAGGAAAACAATATTTTCTCACATTCATCGACGATTACTCGAGATACACAACTATATACTTACTATCTAAAAAGAGTGAAGTGATAGATAAATTTAAAGAATACGTCGCAATGGTAAATAATCAATTCGGTAGAAAACCTAAAGAAATTAGATCCGATAATGGAGGTGAATACAAGAGCAACGAAATAGAGAATTATCTAAAGGAAAACGGGATATTACACCAATTCACAATTCCACACAACCCGAGCCAGAACGGCGTGGCAGAAAGGAAGAATAAAAGCCTACTCGATATGACACGCAGCATGCTTTTAGAAGCAAATTTAAATAAACAATTTTGGGGAGAGGCAATACACACAGCGACATATTTACAAAACAGATTACCAACAAGAGCGAATGACAAAACTCCATACGAACTATGGAAAGGTATCAAACCTGATCTCAAACACTTAAGAACCTTTGGATGTAAAGCATTTGTTTACATTAATAAAATACATCGAGGAAAACTTGACAACAGAGCGCAAGAAGGTATTTTTCTAGGTTACGATACACGTTCCAAAGGATATCGCATACACACAAAAGACAAACAAATAATAATTGCCAGGACTGTAAAATTCATAGAACATGAAATAAAACACTCAAACAACATTGAGGAAGATTCAAATCTCGAAGAAATCTCCACTGATGATAGAAATCAAGAAGAAAAGAATGAAAATTACATTGAAATTGACATTAATGATAATGAAAAACAACCATGCGAGTCCAAACAAACACAAATAGAACCAAGAAGGTCAAATAGATCTAACAGAGGAGTACTACCAGATAGATTTGTCTGTTTAGTTAAAGACACACAATCAAATGAACCAAAGAATTGGAACGATATCATGGAAATGAAAAATCCACACGATAAGGAAAATTGGCTCAAAGCCACCGAAAACGAAATCAAGTGCCTAGCTAAAAATAAAACTTGGACATTAGTCGATCCGTCACCAGGCAAGAAAGTGATAGGTTCAAAATGGACTTTTAAATTGAAACGCGACAACCTAAATCAAGTGCAAACCTATAAAGCACGACTCGTAACTCAGGGATACAGTCAGAAATTCGGAGTAGATTATGGCGAGACCTTTGCTCCAGTTGTCTCTCATACTACAATCCGTGCATTTCTCATAGCAGCATTAAATCATAACCTGAAGGTTAATCACATAGATGTCAATACGGCATTTTTACACGGAAACCTACAAGAAGAGGTATACATGAAACAGCCGGAAGGCTATATAGCTCCAAATCAACAAAACAAAGTATGTAAATTACAAAAAGCAATTTACGGGCTTAAGCAAGCCGCCAGAGCATGGCACACGAAAATCTCCGAGAGTCTTAAAGCATTAAATTTTGTACAAAGTACATCTGACTCATGTCTATTTATACGCGAAAATGGTGAAAACTCGACATACATTATAGTTTACGTGGACGATCTGCTAATTGCCGGAAAAAACGAAGATATAATCGAGTTGATAAACAAGCTAAAAAGGGAATATGAATTGAAAGATTTGGGAGAAGTCAATAACTATCTCGGAATAAATATAAAAAGAGACGACAAAAATTTCTACTTAAACCAAAATTCAAAAATTGAAGAATTGGTAGATAAACTCAATGTTCAAAATGCAAAACCTTACAGCACACCTATGGAAGCAGGTTACAATCGACTCAACGATGATGAAAATCTATTACCTAACAATATTAAATTCAGACAAGCAACGGGAACATTACTCTACATCTCAACATTAACCAGGCCCGATATTTCAGCAGCGGTCAACATACTCAGCCGTAGAAATGAAACCCCTCGAGAAAAAGACTGGAAAGCCGTCAAAAGAATAGTGACATACTTAAACAACACAAAACACCTCAACCTGACGCTAAGTTCGAAAAATAAGCCTATTCTCGAAGTTTACGCAGATGCAGATTGGGGAGGTGATCCAGAAACTAGACGATCCACCAGCAGGAATATATTTATGTTAGGAAAATGTCCCATACATTGGACAACGAAAAGACAGACGTGCGTTGCTCTGTCATCAGCAGAAGCTGAATACATTTCTGTAAGTAACGCAGCACAGGAAATATTATGGATGATAAAACTCCTGGAAGATTTAAAATTACCACAACAGAAACCTATAACAATATACGAGGACAATCAGCCAAGTATAAAAATGGTTGAAAGTGAAAAACATACTCGAAAAAGTAAACATATAGATATCAAATTCCACGCGATAAGACAACTCAAGGAAGATGGAATAATAGATTTAAAGTATTGTCCCACAGAATTTATGACCGCAGATTCACTCACCAAGCCCAAGCCGATACCTGATTTTATTAAACACCGAAACAATCTGAACTTACTTCCTTATCCTACATAGAAGATTAAGGGGGAGTGACGGAAATTCCAATTAAAGGATAATCTTCTATGCGGAATCAACTACTCTTCAATCGTCAGATAATAATAAAGTACTTTAAAATTGCAGTAAACAACTTTAATTATCTCGTCGGAAAAACCCACTCATAAACTGTTTTCAACTCAGCTAAGTACATGGAATTACCGCCCACGTGAAAGAATGATTATCACGTGCTATCATGTGTTTTTCCTGTGACGTCATCCAAGGCTACCAAGAACTGAAAAACATTTTTTATTCTTTAGTCAGTTGTTGTGTATATATTCTGTTAAAATGTAGTGTGTGAAAATGTCAAAGCGATGTAAATGCTCTGTTAACTTGTAATCAAGAAAAATGTATATTAAACCTAAATTTAATCGAAAGGAAATAGTCTATTAATTATACAGTTATTATTATCAAATATACTAATGATATTATTTTACAGAAGTGATACGATAAGTTAATCTGTGATACTCCATCGGATAATACCCAATGTGCGGAAAGTACCAATCATATATTCGGATACACTAAAAGGAAGATTTGAACTTATAATCAGGTAAGCGTCTGCATGCTTACTTAACTCTCTTTTGAAGTATTGTTTTATACAATTAAAGAAACTATTTTACACGTTCAAATTAACTGCGCCGCCGAAAAAAAATCACGTTTAGGGCGCACGAAGGAAATTTGCATATGACAGAGGCAAAACACCAATCACGGAACGCCGTTCGCCAGATAGTCAGCGTAGAAAACGGATAAAAAGTGGGGTGGGAATGTTAGTTCTTCAGTCAGGAGCTCGCACATGCCGACGAAATGACTCTTCCAGCGAAAGTTCGTGGTGAATTGGTAAAACTCTATTATCAAAATGGGATGAATGCTGCGAAAACCTTGCGTGTTTACCGTCGAAACCATCGCCAAATACGTGGCCCGTGTAGCTCGCAAGCTCTTCGTGATTTAGTAAAAAAATTCGAAGAAACTGGCTGCACCTATGTGATAGACCGCGATCCGGACTACCAACTGTTTCTGAGGATACTGTTATGGAAGTGCATCACATAGTGACTACAGGACACGTGCAAACTGCAAGAGATGCATTTCGTGTATTTGATATACCGAAATCAACGGTCCTAAAGCTACAGCGCTCTGTAATCCACATGTTTCCTTACCGGTACCAGCGCGTCCAGATATTGGAAGTGGGGGACCATCAACAACAAAGAGACTGCTAAGGAAATTCTTATCCGATATGATGGAGATAACGACTGGCCTCTTCACATATTATGGACGGACGAGGCATATTTCCCCTTAACTGGTAACGTCAACACCAAAAATTGTATGCATTGGGCAGACATGAATCCGCACGCTGTGGCACCAGTACCTTTATACGACGTCAAAGTTACTGTGTGGTGCGGCATTGCAGGCACAATTATTCTCGGACCGTACTTCTTTGAGGAAGCGACACCAACGGAATTTGTAACTTGCTCTGTAACAGGCTCCCGCTATACAGCAATGCTGCAAAATTACGTCCTACCAGAATTGCTGCAGTGAAATGCACTGAATGACTTCGTTTGGATGCAAGATGGTGCACCTCCACATAGAACGAAGTCTAGTCGCAGGGTCCTGGAACAGCATTTTGGCGACCGTGTCATCTCACGCCATTTTCCATTTCCGTGGTCTCCGAGATCCCCCGACCTCACTCCTATGGATTTCTGGTTCTGGGGATATCTCAAATCTAGAGTGTACATGTGCAATCCGCAAACTTTGCCGGATTTGAAAGATTCTATCAAACGTGAGAGATTGCAAACATTCCTCATGCGATGTTACGTTCGGCTGTATTGTCCACAGTCGCCCGCATGCAATGTGGAAAATGTTGAAAATGTGTAATCAAAATAAAAGTTTTCTTTTCTCCGATCTGTGTAGTAATCAGTGATTGGTGTACTGACTCTGCCCCGATCGTGTTTTTTTTTTTTTTTTTTTTTTTTTTTTTTTTTTTTTTTTTTGACGTCGCAGAGCTGTTTTTTGTGCGTGCATAACGAGTCCGTTTCTTGCGATACACGTACGGTTCCAACGCTCTTTAGGGTTTTTGCATGCGCTGAGCATTTTGCGACGAAAAAAAATGGGCGTTGCCATTGGAAAATTTCGAGTTTCTGTACCTGTAACCGTGAGCACCACTTTGTTGCCGTTCACAGAATCCCGAGCTCATACCTCTGAATAACTATATCTGAAATCTCACCTCGATCGGTTGAACGGACCGGCCGCTAGAGCTCCATATATCGGCAAAGCTTTTTTATGACCACCCTGTATATAAAACTAATGAACAGAATGAGACCATATTTTATATTTACACTTTAGAAGGCATAGGGAAATAAATTATGTAATGAAGAAAAATATATAGCGCCGAAGGTGAAGTTCCAAATCCTTGCTATAATTTGGTTGGACATATACGGAGTACAATTCGTTAATCATTTGAATGAGTTATTTACCTGAACGTTCCCAATACCTTTTCAAGGTAAATTTGTGGCGCTCCTGTCATCTACGTACACACAAAATAAATAAATAAATAGTACATAATCCATCTCACTAGCAATTAACATATAAATATCTAACAATTTTTGACTCTGACAGTGCCAAAATTTCCATATCAAAAACTCTTGTAGAAAATGACACTAAATGTTTTCATGCTCCAATGCCCAATCTCGACATTCCTGTAAAAGTCTAATTATAAAATCTGGCCACATTCCGTTCGTTAGTTTTAGCATCAGATCAGATGCCTCAAAACAGGTAAAGTTATTTTATCACCACCCTGAATATTAAGTAAAAAATGCACAATACATGTAAGAAATGAACCCTACCTCTTATATACATTCTGTAAAACTATACCCAATGTTTACAACGTTTCTCTAAAATTCTAATATCAAGTTTCTAACTTATATCTTAATTTGAATTTCAGGTGAGGATTTATATTTACTGATCTTCACTTTACTTTTCTCGTATAGTAATCTTCCGTAGTTATATGGCCTTTACAGGATTACTTTTATGGTAATTTATAGATTTAAAAGCCGAATTATATCAATGCAATGCGAGTGTGGTAAATTATGGGAGTTTAGTTCGCTAGTTGGTTCAAATACTAAATCACATAATTTTAAATAAACTAAACTTACTATTAACTTTTAATACCAGAAAAAAAAAGAAAAAAAAACATATTTTGTAATAAAATTATTTTATTAGCAAAAATAGCCCTTTATTTTCTCTTTTCTGTTTCAAGAACTTAAATGATCTACCCCTTTCTTTCATGGTCTTGAGTTTCAGGTTAATCAAACATGCTGCAAGCAATTATAATCACAATCCCGTCATTGTAAAAGTTCTTATCTAATCATAAGCTATAGAGTGGAAAGAGTGGCACACCTTCTCCTATTCGCCACAAGCGCTGGGACACAATTGTGTTCTTGAGGCATCGGCACACGATTCTACACATCATAAACATAGCTCTATATATAGAATAATAAAAAGATGTGATATAAAAAGTAAGAAGATTAATCTGTTTAAACAGCGTGACTATGAATTTACCCCATGTGATGTTTACATGGAACATTTGGGGTTTTGTGTTGGCTTCAGTGGTGTGTCCTTATAGATAAGAGGAGATTCTTACACTGTAAAAGGTTGATTCTGTTTCAGAATGATGAATGATGTTGAAATATCGTTTTAATATCTTCATCCTGATGCCGGTTGATTAAACGAAGTTTTATGACTTCATAAATGAATTGAAGAAGTTTTAAAGAAAGATCATCATGTAGTTCATTAAAGTAATAACATGAACACGATCACTCATGCGTCACTATTTAAATTTTTCATGTAAAGCATGAATAGCAGATGTCATTGTTACACACATAGACGTATTTTCTTCGGATTTATTGTTATAAATAGGGTTTGACAAATACGGTGACCAAGTTATTTAATCTGACGGGGTTTTGTTCTATTTTTCTTTTTGTACAAAAGTTGACCAATTCTTTCTTGAAATGAGCACAAATGCCATTTTTCTTCCCTCAATCACCCTCCACCCCAATATTAAAAAATAAACTTAGAAACAATATTAAAAAAATTATAATAACTTTTTTAATTTGGCAAAAATAAGTTCATGAAATGTAAATTTTAAAATAATAAAATCAGAATTATATGAGACTTCGACAGAAAAATAAGCAAAAACTTGTTTTCCTGCTTCACCATTTCATCGATGCCTTCTTCAGCAGCTATAGCATTCAACTATTCAAATATTGGAAGCATTCGGCAATCAACATTTTCCGAACATGCCGGTTAATTCAGCCTTTACAATATTTCTTTTTCTTTTTTCAGTGATATATAATTTTAATAAGTTTCATCTGAAAACTTCCCACATCTGAAAGAGCATTCCATAAAAACTGAGAGTTGTGTTTTTACGTAGTGGCAACACCGCGAAACTAAAAATTAAAACTGCAGGCGATTTTTTCAAACTGTTAACAGTACATTTATAAATATTCTAAACGAAGCAGATGATTTTATTTTCCTAGTTTCGTGCTTGTTTAAATAACTGTTTTTATTTGCCCTACACAAATGGAAGTGAGTGATTCAGAGACAAAAAACGAAATGCGTTGTGCCACAAATTTTGCTATCGTTTCGGCAAAACAGCTCCAGAAACAGTTATCTAATCAAAGAAGCTTACAAAGACAAATGTTTTCTTGAGTCTACGATTTTTAGATGGCATGGTGATTTCAAAAAAGGACGTTTATCTGCAGAACTGGCTCCCAAGCCTGGCTGACCAGAAAGTGTTGTGAATGATCGAAATGTCAACATTGTGTGGGCAATCTTTCAAGAAAATCGGTGAATGACATGTGAGGAGATAGCGGCATCAATTAACATTTTAAAAAATAATGATGTATTTTTGCTGCAAATATATTTCTTGATTTTTTATGACTTTACTCTCAGTTTTTATGGAACGCCCTTTCTATTATCTTTCTAAATTATGAACCATTCTAAACTATGTAACTAATAATTCTAAACTATATGCTTATTATTATTTTTTCTCAATTCAGAAAAACTTTTGTCCTTTTTGAAAATCAATGACGGGGAGGAGGGGGTAGTACATTTTTTTTTTTCGGGCGACTAGAATTTTTTGCTGGCTATCACATTTTATTAAATTTGTAAAGACCTGGTTATAAATATAACACAGGTATTATAGTTCGTGACAGATCCAGGGACCAACTTATTCGAAATGGGACACCAGGTCAAAAATATTCATCGTGGTCTCCTATCTAGCAATGTACGATGATGGGAACAAATAAGTGTGCTCCCAGGTACATTTTGGGGACTGCAGTGAATTTCAGTCAATAATTATAATTTAATATTTTAAAACAAATGAAAGTAAATTAATATTTTGATTATTATTAACATTGCTGTCATTACATGGTTATTAAGACAATCCACATTTTTGAAAACAATTTTAGCTGTTCTCTGGATTAATGCCAAAAATTAAAGAAAATATTGGGTACATATTAGGAAGGGGGGGGGGGGGTGTCTGAGAAATTTAAGTCTTAAGTTTCAAACATTTTATCTACTTAAACTTTAAAACTTTAGAGTTTGCTTCTATTATTTCTTGAAAGATCAGCTTATGAACATTTGAAAATCATATTAATGGAGTTGTTTAAAAAAAAGTCTGATTTTAAAAGAAATAGAGCTTTCATAATGTTCTTTTTTGGAACATAATATGTTGGCCCATCCATAGGTAAATACTTTTGTATAGTTTCAGTGTAGTGAAGATGTATTGCTCTGACAAAGACAAAATTGACATGGAATGACCCAGCATAGTTTAAAAACCTTTTATTGTTTCCTAAACAGAAAGATAAAATCTGAAAACAAACAAACAAACATTCATAATAAGAATTTTTGCATGAAAGATTTAATAACCTACTTTACATAAATCCATCATCTGTATTTGGACTTAATCTTTAACAAACTGTCTTCCATTGTCTTTTGATTCAATGTTGAAACTCCACGAAAGGTTTAACATTCATTGTTAGTTTAAATTTTATTTAAATTTTTAGTATTTTCTAAATTATATATTATTTAAGTATATTTTAAGTATTATTTAGTATTTCTAAAATAATCTTACATTATATATATTTTATTTTTTTATATATTGTTTAATACCCGTTAAAATGCAACTAAATTATAAAAAAGAATAACTGTATAACATGAAAAATATTCCACCTTTTTTTCCTTTGGATTATTTTTATGCCTGTTATTTCTAAAAATAAGTTTGGTAAATGAAAAGTTATGGAAAAGAGTATTTAAAAAATCTGCCTCGGGTGTCATAAGAGTCAGTTTACACCACTGTCTTCATATCATGACTTAAACAGTAGAAAATGTGCAATTTGTTTTCACAGATCGTTAGATACAAAATACAATATGCATTTTTTTAATTAATCCATCTAGACTTAAAATGGATTTAAAGATTTTAATGATGGCAATGTTATATCTGAACTAGATGTCAATACATCTGTGCATTAAACGAAAGTGCTAAATGAGTTTTAGCTTATATTTATGTTTATATACAGAGAAAAATATCTGAAATTATTAACTGTTAGATAAAAATAGAAAATAAAACCTTTGTGCAAGAATATTAAATGTAAGAATATCAAGGTTAAAAATGCACAAATAATACACAAAAAAGCAGCAAACAGCTGTTTCGAATCCACAAACTCGATTCTTCTTCAGTGCGACAAAGAGCAAAGCACAGCGTGCTACAAAAAACAAGTTGTTCATCTCTTAAAGTACCATCGAGACGTATAGTGCTATCCTCTAAAAAAAAAAAAAAAAAAAAAAAAAAAAACAGTTCTTAAGAAAACCCCACTCTAGTACTTCATCAAATATTTCTCTAAAGTCAATATTTTTGTTTTGTTCTGTTTTTATGCACCACTTAGAATAATAAAAATAGTTAAAAATACCCAAAGAGTGCTTATTTAGTTTTAAAATAATTTAAACTAACAATTTCAGAATTCTGGCAAGACATGAGCTTCATTTTTACAATTTTCTTGTTATAATAGAATTTTAGAATGATCTTCATAAATTTTTAATAGTTTTCTTGTTAAACCATTAATATGTAATAAAATGTTTCATTTTCAATTAATTACGTCAGGTGTAGGTTTTTTTTTTTTTTTTTTCCCAGGTAATATAGGTTATTTTTTGGAAAAGTGGGTTTTCTTCAAATTCTCGTTTAATTGGCTGCCGTTTTGTAATAAAGTGATGAAATGAAAAATGCTCAACATTAAAATCTTACAAGGGGACCGCCAAACATGATGCGCACAGATTTTGATGATTTTAAAGTATGTTGTAGGGGTCATACCCCTAACTATTCAGGTCAAAGGCTTCCTTCAAATGGGCTTTAGTTTTCCAGAAATTTCGAGTTAAAGTTCAGCATGCGTTTCAAATACCCATTAGTTCGCGATCTTGAACAAGGTCTCCGTGGTGCACAGCTATCGCTCGCGATTTGAGAGGCGGAGATGCGGGTTCTGTCCTTGCCTGTGACTTTTACCTTTTTTTTAATAAATTTTATATATTTGTCGCGTTGTAAGTTTTATGCAGAATTATGAATTCTGCATCTTTGAACTTTTTGATATTTTCCTAATAAATTCTATTTACATTTTCGAATTTTTCGTGAAAATTTATAGTTTTTGCGCAATTTTTATTCTAATATTTCTGTTGACGAAAATCCAAACTAATTTATGTCTTGATATCTCGTCTTTTTTAAATGATTATTGTTTACATTTATGTATATTTACTTATTTATTTGTGGTATTTATGAAATAATGCATTTTTTTTTATTTGCATTTTCTATTTAAAAAAAAATTAAATGATTAAGAAAAAATTAACAAAATCATATATCTTTTTAATATTTGATTTGTTCTAAATATATTGAAATATGCTAACTGCTGAAATACTAAAATATTTATCATCACCGACATCGACATTTTTAGTTTATTAAATATGGAACTAATTGTGTGATACATATCGCAAAAATATTCTAAACAAATTCCGCATTAAAAATCACCTTTAAATATATTCTTTACGTAAATTGTTTTAAGAATATTGGAAGAATGTATAAATTGGCATATTATATATTCTTTAAATACTTAAATTGTGATAAATATATTTAAAAAATGCATTACATTTGAAAAAGAAATTATTTCAAACGTGGTAAATGTCTGCAAAGGAAGCTAAACGAAATGGATAAAAAGAAAATTTTATTTATTCTGATATTACCGTAAAAGTCATTGCAGACGATTTTATTTTTTCAGATATTTTTTATATGTATTGTAATTAACAAACTATTTTCCTTTTCTAGTTGAATTTCTCTGTATGGCATCGACTTGTTAGAATGAAAAAAAAAATATTGTAATATATTATTTTTTATTTGTGCAAATCAAAAATGATGTTGAGTTTGGTCTTTACAGTTAAATGTATTTAAATAACATAATATATATATAACTGGCTAAAACTTGGATATAAGCGTTATTGCTTTAATATTTTATTACTCTTTTCAAGATATGTTGTTGGAATTACCTAATCATACATACCTTTTAAAGATTTGAAATAAAAAATATTTTGTATAAATTACAAAAAAATATATAAATTTTCATTTAAAATTTCATAAAGTTAAAAAAGTATTATTTTAGAACGGTTATTAAAATATAAAGGGTAAATAATAATAAACAAAAATAAACAAAATCTAGACATAAATTAGTTTGGAATTTCGTCAATAGAAATATTAATTTCAAAACTGCACACAAAAAAGAAATAATAATAATAATAAATAAATAAAAAATGTAAATGTTCACGAAAAATTCGAAAATGTAAATGGAATTTATTAGGAAAATATCAAAAAATTCAAAGAAGCAGAATTCATAATTCTGCATAAAACTTACAACGCGAAAAATATATAAAATTTATTTAAAAAAAGGGAAAAGTCACAGGCGAAGACAGAACCCTCATCTCCGGCTCTCAAATCGCGAGCGCTAGCTGTGCACCACGTAGACCTTGTTCAAGAACACGAACTAGTGGGTATTTAAAACGCATGCTGAACTTTAACCCGAAATTTCTCGAAAACTAAAGCCCATTTGAAGGAAACCTTTGACCTGAATAGTTATGACCCCTACAACATACTTTAAAATCATCAAAATCTGTGCGCATCATGTTTGGCGGCGCCCTTGTTAGTCAGAACAAGCTGTAAAAACTTAGCCAAGTTTATTTTTATTTATTTATTTTATTTATTTTTTATTCTTTTTTTTCTGCGTGCTTTATTAGACTTTACATAGAAAAAAATGGGTGTTTTTTTTTAGAGGACAGGCTTAAAGGAGCGTCTTCAAAGATTGCTCGAAATTTCAGTTTAAAAACCAAACTAAACTAAACTCTGTGGCACTACAACAGCGATCATGGCTTACAGTGCGCAACTCTGTTTTCTTGACCATCGGCCCTAGGGTGCTAAGACAGCATATGTTCCGGTCAGGTGGTCAACCTAACGGGGGACCCCCAGTGTTCGGTTCCCAAGCAGATGAAAGGTTGAGTGAACCTTGCCCAGTCCGGAGTCGAACTCTGGACTTGTAGCGTGGTAGTGCGACGCGCTAACCACTAAGCTATTACTGGACTTCAAATTTCTGTTTAACGGTTTCTTAATTAATTAATAGTTCCGCGCAAGCATAAAAAACGTTCAAGACAGTAAAAGAATTTTGTTCATGTTTGAAAGCAATAAAATATATGTGAAACAACATAAGTCTTAGACAAGTTTTGTACCCATATTTTTAAAAAATCGCATATTCCAAACTCATAAAATATCACTTAATTACCTCAATTATATATACAGGGAGATCCAAAAAAAAAAAAAAAATGGGTACTGTTTAACAGGTCATAACCTTCTGTTTTTTTCTTTCTCTTCAGGGTGTCATTAATTGGAAATATTAAGTGGACCAAGATTAACTTTTAAAAAACGAAAATTCATTTTAAAATACTATTGGAAGTATGAAAATGTAGCAGAAGTACAAAGACAATATATCGCAGGGAGTTTCAGCAGATCCAACCTACGGAGCATCGGATAAAAGATAAGTTTGAAACGAATGGATGTTTATATAGACAACATTCCGGAACCGCATGAAGTTTGAGAATCTATAGACCACCGTTATAAAAGCAGTGTATTGACCAGAATGGTAATAATTTTGAACATCTGTGCGGTAGGAGGAAAAGTTAACATTTTATGTAGATTATTTTGCAATTTAAATATTAATTATTACGTGAATAAAATGTGAAGTTATAATTAATTATTCAAACTGTGTATAAATTTGTTTGAATCACCCTGTATATTTATACACTTTTCTGTTCATACTTTTTTCTAAATGCATATATAAACATATTTCTTCTTCTAAATTATTCAAAATACATGCATTTTAAAGAAAATCAAACTATTCCGGCGAGCGTTGCAGTAAGAAACCAACATACTCCAAAAAAAAAGCGAATCACTATAGATAGATAATGTTAAGAAAATTTCAAATAAACAACGAAATCTAAATCTCTTATCTGCTTTGCAGTGCCGCTATCTCGTCCCTGTAATCTGCTATAAAAGTCGGAATGAAGAGTGCATTGAAAACCCTTTTCTGCGAAAGAGTTCCATGGTAAATGCGGGCCATAAAACGGCGCGGTGCGGGACGGAGCATCCAGACTACATTATAGATGAGAGGAACATCTGGGATGGTGAACGTGATCGAAACCAACGAAGAAAGGGGTGTAGGGTGATGAAAAAGTAAAAGTGACGAGCCATGGTGAAGAATGATTTATCGCATTCATGGGATTTATAGGAAGTAGTTTTTCGAAGACACTAAAACAGAATCAGTTACTACTATACTCTTAGCTTTCAATAAATAAACGGGCGCTGTTTGAATAGATTTAAGAATAATTCATACTGCAGCAGACTTCCGTCTTCCGTTTATGCGGCAGTAATTGAACCATATATCGGAAAATCGAAAGCGACGGATAATCGGGAGAGAATTACCAGATGCATTTTCTAACTACAAATATTAAAGAGGTGGCAACAGTTGCGAAATCACATGTAGAACAGCTAACATTGATGTACCTTTTGTTCGTGAACTACTGAAGGGACTTCCATATATATATATATATATATATATGTACTTTTTTTTGTCTGTAATTAAATTATAAACTGATCGTTCGGCAAGTAATAAAAATAACAAGAACGAAAAATCATCTCACCAATTTCAAGCATAGATTATGAAGCACTTTCCAACACATCCCTGAAATTGTAACGAAACTTCACTCACTGTTAAATAAGGTGAAAGACGATATGTAAGTAAACGGTTTAGAAAATATATTAACACATTTACAAATCCAGTTTTAACAAATACCTTCCATAATAAAAAAAAAAGTAGTCTAATTATTTTATCAGCCATTTCTTGGAATAAATTTTCGAAATAATTGGTCAATTCGGGGAAAGAATCAATTTTGAGTTCTAATTTAATTTTATGAAATATTTCATATAATTTATTGATATCGTTCAAAATTTCACGCAATTCGTAAATCGGAAGTGGTTGGGGAGGGGGTTTACTTGCAGGTTGTTGTGCAACTTTTTGGGGGTTTGACTTTACCTTTTCTTTAGTACTATCCACGTAGGATTTTTTGAATTGAAATTTTATGGGATATCTCTTATATACAACCTTTGAAATTTGCAGTATGTTGTTCGTTGCAATTGTAACAACGGGAGGTGGTGTAGGGTCCTAAGTTGGTAGATTTTTTACAGGGCAGGTGTTAGATATGTGGTTTTGTCTGCATTCTACACGCCTGGTCGGAATGTTACACTGCTGTGCTACATAAAAAAAAGACAATTGTAACACTGTGTAGCTTTACGTTGAGTTCTGTAAGTTTCAACTTGTACTCTGATTTTGTAGAGCGTTTCTAGTTTAAAGATTCTTTTAGATTTCTCGTTGCGTGCGAAAATTCTGATTTCGGAGGGGGGGGGGGGGGTATTGAGTTAAATTGATGCCGGCGTATGAATACAGTGAAAAATCTAAAAACCACTTCGGACCGGTCCTCCAGCCAATCAGCTAACCCGAAGACAATACTTAACCGCGGGTGGGAAAAAATGTGTAATTAGGCACAGAAAGTAATGTGGAATAACTCAGAACGCATCTAAAAAAAATCAAAAATTGGGCTGATGGAAAAAAAAAAGAATATTCGAAATTTGATGATTTTAATACAGAAAAGTAGAGATACTAGGCGTAGAATAGTGGAATTTTGAGATTGAAAACAGTGGAAAAAATATTTTAAGGTGGAAATAAGTAAATTAACAGTAAGTAAAAAGCATAAAACATTAAAATGTACTATGTTATCACTCCTTTCCCACTCCAAAAGACCCATAAGGTTTGGAAACCTTAAAACCTATAAACCTATAAACTCAAAAATATTTTATCTCAGATTACAAATATAGACATTACATCATGACATTAGCAAGTACTTTCCTTGTTGAACATACACGAAAGCATCCTCTCAAAATTTTCAATTGAATTCTTAATAACTCTGAAGGAACTTCTCACAAGGAAGGTCTCTATAAGCGCATACTCAGAATAAAAATATATATATATACAATATTCTTGTCATGGGGATATATATGTTTATTAAAAAAAATTTCTGCGGAATCTCAATATAACGTCTTTAAAACTTGGCTAACCACTGGCGTGATTAACATCCTTTCCCACTCCAAAAGACCCATAAGATTTGGAGACCTAAATATCGATTTTTTTTGTTGTAGTTTTTTATATATTTTTATAAATTTTCACCAATTCTCGCGCACCTTCCTTAGTACTTTTTTCCAATTTTATAATTTTTTATACTTAATAAATGCTCAATCTGATAATTGAAAATGGATATGTAATGTTTTATCCATAATGAAAAAGAAGAAAGGGAATAATTACACAGAAGCGCTGTTTGATTTAAATTTAATAAATCTGGCTTTTATATTTTAGGAAGAGCATAAACGTTTAATACAATTATAGTGATTTAAGAGAATATATCTGTAACTGAATTATGCAGACAGGAATTAAAGTTAGTAAAATTAATTACCTTAAATTAAAAATGATTTCTTTTATCATAAATACTGAATGTTAATTTTTATTAACTTGAAGAGTAATAACAACTTAATAGTAATAATAAATTAACAATAAATTAATGGTAGAATTAGGTAAATTGGTATCACTATTGGCATAGACTGATTATATCATTGAGAGAAAATATAATTATATCAAAGACATATCTATAGACTAAAATATTATTGTTAATGAAATTTCTTTCATAGAAATAAAGATATAGCTATGTCCGAAAATAGTATCTCCAAAATTCTATAAAAGATATATGTCCGAAGCAGCGCGGCGGAACCTTAGGGATTTCTTAATGTTGAATAAAAATATCATTATTTTTGAAAATATAGTTATGGAATAGAAAAAAAAATTAGTTAAAGATTTGGAGTGATGAATTATCGAGTAGTTGTAAAGATAAATAATATTCTATAAATAATTCATTGATAGAAGCATGCTTCGCTAAAATAATATTATTGAATAAGCCCTTGAAATCATATGTAATAATATTGTTTATATATCAGTGGCTTAGTGTAAAGATATTGGGGGGGGGGGGTAACATTCCAACTTTGTCTTCCAGTATTTCTACTGGTTACCTTAATTTCTATAACATCACAAAACGCGTTTTACAAAATAAAATATAAGAAAAAAATGTAACAAAAAATTAGCCGCAGAACTGTTATAAAGAATCTGAAATTTTTAATAAAATATTATAGACATTATTGAAAACGATGCTGGTATAATTATCTATAATTATCTATTATTACAGTATAAACATACAATTACATCTTATTAAAATAATTTTAACAATAATCTGACTTGGTAATGTTCGATTGCAATCTTCTATTTCTTTGTCAGATTCAATCATTACAGCACGACTGATTGAAAATGAATATTCACGACCCAATCATTAATAATCCACTAACCACTAACAAATGTATTTAGTATTCAGATGTACTTCACTTTTAATTACTAGGCCAAATTACATATTACATTCGTCATTAGCAGAAAAGAGATGAGAAAACGGTCAATTCCCTTTTCACAGCTTCAGTAGTCTGTCTTCTTTTACTCTTTACATATCGATGAAGCGCATCAATATCAGAGCTTCCTGTCTTTCACCTTTTTTTACCTCAATGATCTCAGGAACATCGTCTGCATATAAAAAAGGAAGAACATTCAAGATTAACGCTTTCGCGACGGAGAAACTTTGCGAAGATATGCTTATTTTCATATTCTTGAGAAAGTGAAACTATGATAATTTAGCAAAGCATTGGACATTGAATTTACAGAAGAACAAAGTAGATGCTAATAGAACACTCGGATATCAATTGATATTTAAATCACTCTTTAAAAATAGAAAGTATTTTTTTAATGATATACTTAATCACGCGAAGACTTCAGAAAATATATTCCTGTGTTATCAACCATTGTCTTTTCTTATCAACTGTTCTTTTATTAGAGGGGGGAGAGGGAGAAATGGCAATGAAAATCTTTGACCTTTCCTTAAATAAACATATAAAGTAATGATTCTTTGTTTCTTGATTAATCAACATCATTTAAATATCCTATTATTAGAAATACGTAAATACAAAACAGTATAAAAACGGAAGTGAAATAAAATAGAACAACAAATAAAAGACAAAATATGATAAAGAAACAAAGAATAATAGTTGGATGTCATGAAGTCAGTGACTCAAAACCTGTTAGTGAATTTATACACTGTATTATTTTAAAATAAAAGATTTATTTTTTTCATGGTTATTGTTTGCCAGCTTAGCTGAGTACATTCCGTTCCAAGTAATACTACTTGCACAGAGAGAATCAAACTAATACTTTATTTAAGACTGTTCTCAAATTCAAACTGGCTACTTTATGACATATATTTTTTAATTCATTCTTGTTCGGAAATGCATAAAATTGGCAGGTTATTCTTATTCAGAAACTTTGTAATCGAAAAACGTTTTCTATTTTTGGCAAAGGCAGAAGATCTTTCAAAAAATACTGTCAAAGTCGGCGTTTTGAAATTGATTCCCCATCCGGCAATACTATGAAAGGGGAAAAACATGTCGTCACGTGACACGAATTGCTTATAACGCGATAAGTAATTTATTTATCAAAAATTGGAAAACTAATTTCGATTCCAAATCGCTTCAATAGTCAGTCCTGCCAATTTTATGCCTTTGCGTTTAAAATTGAGTCACAAAATGTGTCGGAAAGTTTCGCGTTGTTGAGCAGGTCATTTGAGGTCTGTTTGACAATAGATGGCTCCACTATGCAATTTTTAGAATATTTTATTCATAATTCTGACAGATCAATCAGTGTTTGAGTTGAATGGTAGAATTGCATGGCATAAGTTGTCCTTGTTTTATTATTATGTTGTACTGTGCTTCGCCCGTGTCATGTTGGCTGGGGACTTTACAATTTATTTTATAATTTAGTTTAAAGCTTTCATGTAAGCTGAAAGTAACTTGAAATAAGTTCATTCCTAAGAATATTTTTGAATTAGTGAATAGATGTGAAACCAGAAATTCCACTGTATTTGTTTGTGACTGTCAACTGTGAAGTTTTTGTTTTGTGAAGTTCATGTTTTTGTGTTTGTGACAATAAAAAAGAAAACCAAGAAAGATTCCTTTCTTTTAAAATTTTTCTACATAAGAATTTTGGAGGCACTACGGCGAGATGTGATGTGAGTACTTTTGTTTTTACTGTCCTTTGATGCTGAAATTTGGTTTGCAAATACAGTTAAATATGAAAGTGCCTACAGTTAAATATGAAACTGTATAATACGTGCCAAGAAGATAATTAAAAATTGTATTCATAAATGTGTTACTTGCTGTAGATATAGAGCAGCCTCTTCCAAACAGTTAATGGGAGATCTTCCTCTTAACAGAGTTACTCCTAACAGGCCATTTTCTGCATGTGGAATCGATTATGCAGGGCCTATTAATATTTTAAAATATCGAGGTAGAGGAGTTAAAACTATTAAAAGTTATATTGTCTTATTTGTTTGTTTTGCAACTAAAGCTCTACATTTACAGTTGGTGAGTGATTTAACCTCATTCATTGCTTCATTAAACCGGTTTTGCTCTCGAAGAGGTGTTCCTCAGTATATTTATAGTGATAATGCTACAACATTTGTAGGTGCTAAAAGGAAACTTTCCGATTTGTATAAATTTATTTGATCAATTGAGAGAAATGAAAAAATTTGCTATTTTTTGTCTCAAAGAAATATTGAGTGGCATATGATTCCTCCAGTCAGTCCTCATTTTGGTGGACTGTGAGAAGCCTCAGTCCGTTCTGTAAAATTTCATTTTAAACGTGTAATTGGAAATAAACTTTAACATTTGAAGAACTTTATACCTTTTTGACTCCAATTGAAGCTATCTTTAATTCTAGAACATTAGTTGCAATTGACTGTGGTAACAATTCTGTGGTAACAATTCAGATAGTACAAATATATTGACTCCATCTCATTTTTTAACTGGTGATGTTATTACTTCTCCAGCTGAATCTTTAATGAGGAAATATTGTTTTTACGGTCTCGTTGGCATATTGTGCGCAAATTAAAGTTATGTTTTTGGAGAAAGTGGCGTATTGATTAGTTCTTTGCAAAATAGAAAAAAATGGAGAGTACATACTGAAATTTTTAAATTAAATGATATAGTAATTTTGAAAGAGGATAATGTCCCTTCGTCTGTTTGGCCATTGGGCAAAATTATTGAAATTCATCCAGATAAGGATGGAACAGTCCGTGTTGTGAGTGTTAAAACTTCAAGGGGTGTCTTTAAGAGACCAATTGTAAAACTTTGTTTACTTCTTTTGCATCAAGAATAACTTCTTGATAAGTGGGAGTATGTTCAGTACAATTAATTTTTACTACAATTGATTTAGTTGCTCTGTTTGACAACAGAAGGCGCCACTATGTAATTTTTAGAATATTTTGATTCAGAATTCTGATAGATCAATCGGTGTTTGAGTTAGATGGTAGATATGCTTGCAGGGCATAAATTGTCCTTGTTTTATTATTATGTTATACTGTGCTTCGCCCGTGTCATGTTGACTGGGGACTTTACAATTTATTTTATAATTTAGTTTAAAGCTTTCATGTAAGATGAAAGTAATTTGAAATAAATGTATTCCTAAGAATATTTTTGAATTAGTGAATAGATGTGACACCAGAACTTCCATTGTATTTTTTTGTGACTGTCAACTGTGAAGTTTTTATTTTGTCAAGTTAGTTCATGTTTTTGTGTTTGTGAAAATAAATAAGAAAACCAAGAATGATTGCTTTCTTTTAAATTTTTTCTACTCTCACTAACATAGAAATGTAAGAAGATAATTGTTTTTACGAGTGTATTTAGAATCAGAACATAGTGAAAGCAAACTAATGAAATATAATAGTCATTTTTAAATAAATTTAACAATTAGGATATCAATAATTAATAAAATATTTATGAGAATAATTAATTATTCATATTAATTATTTGCATTATCACAAGATCAATTTCTTTTATTGTTTTGGATAGAAGATTTAAAATACTGAATTTCAGAGCATTACAGTTATAAAATTACTGAGAAAATGAGGGGGAGGGGTTTAGGGGTAATAATAATATCAACAACAACAATAATAATAATTTTGGGATGAAATGTATGGCGTTTGACTTTCAATTTATAAATAATATACTATCTTACAATGTATGACGTTTTTCTTGTGATTTAGTGTCTTAATTTTTTTCACTTGCGTTTTTACAAATATTTGTCTTTCAGAAGATAAAAGACAATTTTTATGTAATGCCAATATAAATTTTCACGCCTTTGAGAATTGGGAACATTAAAAGGTTACAGCATAGTTCCTACAGTTTATATGCAATGCAAAAAAAAAAAAAAAAGTTTTTAATGTCAGAAAATACATTAGTAGTGGGAAAACAAGAGTTCGAGGACAGCCGGAGGATTTGAGGATCCGCTCCTCCGGCTGCAGCGATCCTCCGACTGCACTGATCCTCCGGCTGCACCGATCCTCCGGCGGGGAAAAATAATTTTCTATTGTAACACGAGGGGTGAAAATTAGAAATCTAAGAAGAGGTTAAATGGACAAGATTATCATACTATAAGATGAATATTGATTTTATATACTAATTTTGATTGACAAACACCTTAATGAGTATCATTAATTAAGCGAAACAATGGAAAAATATTAATTTTAACAAAAAAATCTGATTTCTTAAGAATTTTTCAACTATAAGACGAGGATATCAACTTATAAGAAGAAATTTAAACTTACATTTTAGTTTTTGAACAATCATTACTTTAATGAATACTGATAATTAGACAAAATATCCATTTTTAACGAAAAAAGCTGATTTCTTACAAATTTTTCAACTATAAAACGAGGATATCAAATCATAAACCGAAGATTAAACATATATATTAATTTTGAATGACAAACATCTTAATGAGTATTACTAATTACACGAAACAATGAAAAACATATCAAATTTTAACGAAAAAGCTGATTTCTTATGAATTTTTCAAATATAAGATGAGAATATCAAACTATAAGATGGATTTTAAACTTATATTATAGTTTCTGAACAATGGACACCTTAATGAGTATAATAATTAAGCAAAAGAAAATATTACTTTTAACGAAAAAAGCTGATTTTTTAAGACTTTTTCAACTATAAGATGAGGATATCAAATCATAAGCTATAGATTAAAAATATATAATTATTTTGAATGACGAACATCTTAATGAGTATTACTAATTAGACGAAAAAATTGAAAAATATCAATTTTAAGGTATAAAGCTGATTTTATAAGAATTTTTCAAGGAGAAGATGAGAATATCAACTTATAAGAGGAAATTACACTTATATTTTTTTAGTTTTTGAACCGTAATACACAGAAAATATTCAAAATTTGAATGAATTTTTTACCTAATCAATTGATTTTCCATGCAATAATCGGAGTTGTAACAACCAACTATCTAATTTTACTGTGTATACTTGATTTAATTCTGTTTAGACGTACGTAATATAATCTTTTTATATCATTTAGACTTGAAATAAGGATCATATTTAAATAAAAACCAGTTGTTTATTTACTCTTAGTACGCAAACTTTTTTTCTTTCCTAAAATGTAGCATTTCCGAGGGGGGGATAATAATCCCCCCCACATTCTAAGAAAAGGGGAGACATAACAATGACCATCTAGGTCACAACTTTTACTTTGACGTAATATAAATATTATTCACTATCAATGTTTACAAAAAATCCATATTGGGAGATAGATATGTGTTATATTTTAATAAAGATTACCCTTCTCCATCTTCTTAAAGATTGCTAATAATTATACAAAACAAAAGAAATATTGATTTTTAACGAAAAAGGGTGAATTTTACTGAGTTTTACACAAGTTCTCGGTATTATTATACACTAACACATAGGATTTTATTTCTTAGAACTTAGATGATTACAATACAGAGAAAAGTATATACCTTTAGATTACTTTTCGTGAAAAATTTCATAGTAATTATATAAACTCCTGTTTACATCACTTATTTACATATGAAAATAAGGATTTATAGGATAAAGTAAATAATCTTAACTTATACTTAGTAATTTTTACACAATTCCAATGATTTTATACCATGTTTTACACGAGTTTTATATTAATTAGTAATTTTATATTAATTAACTTCCAATATTTTCCATGATAAGATTAAATCTTTTCTATCACAGAAATAACACTATCTAAATTTTCACTTAAACTATTATTCTAAGTATTGATATCCACTTATAGCTTTGCTTTACTTAAACTTTTACCTGAAATCATGTGAACTTATATAATAATTACCCTGCTTACACATATCGAATTTAGTAAATAACATTCTTTTCTACACGAATACACGAACCTTTTTTAAATTTTCCAGTTTTAACAGAATATGCCTAAATATAAACTTTTATTTCAAATAGCCTAGTTTATGAAAACAATACGTAGTACCAAATATTAGACATTTTAACCTGAACTTAGATACTTTTCACTTACCTATTTTAACATAACTTAGATGATTTAATATTATTTTACCCATTTCTTTCAGAAATATACATATAAAATTATTGATTTACCGAGTAAATATCCAATTTTAGCTTTCACTTAGCGATTTTT
Source organism: Maratus michaelseni (assembly GCA_963931845.1). Lineage (NCBI taxonomy): Eukaryota > Metazoa > Arthropoda > Arachnida > Araneae > Salticidae > Maratus > Maratus michaelseni. Next base: position 393,777,589 of record OZ007588.1, read on the forward strand.
TTTTACAGCATTTCAACGATTTCAAGCTATTTTCATGTCACAGAAACGAAAAAATAACTGAATACAGACGCGGGTAAATAATATTTGTATTGTATTTTCCATTCAAAGATTTGAAACTCAAGTTAAAATTTATGTTACAAGTATTGATATTCACTTTTAGTTATACTTTTACTTGAAACTATGTGAACTTGTAGAACCCTGCTTACGCATATGGAGTTTAGTACATCACACTGTTATCTAAATGAATATGAATACCTTATTGTTTTAAATTTTCCAATTTTATCAGAATATGCACGAATATAATCTTTAATTTTATCTAAACATTTTATTTCAAATAGCCTAGTTTATGAAAACGATACATATTACCAAATATTAGACAACATTTTAACATAAACTTAGATACTGATCACATACCTATTTTAGCATAACTTATTAACATGCATAGTATTTCATCCATTCCTTTCAGAAATATACATATAAATATATGGATTTATCGAGTAAATATCCAATTTTAGCTTGCATTTAGTGATTTTTTACACCATTTCAATGATTTCAAGCTATTTTATATCACAGAAACGGAATTATATTTGAACATACACGCCTGTAAAATAATATTTGAACTGTGTTTCCTATTCAAAAATTCAAATCTCAAATTAAAATTTATGTTCTATCACTTATCAACTATTTATCCCACATAATTTTTACCATAGAAACATCGTAGATTATTAAATATACGTTAAATGAAAATAATAAATTGTAAGTATCTAAACATATGAAACACAAAAACTATTAATCAAAAATTAAAAAATTAAACGTTTTTAGAAAAAATTGTTTTTACAAAAAAAAAAATAAAAAAAATAAAATAAAATAAAAAAAAATTACAAAACAGTTTTTACAAAAAAAAAAATTTTTTTTTACAAAAAGAAAAATTACAAAAAAAAAAGTTTTTACAAAAAAAAAAATTACAAAATGAAATTTTTTTTACAAAATAAAAAAAGTTTTTACAAAAAAAATAGGTTTACAAAGTTTGAAAAAATTACAAAAATTATCCATTTTTTACAAACTTTTAAAAATTAGAAGTTTAACTGCTACCATTGCCACTATCAATTCTCAGAATATAACAATCTAGACTTTACTATAAGGAAAATTTCAACTACAATTGTACCAACGCTATTATTAAGCTCGCATAAACCAAATTTTATACTGTATTTAGCGAATATCCAATTAACATCTTCCGTGTATAGTAACTTTTTCCTCTAACATTTGAAGTTGCGTATATCTGCTACTTTCAGATATATATATATATATATAATATTTCAGAATTAAAACCATACTAACCATTTTAATATAAGACCATATTTAAGCAAGATTCCATGATAAAGCTTATTAGTTATTATACTGATTATTTTTATTAAGTACGCATGCGCAGTTTTGTCACATGATCAATTTAACTGATGATAATATAAAATTTTGGAAAGTGATGCAGAGATTTTCATTCCCCAAGTCAAACTCTTGCATGAAGATGACTATATGTGTAGCTCCAGTAAATTTCCTGATTTTAACCCAGTTAGGGAAACAATTTCTCTGTTAACGAATAAAGTAAGTCGTACTATATCATTGTAAAACATCAATAAATGATTATTTATCTATTAATTCTTTTCTAAGTATATAATTATATTTCTTTTATTGTATAGATGTTACACCAAGATGAATCAAAACAGCAGAAACTCACTTTACCAGAAATGGATATCCCGTACAATGGTTGGACAATGGTTGCAATGGATGTACAATGGTTGGACAACCATTGTACAAAACAACTTTAAAATAACACTTTAAACAACCGAAGTCGAGAAAACAAATGCGATGTTAGATGTAGGCCTGGTCCTGCTGTTCAACATCGATCACGTGATCAACTTGTATGTCTGAAAAAGTTGAATGGGGTTTCATTTTCTTTCCTTGAAGGTATATATTTTATTGGTTGTGTAATTTGCAATCACTCGTTGTAGAATGTCGTGAATTTCTCAAGTCATAAGCGGATACACATGTTTAAGTTGTACTCCGATATGAATTCTCGGTTCATTTTCGACTCAACATATAATTTACTTGTATGCATATCTATCCGAAATGAGCTGTATTCATCACCTGAAGCGATAACATAAGCTAAAAGTCCGCGATACCCATTATCTGTATCCTTTGCTGTTATATTAGTCACTTCTGAACCGATGGATGTGTTTTCATTTATCTACACTTCAGTAGGTAAATCTAAAGGAAACTCGGAAGCTTTTTTAATTGATTAAGATTGATATAAATTGTTTCTTGTATCTGTCTGTAATGTCAACACCCTTAAAGCATCTCTATCTGTTAGTCTTTGGTTACAGTTACTGTTGGTAACTTTCAGATTTATTGATTGATATAACATCAGCAAAATGATTCCCATCAGTTGCTGATACATTAATGGTTTTCTCATGCATATTTAATTTGTCCAAATCACAAATGATTCTTAATATACCATATATTGGATCCAACATAGATTATCATTTGAAGGTATTATTTTGTATTTTCACAGCGCTAACACCATGATTTTAACAACTGAAGTCGAAAAAATGCTATGTTAGACATAGGTCTGGTTCTGACTTTTGTGTAAATTTTTGTTAATATGTAAATATTTTTAGAAAAACTTGAAATATTTGTAAATTTTTTTTTAAGTTTTGTAAACTTTTTTATAACTTTTTTTTTAGTTTGTAGAGACTTTTTTTTTTAATTTGTAAATTTTTTTTTCTGTAAAAACTTTTTTTATTTGTAAAAAACTTTTTTGTTTATTTGTAAAAAACTTTTTTTTTAATTTGTAAAAAAAAAAATTATTTTAATTTGTAATTTTTTTTTTTTGTAAAAGCATTTTTTTTAATGAATTGTATATATTTTTCATTAATCTGATGTATAGTATTATCAAAAGTTCATTTTCATATGTATGTGTGTAAACTGGATATTCATTGGGGAAAATGTTGTTTCATTAAACAAGTTATGATAAATCTCAAGTCTTACGTAAAGCTAGAAATTTCATGTTAAAAATCATACAATGTATTTTAACAATGAAATATAAAAATAAACACAGATGCGTATAGATACATTTTTTATTATTATTATGAGTATTTAAACAATACATTGTGAATATTGTCTACATTTATATCAATTTCTCTTCAATACATTTTATCAATTATATCAATAAAATTCTTTGCAACACTTTGGATTTTTCTTTACAAATTTCACTTTTTGGATATCATATGTCAGATCAATAATGCTGCATTAGTAGTTTGAGTAAATGTTATGTTGGATTATGTTCTATACAGTCAATTTTTCGAAGTATCCAATCTGATCTTTGACTGTTAAATTATTCAAACTACTGGTTAATTTTTGAATATCCATCTTCAATATGATTTGGGATACTGTCTTCGACAAGTTCAACATAACAGTCATATGTCTATTCAGTTTATTACGAATAATGAGTATTTTCTCACACTTTTCCCACTGAAACAATTTTTTAACAGGATCTGTTTTCATATGAACTGATAGTCTGCATTTTCTAGTAAAATATAATTCACGCTTTCTTGTAAATGATTTTTTACGATGATTACAAGTATATGGTTTTTCACTAGTATGGATTTGTATATGTTCTTTTAAATTCCATTTACTTGAAAAGTATTTATTACAAGTGGAACACATCTGCAAGAGATATAAATGCATATATTTAGAATTTCTTCTAAATATAGACGAAGACGAAGACGAAAAAGCATCACATTTTATAGAACACCTGATATAATATTTTATTGTAAATTCACTCTAATTATGTTTAATATATGTATTCTAATATATCACATATAAGTACTCACATGTATATTATTCTTTAACTCTATATGTGTTGACGACGAATCATCTGGGATATCCATTTCTGGTAAAGTGAGTTTCTGCTGTTTTGATTCATCTTGGTGAAACATCTATACAATAAAAGAAATATAATTATATACTTAGAAAAGAATTAATAGATAAATAATCATTTATTGATGTTTTACAATCATATAGTACAACTTACTTTATTCGTTAACAGAGAAATTGTTTCCCTAACTGGGTTAAAATCAGGAAATTTACTGGAGCTACACATATACAGTCATCTTCATGCAAGAGTTTGACTTGGGGAATGAGAATCTCTGCATCACTTTTCAAAATTTTATATTATCATCAGTTAAATTGATCATGTGACAAAACTGCGCATGCGTACTTAATAAAAATAATCAGTATAATAAGCTTTATGATGGAATCTTGCTTAAATATGGTCTTATATTAAAATGGTTAGTATGGTCTTAATTCTGAAATATTATATATATATATATATATATATATATATATATATATATATAAGAAAGTAGCAGATATACGCAACTTCAAATGTTAGAGGAAAAAGTTACTATACACGGAAGATGTTAATTGGATATTCGCTAAATACAGTATAAAATTTGGTTTATGCGAGCTTAATAATAGCGTTGGTACAATTGTAGTTGAAATTTTCCTTATAGTAAAGTCTAGATTGCTATATTCTGAGAAGTGATAGTGGCAATGGTAGCAGTTAAACTTCTAATTTTTAAAAGTTTGTAAAAAATGGATAATTTTTGTAATTTTTTCAAACTTTGTAAACCTATTTTTTTTTTGTAAAAACTTTTTTTATTTTGTAAAAAAAATTTCATTTTGTAATTTTTTTTTTGTAAAAACTTTTTTTTTTGTAATTTTTCTTTTTGTAAAAAAAATTTTTTTTTTGTAAAAACTGTTTTGTAATTTTTTTTTTTTTTTTTTTTTTTTTTTTTTTTGTAAAAACAATTTTTTGTAAAAACGTTTAATTTTTTAATTTTTGATTAATAGTTTTTGTGTTTCGTATTTTTAGATACTTACAATTTATTATTTTCATTTAACGTATATTTAATAATCTACGATGTTTCTATGGTAAAAATTATGTGGGATAAATAGTTGATAAGTGATAGAACATAAATTTTAATTTGAGATTTGAATTTTTCAATAGGAAACACAGTTCAAATATTATTTTACAGGCGTTTATGTTAAAATATAATTCCGTTTCTGTGATATAAAATAGCTTGAAATCATTCAAATGGTGTAAAAAATCACTAAATGCAAGCTAAATTGGATATTTACTCGATAAATCCATATATTTATATGTATATTTCTGAAAGGAATGGATGAAATGGACTATATGCATGGACTATGAAATGGACTATGCATGTTAATATGTTATGCTAAAATAGGTATGTGATCAGTATCTAAGTTTATGTTAAAATGTTGTCTAATATTTGGTAATATGTATCGTTTTCATAAACTAGGCTATTTGAAATAAAGTTTAGATAAAATTAAAGATCATATTCGTGCATATTCTGTTAAAATTGGAAAATTTAAAACAATAAGGTATTCATATTCATTTAGATAACAGTGTGATGTACTAAACTCCATATTAATACTTGCAGGGTTCTACAAGTTCACATGGTTTCAAGTAAAAGTATAACTAAAAGTGAATATCAATACTTGTAACATAAATTTTAACTTGAGTTTCAAATCTTTGAATGGAAAATACAATACAAATATTATTTACCCGCGTCTGTATTCAGTTATTTTTTCGTTTCTGTGACATGAAAATAGCTTGAAATCGTTGAAATGCTGTAAAAAAAAAAATCGCTAAGTGAAAGCTAAAATTGGATATTTACTCGGTAAATCCATAATTTTATATGTATATTTCTGAAAGAAATGGGTAAAATAATATTAAATCATCTAAGTTATGTTAAAATAGGTAAATGAAAAGTGTCTAAGTTCAGGTTAAAATGTCTAATATTTGGTACTACGTATTGTTTTCATAAACTAGGCTATTTGAAATAAAAGTTTATATTTAGGCATATTCTGTTAAAACTGGAAAATTTAAAAAAGATTCGTGTATTCGTGTAGAAAAGAATGTTGTTTACTAAATTCGATATGTGTAAGCAGGGTAATTATTATATAAGTTCACATGATTTCAGGTAAAAGTTTAAGTAAAGCAAAGCTATAAGTGGATATCAATACTTAGAATAATAGTTTAAGTGAAAATTTAGACAGTGTTATTTCTGTGATAGAAAAGATTTAATCTTATCATGGAAAATATTGGAAGTTAATTAATATAAAATTACTAATTATTATAAAACTCGTGTAAAACATGGTATAAAATCATTGGAATTGTGTAAAAATTACTAAGTATAAGTTAAGATTATTTACTTTATCCTATAAATCCTTATTTTCATATGTAAATAAGTGACGTAAACAGGAGTTTATATAATTACTATGAAATTTTTCACGGAAAGTAATCTAAACTTATACTTTCTATATATACTTTTCTCTGTATTGTAATCATCTAAGAAATAAAATCCTATGTGTTAGTGTATAATAATACCGAAAACGTGTGTAAAATTCTTTAAAATTCACCCTATTTCGTTAAAAATCGATATTTCTTTTGTTTTGTATAATTATTAGCAATCTTTAAGGAGATGGAGAAGGGTAATCTTTATTAAAATGTAACACACATCTATCTCCCAACATGGATTTTTTGTAAACATTGATAGTGAATAACATTTATATTACGTCAAAGTAAAAGTTGTGACCTAGATGGTCATTGTTATGTCTCCCCTTTTCTTAGAACGTGGGGGGGGATTATTATCCCCCCTCAGAAATGCTACATTTTAGGAAAGAAAAAAGTTTGCATACTAAGAGTAAATAAACAACTGGTTTTTATTTAAATATGGTCCTTATTTCAAGTCTAAATGATATAAAAAGATTACTAGATGGAACCCGTCAAAACGTGACGCAAAAAATACTATAACAATATCAGTAAAATAAGCTTCTTTATTATTTATGAAGGGGCGCGTATAAAACAGTCTTTCAAATATTTTATTTAATTTTTTTTCCCCAGTCAAATACAGTACTATTTCCGATGCAAACTCCAAACAAACAATCCGTAAATAACTGTGTAATGCAAATCAGTTTCACATTACCACCATATTCCCCACGGCAAGAAAAAAATTCATGGACCTATGAAGTATATACAAATAGTATATTCCTACGTTCATATCATATTCAGTAAATAACAGAACATAGTAAATAAAGCACACATCTCCCCCCCCCCGCTGTTATAATGCAACCGAATGAGCTCCTAAGCGCATGTGCATTGTATCTGCCTAAAAGCACCGTCGAAATTCGACGTTAAAAAGGTTTTAAAATGATTAAATTAAAAGTTTTAAAATGTCCTCTATTATCATTGTTCGTTTCAAATCCATATCTTCTAAAACGCATTCATTGTTTTAAGCTAATCAATTTTTATGCAAAGATTAAGAAGTTTTTTACAGTAATAAATCCATCTGCAGATGAGGGAGATTTTTAATGTTTTCAAGTGTAATTTATTTGTATGGTTTCTTCGGTTCCTTGACATAATCAGGATGATTATCCCTTTTCCATCACAGTCGGGGATATTTTTCCTCTTATACAGTTGGCAAATGTAAAAAAATAAAAAAATGCATATCCCTAGCATATCCTGATATCTGATGGAACATATTCATCAACGAATTCAACATATCAATTTTATGTTCAACATAAACAAAAAATAGTCTTTTTTTTTTTTTTTTTTTTTTTTTTTCCCTGACAGATTTTTGTTTAGCGCCAAAATGTTCTATCTTATGGATAATCTGATCTTATGATTTATAACTTTTTTTTTTTTTTATAATTATTATTCACTTTTTATGATGGTTAGGGAAACCTATTTTCAACTGTGGCAACTTTCCCAGGGGCTATTTTACATTATTGAAGTAAACTGGTGGACATTGATAAGATAGAATTGAAAAACTTTTCATGCTTGAAAATTATTTTAAAAGTCGTTAAATTAATCGGCAGTTTTCAAATAAATTTCAATCGAAAGCTAATTTTTTTTTCTAATTGATGATGTAAGAATTGAAATTGTAAAATGTAGTAAAAAATAGAAATTTGTAGTATTTCGAAGCGATGTAAGCGCGATGAAAGCTAAAGCGATAGCGCCTTTGTTGTCACAACTGTTGTACATTTCTAAAAATTGCCACTGTATTTTGGCTGGCGTCCAAAAGTGGAAAAACATTTTTTGACATCGAAAGAGAAATTCACAGTGAAAGAAATAGGACTTTGCGCTAATAAGGAACTGCTAAATGAACTTATAATAAATCTACCAAAATAATTCATATGAAATATTAGTCTTACATTGTTTATTCTAGCTAAAAATACAATAATTATTTCAAGATTTTTTTTCTACCATAACACTATTTTTAATAACTTTAAATTTCCTGAAATCCTTTACTTTTGTGATTTTTTGTATTAAAAAAGAAAATCTTCTATCCTATAATTTAAAAAACAAAACAATTGGTAACATGTAATCAAGGTATGCAATCAAGATGAAATCATGACGGCTCCAATTCTAATCTTTATAATTATGAATGCAAAAATCAGTAAAATTATGTCATGTTAACACAATCATATACATTTTTCTCTTTAGTTTTATCAATGTTAAAATGCACTTCAAGCTAAGCATAACGTCATTTTCACCGGCGCAAATTTTTCACACGTAGTTCATATACCTTACATTAATGCTTAAACACCATGCACACAAATATAAATATATTTTGTATTTAATTGTAATGAAAAAATGGCATCAACAATGTTATAATGCATAATGATAAAATAAACCCAATGGACAATATTCCCGTGACGTCACAATAAATATGAATTTTTATTCGCTGATAAAACACGCGGATAAGTATTTTTACCGAAATTTAACTTGCAAATTAACAAATTCGGCCTTAAAACCACGTGCTTTTAATATTTATTATTTCTCTTTTATTCAACCACAGAGTTTAGAAAATAAACTCTGTGCTTCGGAACAGTAGGCGTTATCCGAATATGACGTCATTAGCAGACGTAAAAGTTTAATTGAAAATTACGGTTAATTAATTAAATTTTCGAACAAACGAATGCACGATAACAAATTTGTGTCCAAATATCTCTCATTTAAAAAAAGAATGATGTAATTTGATGCAGTAGTTTGTTCTCACGGATTGTCGAAAGAAATCGCTTAGCGTTTTAAATATATAGATGTTACGTACGTCTAAACAGAATTAAATCAAGTATACACAGTAAAATTAGATAGTTGGTTGTTACAACTCCGATTATTGCATGGAAAATCAATTGATTAGGTAATAAATTCATTCAAATTTTGAATATTTTCTGTGTATTACGGTTCAAAAACTAAAAAATATATGTGTAATTTCCCCTTATAAGTTGATATTCTCATCTTATCCTTGAAAAATTCTTAAAAAATCAGCTTTATACCTTAAAATTGATATTTTTCAATATTTTCGTCTAATTAGTAATACTCATTAAGATGTTCGTCATTCAAAATAATTATATATGTTTAATCTACAGCTTATGATTTGATATCCTCATCTTATAGTTGAAAAAGTCTTAAAAAATCAGCTTTTTTCGTTAAAAGTAATATTTTCTTTTGCTTAATTATTATACTCATTAAGGTGTCCATTGTTCAGAAACTATAATATAAGTTTAAAATCCATCTTATAGTTTGATATTCTCATCTTATATTTGACAAATTCATAAGAAATCAGCTTTTTCGTTAAAATGTGATATGTTTTTCATTGTTTCGTGTAATTAGTAATACTCATTAAGGTGTTTGTCATTCAAAATTAGTATATAAAATCAATATTCATCTTATAGTATGATAATCTTGTCCATTTAACCTCTTCTTAGAGTTCTTATTTTCACCCCTCGTGTTACAGTAGAAAATTATTTTTCCCCTCCAGCGCAGGGTAGCGTACGAAGCCTGCTTTCATATGTAAAAAAAGTTATTATTGTATTGTAAAATCTATATTTCGTAATTATCTTAACGTACTAATTGTAATTTTATGTAATTGTATTGTATCTAGACTGTTGTAAAAAATTCCTCGCGGACCTTGGGGCTTTGTCTCGTATAAACCCTTCAGGTTAGGAGTCCGGGTAGGTTCTCTGTTCTCTCTGAAAATTTTGAAACACGAAACTAACTGGACATTAATTTGGGGTCATAAAGTTCAACACTAAAACAGTGATATAAAAATTGAAAATTCAGTTCTTTTGATGTTAAAGGAGGGTTATTCTCTTAAATATTTTGCATGTCCTTTTTCGATACAGGTTTTCCCCTTCCCGATTGCGAAATCCCATATTAAACTATGGGAAAATTTAAATACGTGAATACTTATTTTCTAACATAACTATCAAAATATGGTTTTCATTGTCAAAAAGTAGACATCCGATATCAACGTAGCGTGTTTTAAAAAATTGCTTATTATTGCATATTATTTAGTGTGTATAAATTTCATAGACCATATTATACAGGGCTGCAGGCTGCACAAAAGAATTCAAATACGTTTCCGTTTGTTGGCGTAAATTGTTGAAGGGATATTTTCAACTGCGTTATTTGTTTCCTAAATAGCAGAGTTTACCATACTATGTATTATACGTATATACAAATCTGTTGATTATACACAGGGCTGCACAAAGGAATTCTGATATTTTTCCTGCTATAAATGGTAATTGCTGAAATTGGGTTTTCAAACGTGTTATGTGCTTTCCAAATTTTGTACACTCTCAGAAAAAACTGTAAATTTATGAGCGTTTGCCCTTCAATTTTCACGGGCAACAGCCTTATTTGATGAGAAACAGTCTGATCCACTAAATAAGCGACCTTATCCCTTAGATACTTAGAAAATTAAGGGCAATCCACATATTCTTACAGTTATAGCCCGTATGTTAGCAAAAATACGTACGACCCCATACATTGTCCTTCGCTAGGGTGTAACCCTTCATTTTACTCGTGTTTCGAAAATTTTAACCCGACAAAACAGCGATTCTGTGATGATTATCTAACGTGCTACGTGCTACGGAACAGTAAGTAAAGTGTTATTGTGTTTTAAAATGCATTATATCCTGTGCATTATAATGCTGTATTACTTTGCCACGTAAAATTACGGGCTGCACAAAATGATGGGCATGGATTTTTTTTTTTTTTTTTTTTTTTTTTTACTGGGTATGACTGGAATCTCTGCTGCCAGCCTCTGCCCGTAATTTTACTGCAATTTTTTTAATAGTGTACTTAAGTAACATCTTTCATCTTATTAAACGGCGAAGTTTTGTTACAGCATTCTAATTGTGTTGGAAAATGTGTCATAATCAGTGCTTGACGCATTCTATTTTAAAAATACTTAACATTTATGGAGACAATTTTTAAAAAAACACTTCGTCATCATTAGACGTCTAATTTTTCATGGTGGAAACGATATTTTGGTAATTGTTTTAGCCAATGAGTAATCATCTATTTAAATTTTCCCATTGGTTAACATGCATGAGATTTCACGATCGGGGGGCACTTTGTAGCATGCAGTGCAATGCACAGAAATCATTTGCAAGTATTAAGCCGAGTAATTAACAACAACCCATAGAATATCCTGTATAACAGTAGGTTTCCCCCCAAAAAAGAAAGAAATGTTGTGCTTAGGGGCATTGCGTGAGTGGAAGCTATAGCACTGTAGTACGTATTCGTGCAAACAATGGCCACGAATGAATAAAAAATTGAATAAATGACGAAAATAGGGCCATGATCATAATTTACCTTTTTCCCCCACTTGAGACATCTAATTAACTAAAGCCCACCAATTGCATAAATGTGCACGCAAAGAGAAATTTCTGAAAGCACCAATGAAAGTTACAGCTACAAGTAAAAGACGTAGCCCTTTGAGAATATTATTATGATTTTCATCAGACTTCAAAAACAATCGTAAGGGCTTTAAAAAATGCATCTTGCAATATTTATATATATATATATATATTATTATGCAATATTATTGGAGAGCCATGTGAAATAAACTCGGGGGCAGCGTAACAAGTACCACTGCTCTAGGCAACAATTTATAATTAATTCTCTATTAAATTAATTAGAATACTTTTTTTGTTGTTGGTTGGAATATTAAATATAAATAAATTCAACCTTTATTTATTTATACAGAGTTCCATATAAAATAAGTTTAACAGTTGTGTACGTAACGTAAGGAGAATCATATATAATTACACTACACATATGTTAAAACTATTCGAAACTCTAACCTTATTATTTTCTGAGAAAGTCATTTTTAGGTGCGTTCGTAATTATATAAATACGTATAGCACCTACAGTCGTTGTCTGGTCCGTCCGTTTGTCTGCATATAACAGCGCAAAAACTACCCAACCGTATGGTTTAAAATTTAATATATAATCGTTTCAGAATTTTATCGAGTCATTTCAAATTTTATAAAAATGGAATCAAAACTTAATAAAAGTTTTCTTAATTTTATTAAATCCTATCATACGTAATTAATTCGATGATATCCATTGATAGGTAATAATTCTAGGTTGCTATGGTGATTACGTCCTATTTAAGATGGAGTCCTATTATTTCCGTATTACTGAATTTAAAAACCGAATTTGTATACTAAAGTTGTTTAATTATATCAATATATAATATACCGACAGTTTTTTGAATAGATGTTTCCGGAGAAATAGATATTAAATGGAAAAAGAGTCTAAATATGGATTTCATTTTCTGAAATTTTCAAAGCTAGGCTTCAGTTTCCCATTGGAATTTTCAGTAAATGTCAACAAAACATAAAATGTTGCCAACTTAAAATGCGCTTATTTAATCATATAATAACAGACGATATAATTCATTTCACTGAAATAATAACAGTACGAACGCACCTAATTTGTCACTTTTCACGTACAATTTCCAACTTGTTATTCTTAAGTGCACTTATGATACATTGGTACCGAAAATTGTATTTTTTTCTTTTTTTCGTGCATTTGAGTGTTAAAAGTTTAAAAAAAAGCAAAAAAAAAAAAAAAAAAAAAAAAAAACGATTTTTATCCTTGTTATACAAAAGAGCTGATTTCGCTATTCATAGCTATAAGATACCATTTCGCTTTTTGTCCTAAATTAATTTGTCATTATTGTGAAATAAAACAAGTATTTCCTCCAATAGAATTCTGAATAAACAAATGTAAACCATTATTTACTGAAACTTATGAAAAAATTAGGAATTCTAGTTCTTTTTTATTTATAAGCACTTAATCTCCAGAAAATATACATTAAGCTGTTATTTAACACCCTTTAACGATAGAAATTTATAGATCCGAAAAAAAGCTTTAAGTCTCCCTGCACACCAGACAAAAATCATTTATCAACTACATCCGATGCAAGAAAATTATTCAAGAACCAAGAAAGCAAAATGATAAATGATAAAATGTTTTAAGTGAATCTAATGATAAGAGGTACGTACATCTAAGTTCGACCCTCTCTTCCAGGCTAATAATATTTTCGAGCATGTTTTTGAGCAATTGTGAAAAATTATGCGTCAATTTGGACTTGCACCTGGATAGGAAACTTTCAAATTAAAGCATCACAGACCGACGTTATATTTAATGGGATAATCTCCTAAGTCCCACCCTAACGAAAAAAATACATATAAAATCAGTGTGGAATCAAAGTAAATTATTTTAGATCGTCGGAAGTTAGGGTTGATATTATCATCTGTGTTACAGACAAGGTATTTTATCGATGCTAATAAAAGGGAATTTAATTATCTGGACGAATAGAGTAAGAAATTTGGCGCCGTTTGGAAATTAATGCCTTTTCGGAGGGGATAAAATTTACTTCTGATCAATTACAGGAAGCGTTAATTAGTTTGTTCCCAGACTATAAATGTAAGTAGAAGAACGAAATTTACCATTTGACTAGATATCACTTAAATAACCTTCTCAATAACCTGATGATCCAAAATAGAGGTTAGAGCGATTATCTCTTAAACCGGGAATAATAGGAACATACTTCTAATCAGGGCTTATAATTTCTAAGAAAAAATGTACCGGAGCCATAATATTTTGCAGTTAATAGCTCACCCTCCCCCACCTGACCACCCATAGCGCACCCTCCCCTCCCACCCTCCCTCCGCCGTCACTCCAATCTGCATATTTATATTTCGTACATTATTTTTAAAATTCAAAGTATTGTTTTTTTATTTAGCAAAATAAAAATTTTAAATACATCTATCTGCGTATACTTAGCTATAAACTATTCCACTTTTTACTTATTACAGTCAACGCTCATTATAACGACCCCTCCTATGCCAAAGAAAAGGGTCGTTATAATGGAAGGTCGCTATAACGATAGTGAACGGAAAAAACTATCAGGTGCAGTAAAATTAACGTTTCAAAGGAAATTCTATAATACAATCTTTTTACAAATTTTTGTTTACGTTTGTATCAAATAAACATTGACAATGAAAAATTATAAAAAATCAATTTAAGAGAATAATTACATATTTCTAAAATAAAATTTTAACTTAAGTTAAATCACTAAAAATAGTTACTTATGTATTAACATTTATTTTCTACAAAAATAATTCAAAATTGTTGTTATTTTTTTTGTGCATTTGATGTTTTCTTAAAACAAAATTTTCCATCTCAGAGATGTAAGTAACTTTCTGTGTTTTCTTGTCTTTCAAAAGAATGGTTTAAAGTGTCAATAGCATTTGAAACACTTTTTACATCAGGTATCAGCGGTGACGGCATACTTTCTTCATCCGTTGATTCTATTTCTTCTTGTATAGAATAGCGAGAAATTATGTCATTTTCCATAAGATTTTCCTCACAGTCTACTCCACAGTCAATCAAAACATAATCATATCTTATAAAAAAATCGGGAGGAAAGGTCTATTTGGTCGCTGTATTGAGAAATAAGCAGCTGGTCGGTCGTTATATTGGATGTAAAAATAACATAGTATAAAGAGGATATATTTCGGGACATTTTGCATCGGTCGTTATAATGGAATGGTCGCTATAATGAGCGGTCGTTATAACGAGCGTCAACTGTACTACTTCCAAATAGAAACCTTTGCCTAATCTTAATGTTAATTAATCGCAGAATTCGGAAATAGTGTTAACACACACAAAAAAAAATAATGAATAGTTCGCAGCTATGCAGAATAGAAAAAGACTACAGTGAAATCTGCCTAAGACGGAATCTGTCTAAGACGGAAATTTGTCTAAGGCGGAAACATTTCATAGTCCCACATTTTTAAACATAGAGATTTCCGAGAAATCTGTCTAAGACGGAAGCAATCTGTGTAACGCGGAACCGGACATTCATTTTGGGGTCCCAGGTAGCAAAATTACTGTTTAAAACGGAAGAAAATTCCGTTGGGAAATATAAATGGATAGAAACCTTATCTTTTCATAATGACATGTATTGAATCGAAAGCTTTTTACAAAATTTTTACATAGAGCGAAACAATTATGAAATGATACCAATGTTAATTGAAGTACAATGTGCCACCGAAAAAGAAGCGATTAAGAAAAAAAAAAAATAAACAAACAACAATATTTGATTTTTTTTTCTAAATAAGTTTAAGATAATAGAATTTTAAAGCCTTTATTAAGGTAAATATAAAAAAAAATTCACTAAAACCTGTAATTTTGATTTATATCAATGTGTTTGTGGACTATCAATTTGTAATGTAAATTAATATTACTATAAATATATAAAAATATGTACAAAGATTTCATGTTTATTTAATTAAAAAAAATTTAAAAGATACATTAGTTTTAATTTTTAGCCAAAGAAATGTTTAATACTCTGTGAACGGGATGTCTATAAAGTTTTCTGTCTAAGCCGGAAATCTGTCTAAGGCGGAATTTTTCTTCAGTCCCAAGAGATTCCGCCTTAGACAGATTTCACTGTATTTCTGTTTACTCTTTATTCTGATCAAAATAGCATTAAAAGGATTTGAAATGAAAATAAATAAAATTTGGAATGTAAGACAGATTCAGCTCGAACCTGCCCAATCCCGAAGAATGATATAAAAATCGAGACCATTTCATCTCCATCTCTTAAACGGGAGCGACACATTACGTCACTTAAAAGTGTTTTGATACAAAAGATTGGAGATGGGAGGGAAAGGAAAGGGTCATTTAGGATTCGTTTTTCTGAAGTGTTATTGCACTGGGCTCCGGAGCGCAGTGTTTATGAGCTCCGGTGAATTCTGGCCAATATTTAAATATTTACTACAAACAGAGAAGTACCGGAACTGGGCTCCGATGGGCTCCGGCGCAAATTAAGCCTTGCTTCTAATTATAAAATATGTTCAAATAAAGCATAGTTGTTTGACACACCATTTGTTTCACAAAAGACTATATCGCTCATACCCTCGAGAAAAGTCACATAACATCAAAAAATTCATTTTGCATAATATCATTGCACTAATAGGTCTGGCTTAGGTATATCTTGGAAAAGACAGGAAAAGTGTCATTAGTGTAATTATACGGAAAACTGCTAGATTATGCAACCAGGGCCTGACTAATGCAGGGGGCATGACGGGCGGTTTCCCCGGAATCGTCATTTGAGGAAGGGGGGGGGGGGGCATGTGCGTAATCAGGATTTTTGTTAAGAGGCCAAATGGTTAAAATTGGCCAGACGTGGCCAACATTCTTACATTGTCAAAGATTTAGGAAGAGAGTTTGCAGTTCGGCCTTCTTCTTCCTAATTTTATGATATTATGGCAAATAGCCAAGACAACAACGACTAAAAGATTTGCATTTACATTTCAAAGGCTCATATGAGCCCTTATATTCCTACACAAAAACATAAATTAGTGCATTCTATCACCTCTTAAATTTGTGACTACCTTTCTTATGATATCCTGTATACCTGGTGCAAAATTTAGGTGTACAATAGCTATGAAGTTTAATACTAGTCCCTTCACCATAATTCACGAACAATTTCTATGGATAGATAATCCTCCCCCGCCTCACCAGAATAATGCTCGCTTCGGAGCCTCAGATAGTCTAAGTCGGCCCTTTGTTGAACATCACTTTGCCACCACAGAAGGCGGGGGTAAAATGCGTGGGGGGTAAATTTACTCAATACTCCATATCCCTTCTACGTCTTGATTATTAAAGGTTTAACGCTTTTACAGCTGTATGCAAAGCTAAGTGTTATGTTTCATAAAAAAAAAGGGAAAAAAACTACAAATCTTCTTTTGCCTCTCCTGTGAAATATATATAATGTTTGAGTTGTGTCACTTTTCATGCAGATGAATAAAATGCGTATTTAAATGCGTTTGGAGATAAAAAATAAATATCTTAGATCCTAATTTTACAAAAGTAAATTATTTCTACTGGTTTGTTAAAATTAAAGTAAATTTTCAAAGAAATAAAAACATATTTTTGCGTATTCAAATTTTATAACTCAATTTATTCTACATAATCAAAAATCGTCTGTCAAAATATTGACATAGAAACCATTACTTCGTAACTTTTTTCATCTTTAGCTTAGGTAGACAATAATTGACCACTATTAATAAAAATTGTATTTAAAGAAAACAATATAATATTTTTCATTAATTATTCTTTAAAGAGGGTTGTTAAAATAAAAGGGATTAATAGTAAAATGGTTTATCAGGGGAAAAAAAAGACTTGATTTTTTTTTTCATGTAAAACATTCATTTTAATTTTAAAAACTAATATATGTGTTATAAGTTCGAAAAAGTGGTGTGCGTCATTTTCATTTCACCACAGCTTCGAAATTATATTCCAATTCTTAAAAGAACAATATATTTTTGAAAAATAATGTTTTGCATCAAAAATCACATAATTTCAAAACGCAATTTTAGCAAATTCTGTTTAAATTACATTGTAAATATAATGTCTCAGTTAAATTTAGTATTTAATAATATTAATGTTTAATTTTTTTCTATGAGTACAATAATATTGGATTTCTTTAAGTGTTTTCATGTTTTAAATAGATAATGTGCGTGTGACGTTTACGAACTCAAGCAAAGGTGTGTTTTTCAACTAATTGTAGGCAAAAAGTAACAATTCTTGCAGAGTTAGTAATCCTTCTAACGCAAATTGTGATATCAGAAGTATTCTAATATGAAATATGATAAAAAGTTTATTAATTATATATGTTGCTTAATTAATGCATTAATTTTCTTTAAATGTTACGTGAACGAAGTCAGGGGTAACAGCTAGTGAAAGATATTGAAAGACTTCAAAATCAATGTGAAAGACAAATTTACATATGAAAAAGATTTTGTTTTACGAAAAAATGTGAATAAGAAGTAACGATTTTATTTACGAGACATGTTTATGAGCAATTGTGCAATTTGAGATGTGTCTCTTTAGGAATTTTCAAATTAAAGCAACACAAGGCGGACATTAGATTGATTAGACTCTCCAAGTCCCACCCTAAAGAGGGAAAAATCAGTGTGGAATCAAAGTAAATGATTTTAGATAGTTGAAAGATAAAGTTGACGTTATTATCTCTGTTACAGACAAGGTTTTTTATTGACACTAATAAAAGGAAATTTAATTAGCTTGAAGAATAGAGTGGAAAACTAGCACAAATTGGATATTAATATCCTTATAGAGAAAAAATATTGCTTAATCAATTTTACTTGTGATCAAATAATTACGAGAAGTGTTAATTACTAATTTGTACTTAGTGTATGATGCATTGTAGAACTAAATTTACCAATTAAATGACTAGAATTCACTTAGATAACTTTCTAAATAACGCGGTGATTCAACGTTAGAGTTTAATGCAATTGTCTTTTAAACTGTGAATCCTAGAAACATTCTAATTATAAAATGTGTTCAAATCAAGTATCGTTGTTTGATATGTCTTTTGTTTTTCAAGAAACTGTACGTATTGTGATAACTTGGCTGAATTATGTGACGCTCGTCTAACTACATAAATATTAAGTCCAAAATAACACGGTTTTTTACGATGTAAGTTCTTTATTAAAACAAAAGACAACAAAAAAAATAATAATGAACTACAAGCATGCATGGTATATCTCATGCTTAATCAACACTCTTCAAAATATACGCCATACGATCACATCCGATCGTAACTTAAGTTCCACAAGATAGTCTAAAAATGCACGTCTGAACTCTGCCCTCTTCAAAAGTTGAATTCCTCGATCTCTCTCTTCCAAAAACCTCTCAGACAGCAGTTCCACGATCACCTTTATTCCCATTGGTTTCTGATGACAACAGGAATTTTAGGTATTGACATGTTCCTAGACGATTCTCGAAATCCAAGTAGGGGAAACAGCCATTCTTTATTCATGAATACCTTCCAGATGATATATTTGAGAAAACGTGAAACCAGGAGGATTATACCACCTATTCATAACAAAAGAGTTCCTTTTACCTGCATAGTTTACTACATATTTACTCTCAAAGCTGACAAAAGGTCCTCGGATTGGAAGATATTAAACAAAAGAACACCTTTTCTGTCAAGGATCAACTATTGTACATTTTTAAAGAATAGTGGAACTCGAGATATCACAACATATATAAATTACGAAATTTATATTTTTATGTGGTTATACGTTTTGTAAAACATATTTGGCAGGGATGAGATTTATCTGACTTTTTGCATACCAGTACAATCTTAGAGAAAATGTTCTGTTAAATCGCAGAATGTTTCGATTAAATAAAAAACCATTTTTTCTAAGATTATACTGGTATGCAAAAAGTCAGAGAAATCTCATCCCCGATTTGGGGAAAAGTTGCCCTACGCAGTGCCCCATTGTCTAAGAAGAATACATATATATACTTTTAAGTGAAATATTTGATGATATATGACACATTAAAAGTATTAACATTTATCGAATTATGATATGATAGACTTGTTGAGGAACGCCTCGAAATAATGCAAACAGTAATTTAATTACTGTTTGCACTATTTTGAGACATTCCTCAACAAGTTTAATATTTAAGTAACAAAAATAATTAAAGCAGTAATTAAATTACTGCTGAATAGAATTGTATTCCTATGTGATTAATTAGAACTGAGCGTGCTTACTTTTCCATCGTAGCTGCTTAGGTCATTACTATACTACTTTTAACACACACACATTTGTCAGTTTAAAATAAAAAGTACAGCAAATGGTATAGTTTGACACATGGAGGAGAAAGAATGAGGCAGCAGGGAATGGGAACTCCTCCCCCTAAATCTTTGTAAAAGTAAGAATTTTTTTTTTCAAGTATCGGGCGAATGCAAATGTAAAAAACTGTTTGTAATTGTGAGTGAACTGTTTGCTGCATGATTGAAAATCCGTTGTATGATAGTTTTGTTTAAAATGTTTTCATTATTAAGAAGAATAGTCGTTCTGGCACACCAAACTAGGAGGGAAATCTAAACGCGCCAAACGAACAAACGCCAAGAAACAAATATTAGACCGCTTACTATTTAATAACAAAGGTAATTCCGCAGAGCATGCGAACGTAAAATGCCAAATATCAAAGGAACCTAGCACCGTATAAAAATGAAAGAAGTAGTAGAAGAATCGTATTAGCAAGTACTTTAATTGGAGACCAAAATGAACCTTCTAAGTTTATTATCAACAAAGAGACAGCATTTTGAAGCTTGTGTGTAAAATTACGTGATAAATTCATTTTTCTTCGTCAATGAAATTTTTAAAACCAACTCCAGAGTTTAATAATGGACAAGTCTGATTGAGGATTGATTTTACAGACAGGTAAATGATTTAGCTATTAGTCCCTTGGGGACGAGCGACACGAATACGTACCGATTAAGATGCTCAAAGTTCTCGATTATTCCCAACAGTTATTTTTTATTGTAAGCTTTGCCTTATTTAATCATATCATGTCTGCGATTCAATTTGGCGATAATTTCTGTTTTGTAAAACCGGTGTTAAAAGATTAAAAATTCTAATAAATTTGCTTACCTTCAGTTTCAGCCTTCTGCCCGGCCCTCATATAAACCAGGTTTGTGAAGAGGTGTTGGCAAAATTTTATATATATCCAAGAATTTGGAATGTTCCATCGAATGTATCCACAGCGTATATATCTAACACCTTTTTTATTCATTGTAGATTTCTGCGTTATATTTTACTAAGTTGTAAAAGATAGTATGAGTAAGTTAAATAATAATTAATCAATTTGTCCATTTTAAAGGTTTATATCAAATTAATTTACATACAGTTATTTCCTCCCTCCCTAGGACTCGACGATCGAGCGCCGTGGAAAAACAAGGGTCGTCGGGGGAACTCGGCATTATGACCTAGAACCCGGCTCCTGTTATTGGGTTCCGGCGACGAAACCGTCGGGTGTCTTCTGGCGATTCATCAGGTGTCTTCGTGGAGGTCTCTGATTTTGGGAATCTTCGCGTATCGTAATGACTTATGTCGTCACCTGTTTTGAGTTCAATTCAGGGTGATGCGCAGGCGTCGGTCCCTTGACCGGTCGTAGCGCTTACGGGAGGCCTCTCCCGGTCGAGCGCGTTATGGGTCCCTCAGGATTCGGGTACGACGGTTGACGCGCCTGACAGGCGCCACTCTGGCGCCTATAGTAAAAAACTCTGGCAGGTAATAGTAAAAAAAACTATCGATTGCATGCGATTACACTTCCTGGTCGAAATCTGGGGTCTGTTCATTCATCAAGCTAATTAAGACTTCAAGGTTTCTTTCTTTAATTTTAGATGATCAATTGCAGAGATTACTTTCGGATTAATTTCCAACAAATACAAAGAAATGTAAACTTAATCATTTAATGTTATATATACACAAAATTAAGTTTTATAAGTCACTAGTCAAAACCCGCGTCTTTGCACGCGTGGTTGTTAAAACAAATAGTATTTCTGTGCATACTAATATGGGATCTAAATTATACTGCTACGGAAATTTCATCAAAATTGGTTCAGTGGTTTTTTTTAGAAATTCAACAAAAACCAAAAAATAATAAATAAATATACATTTTTGAAATATTTCATTTTCAACAATTTTCATTGTGATATAGCGCTATCTATTTGTCGAGAAAGTTGCTACTCTGCGATTTTCTTCCCCTTTTTATACGGTTTTGTTTCTAGGATTGTTTTAGGGAAAACCAAAAAGCAATGTTTGAATCGTTAAAAGCTTTTATGACGTAAACATCAATTAAAAAAAAAATTTTTAATTGAAAAGCTTTTAAATTCAACCAAGATTTCTGCGGTACACTCGCTTCATTTGAACAACTAAAATTTTTACGGTGGAGGGTAACGCTAATAACGGTGAGTACGGCCAATTTCTTGTAGAAGTTTTTAAAGTCTTTTTTTTTTTTGGCTAAAATGTTTGTGGATTATATTTACTAAAGAGTTTGATGTATTACATCACTCAATTTTTTATCGATAATTAATTAATCTCGATGATCCATTGCTTACAATATCAGCTTAAGCTAAATATATTTGCAGGCAATTGTTTTATTGATATTACTAGTGATATTCAACAGTCTTTTTAGGGTTTCGTTCATCTCACGAAACCCTATTACTCCCGCTCCGTTGTCTGTCTCATATCTATCAGCTATAAAGAGCTCAAAATATTAAAATTTGAAAAATTCGTATTATTTTAATAAATAGAGATAAAAAACCAAAATTCTAACAGCCTTTTCCTATTAAATTTAAACATTTTTCGTTATAGCAGATGCCAAAAATTAAAAATCCACGATGAAATTCTTTCCAAAATAATTAATTTTCTATCAGACGATTTCCAAGTGAAAAATGAAAATGAAATAAAAAGTTTCACCAATTGAAAAAAAGATAAATATGAAATAAAATTGATTGACGTCATAGTGGTAATAAAACGGAAAATGTCTACGATTTCTCAATAATACAAGGAGTATGAATATGTGTATGTACACAATGCAGATTAATATCACGTCATTAGAGAATTAAAAAGAAAATCTGGCGTCATGTTGGAAGTTTAACGAATATTTCAGATATTTGAGAATAATACAAAGCGGGTATCAATATGAGTAATAGAGAATAGTAAATATATGAGTTTGAGAAACATATTGAATCGTGATGAAAATCCGATTATGGAAATATTCGCATATTTTAACATTTTGAAAGTTTACAATTTGTTTCATTTTGAAATTATTTTTTTAAATATCGCATTTAGTCCGCATGGCGGATATTATTATGACAGAATATAATAGCGGGCTTCGCCCGCGGCTAGTTTAGTTATTCGAAAAAACAAAAAAAAATACCGGTAAATTTTTACTTTATTAAAAAACATGAGTTTTTTTTTCTTTTTTTTTTTTGCTAAACGAAATTTATTTGAATTTATTAAAGAAATGATAAAGTGTTTTGAAAGGAATATTAAACGAAACCCTTTGAGCGATCTTCGATCACACTTGTTTTTTTGTTTTTTTTTAAGACAGCTTCATTGGCGCACCCAGGATTACCGTTTGGGAGGGGCTAGTATATTTTATAGACTGTAGGGGGCTGTATTCAGGGGATTTTTCATCCATTAGACCAGGCATGTCAAACACGTGGCCCGCAGGCCACAACTGGCCCGCCAACAACTTATCTGTGGCCCGCGAAGGCTTTGGCAATTTACCTGTGTTTAATTTAGTCGTTAGAACACGGATGCTGAAAAGACACTTTGCACGACCACACTTGCACAAATCGTGGTCTCAGAGATGGCAACATAAAAATATGTATATCAGTGTTGCAGGTTTGAAGGCTTTTTTTATTATTCAAAATGCTATCACTATTTTTGAATAGTAATATTTGTCTTATTTATTATGTCATTAAATAAGGGGAATATTTGTCTTCAGAATGTGGTAGCACTCTGAAGACTACAGAAAAATTCCTGCTCATCTGGCAACAGTGATGTATAGACAGATATAACTCAAATTTACATTTTAGCACAAAAAAATTGTGGATACAAAGATTACCAATCGGAACGTAACAAAGCGCGGTATCTTGAATCTGAAAATTTAAAGATTCGTAAAATTTGTAATGTGTTTTACTTATAATTTTTATTTGTTTATGTTGAAAACTAATAGTTTAATTTACTACTCTCTTAAGTTTTACATTACTTTACAAAATAATATATTGTATTTATTAAATACTAAGAAATGTGTTATAAAATTAATAAAATTCAGCGCTAATTAAGACCAGTTAAAAAAATTTTTTAATCAAAATATAAAATTAAATAGCTTTAAATGAGTTGCTTTGAAAGTAGCAAAAATTATTACTTTTGTGCTTGACACAAAACCTCCGAATATGCCATTCAGGTTCTTCACTTAGGCTTTAGTTGAACATATAAATTTTGGATTTTAGTTCTATTATATATTATATACTTAAATTAAAGTAATTGAAGCAGCTTCATAAAGGATAACTCGAGGTGGACTTTAAACATGTTTAATTTACAATTTAAATCACAATACGTACATCTACACAAAACACGTAACAGATACATTCTTAACACAACAGTAAACAAAACTTAATACCAGTAGGTGAGGTAGTTCGCTGTGGTGCTGCCATCTATTAATTACATTTCTAACTAAACACCACATACTCTCCCCTCCTTAATTTGGGAATTTACAGGGAGCTTTTCTTTTCCTGGTGGATCTTCTAGGTACCTGTTGGGAAGAAGAAGAGTTAATTAAAGTATCTTTGGGCACCATGGTTTTTGGAACTGAAGGGATCACTTTAGAGTCCACTGGAGCAGGACTTGGAGTATTTGGGAGGACAAAATCATCTGGTTGAGGATTTGGAGTAGATGGGACAACAGAGTCAACTGGTCGAAAATCTGGGACACTAGGAGGCATTAGCTGAGAATCACTTTGATTAACAACTGCATTATCACTTTTGTGACTTTCTGTACCACTCTCTTCAGAATTTGAATCATTAGTTAGATGTATCTTCGAACCGATATTAGTTATCTGATTAACATGCCTTTTTGCAAATATTCGAACGAACTTGAATTCTATAATGCAACTTGCCCTCTCTTGCAATAATGCGACCAATTTTCCACTTGGCTTCAGGAGTATAAGTTCTTACAGCCACTTTCTGGTTAATTTGAAATTCTTTTTCTTTAGAATTGGCCTTTCTCGCGCTTTGTTTATCATGCACAAAATTTGTGACATTAGGAATTATCAAATCTATTTTCGTTCTTATATTTCGTTTTAGAAATAGAGATGCAGGACTTTCCCCCGTAGTAACATGAGGCATCTTTCTATATTGTAAAAGAAAGTTATTTATTTTCATCTGTAAAGTACCAGATTCTTAAGATAAGGCTTTTAACCCTTTTTTTAAGAATTTGCACATATCTCTCTGCCTGACCATTTGTAGCTGGATGGTATGGAGCACTAAACCTATGTTTAACCCCATGATTCTTCAAAAATGTCTCAAATTCTTCAGAAGTAAATTGTTTTGCATTATCAGATACCAGAGATATAGGATACCCGTATCTGGCAAAAAGAGAAGCAAGACAGGTAATTGTATGTTCTGACGTTGTATTAGGAACAATAAAAACTGCAGGCCATTTGCTATGAGCATCAACCACAAGTAAAAGCATTTTACCCATCACAGGACCAAAATAATCTATGTGAATTCTTTGCCATGGAGCTGTAGGCCATTCCCAATGATGAGTATCTACCTTAGGAGGATTATTTTTTAAATTGACACAAGTAGTGCAATTTCGCTTAAGATCTTCAATATCTTGGTCAATCCCTGGCCACCAAACAAAACTGCGAGCTAAGGACTTCATTTTCACTATACCGAAATGTCCAAAGTGTAAATCACGTAAAATTTGTTTGCGGTGAACTTCTGGGATAATTACTCTACATCCTTTTCAAATACAACTATGTTGAAGAGTAAATTCTTCTTGTTTGCCACCAAAAAGTAAATTTTTAGGAATTGGAGAACCATAAATTAGATGATGAAAATGTTGACGTAATAAAGGATCAGATTTTGTAGCTACAGCAATTGATTTGGCGTTTAAAGGCAATGTAGAAATTTGGTTAATTTGAAAAAATTCAGATTCATCAATTACATTACTTGAATTTAATTGTGGGGGTAAATCTTCACTACGTAATGGAAGTCGTGAAAGAGCATCGACATTTCCATGTTCGGATGTTTTCTTATAGCGAATATCATATGTAAACGCTTGTAAGTATAATGCATATCTTTGCATCCGAGCAGCTGAAAGAACAGGAATACTTTTATTTGGATAAAATATGGACACGAGTGGTTTGCTATCTGTAAATAAAGTAAACCTATTACCATATAAATATTGAAAAAATTTCTTTACTCCAAAGATAATAGCTAGTGATTCCTTATCCACCTGGCTATATATTTTTTCTGCATTCGTAAGCGTTCTGGACACAAAACCAATTGGTTTTTCCATGTTATCTGGCATCACAAGCGAAAGAACTGCAGAGATACCATATGGAGAAGCATCTGTTGCTAACACTAAAGGCAATTTAGGGTTGAAATGAGTGAGAACTCTTTCTGAAATAATTTCATTTTTTATAATTTTAAATGCTTGTTCACAAACAGGAGACCATTTAAATTTTACATTCTTTTTGAGCAATTGATTTAAAGGATGAGCAATTGTAGATAAATTTGGTACAAATTTAGAATAATATGTGACTAAGCCTAAAAAAGCTTTAACTTGTGACACATTAATTGGTCTAGGAGCATTGACAATAGCTTCAATTTTATCTTGCGTTTTATGAATACCTTGCTTATCAATTTTATAACCACAGTATGTAATATGGTCAGCCAGAAAAATTGATTTATCTTTATTTATCCTAATATTATATTCACGTAACTTTTCTAAGACTTGTTTTAGCCTTGTTAAATGAATTTCATCCGTTTCCCCTGTAACACCAATATCATCAATGAACACAGTGACACCATCAATACCACTTAATATTTGTTCAATAGATCTTTCCCAAATTGCTGGAGAGCTAGTAAGACCCATTGGTAACTTTAAAAATTGAAATAAGCCCTTCGGAGTATTTATAGTTAACAATTCCTGTGATTTTTCGTCTACAGGTAACTGAAGATAAGCTTGATTTAAATTAATTTTAGTAAAATGTAAACCACCACCTAAAGTAGCTAACATGTCCTCTACCCTAGGTAAGGTATATTTTTCCACCTTCAAAAATTTATTTACTGTAACTTTAAAATCTCCGCATAAACGTATTTTACCATTTGGTTTTACCACTGGAACTATAGGAGTTGCCCACTTACTACTGGTGACTGGTTTAATAATACCCTCATCCTGTAACCTTTGAATTTCATCATTTACTGCATTACGTAGAGCATACGTGACTGTTCTAGCCTTACAAAATATGGGCGTAGAACCTTTTTCTAGATAAAGTTCTGTTTTCAAACCTTTTATTTCCCTTACTTTATCCGAAAATAAATCAGAAAAATCATTTAATAATGCTTTCAATTTATCTGTAGAATTTGCAATTTCATTGACAAACAGAGATTTAAAATTAGTGGGAAACAAATTAAATGCAGCTACCCAGTCTCTGCCAAATAAAAGTGGGAAATTATCTTCTTTAATTAAATACAATTTAAGCTTTTTAGTAATATTTGCATAAGAAACATCTACTGTTACATACCCCACAGGTGTAAACACCTCACCCGTTGCCGTTCTCAATTGAACGTCTGGTGGAAAAATTTTATTATTCGGAAAAATTCTCCGAAAACGATTTACAGGCGCCGCAGAAATTCCGGAGCCCGTGTCTACCTCCATTTCAGCTTTAGCTTTGTTTTCAATTAAAACCCACACTTTTATAGGTGTAGAACTTTTATCATGGCTGACAGATAAAATGTCGACAGTTTGCAATAAATTTGTTTGTTTCTGAGAACTACTTTTACATACTTTACCAAGATGGCCTCTTTTTTCACATATTTTACAAATAGTATTTATGTGCTTACACTTGTTTGCAAGATGGGATGGATTTCCACATCTATAACATTGTAATTAATTTTTATTTACGTCAAAATTCCCCTTATTTACATTGTTAATTTTCGGTTTCTGGGAATTATTTGAAATTTTATTCGGTTGAACATTTTTAGAATATGCCAATTTATTAACATTTACATTCTTGTATTTCAATTCAGAAATATCATGTTCGTTATTTTGCAAAATAATTGCTTTTTCAATGGCTTTCTCAAATGTTAAATCATCTATTTGTGAAAGTAATTTACTTTGGATATTTTCATTTTTTAAACCTCGTAAAAATTGTTCTAACAAATTTTCATTAAGTGTTTCACCAGCAAAAGCACAGAATGTAGTTAACTTCTTTAATTTTGAAACAAAATCTTGTATGGATTCGTTTTCATTTTGATAAGAATTACGGAATTTAATTCTAGAACAAAATTTATTAGAGGCGGGGCTTAAGTGCTTTAACAGAATTTCAACTATTTCCTCATATTTTAATGCTTCCGGATTTTTAGGAAACGTTAAATTAGACAGTAAATTATATAATTTAGACCCCATACATGAAATAATTGCAGGTACATTTTTTTTTCTTCAACATCATGTAATAAAAAACTCTGTTCCAACCTCTTAACATATGATTGAAACGTTTCAATGGAATCATTGTATTCCTTAAAATTAGCAAACATTATTACTTTTTATGTATTGCAGAGAAGAAAAAAAATGTCAGCACTTACCACCCTCGAAACGACGTACGCATTCAAAATATTAATACAGCATATACTCTTGTAGATGCAAAACACGAAGTTTCGCCATTTTGCTCAGTTGGAATTTCTTGTAATTTGAATTCCGGTAAGAAACTTGATTTTCATCGTCGCCATAATATTATATATTATCATATATATTATTTCTCCTGTCAACATCCCTTTTTCTCAGAAAATATGAAATGCAGAACGGCGAATGAGATACCATATGAAAGGATTTTGCACAGGCTTCTGACATA
Organism: Maratus michaelseni; assembly: GCA_963931845.1. Lineage (NCBI taxonomy): Eukaryota > Metazoa > Arthropoda > Arachnida > Araneae > Salticidae > Maratus > Maratus michaelseni. The sequence continues at coordinate 393,806,519 of OZ007588.1, forward strand.
GCACACTTAAAATTTCGTTAAAACATGTTTTTGATTAAAGTTTGCTGAAAATTAAAAATTAAATCGGCATCGTTTTCCTGAAAGAAATGAAAGGTTTTCTTCAAATTATTGTTGCCACAGAAATAAAATACCACATTATATGATGCTCAGCAATTATTATAAAAAACACCGCACGGGTTTATTTTATGTTTATGATTAAAAAGCGAAATGGAAATTGAAATGTTTATATTTATATTTCTATGTTCCATGTTTTTCCCGAAGCGAATGACGTCATACTCTAATGCAGGTAAAATACGATTGTCAATTTTTTTTTTTTCTCGCACGTGCCTTTAACAATCTTGGATCAATTTTTACTATAACATTGATGGAATAAATTAGAGGATATTCTGGCTTAACTAAAAACTAAATGTTGCTTGCAGATATTTTTATCCTTACTTTTTCTTTAGAAGTTTAAACCTGCATCTAAGAAAAATATTACATATTGATAAAAAATGGTACTTCTCTATTATCCCGTCGACCACTTTTCATAACAAAAAACTATCGCCAAATAAACGGGAGAACGTTACCATTGGAATATCAAAATAAATAAATAAATAAAATATAAGAATTTAAGGACACAATTGTTATTTTAATTAATGAAATAACTAATAAATCAGTAAAACATAATGAAAAATACACGCAAATGTCGAGTTAAAAACCACTTGATGACGTAACAAACATGTATAATGCTTTTATTCATACACTTTACCAATTTCTCTCAGACATTACTTATAAAAAAGTATGGTCAAAAATTTTCATTAAAAATGTCCTTCATTTAAAAAATTAAAAACAGTCTCTAATAAAAACTTCCACCACCTAACAAAAACGCCTTCACCCCCTGCCAGGGCATCATCAGTTGTTCATACGCTTTACCAATTTCTCTCAGACATTACTTATAAAAAAGTATGGTCAAAAATTTTCATTAAAAATGTCCTTCATTTAAAAAAAAAAAAAAACAATGGCACTCCGGGAGTGCCGACAGAAGTGAAAACTTGAACAATTACGTGTGTATTTTTTTAATCGTCAGGAAACGTTTTATTGCGCAGGAATTACTTTTAAATGAAGTGTTTTTTTTATTCATTATTATAAACTACTACTACAAAAATTATATTACAATTTTCATTTAATGCGCTATTGTACATGAAAAATAATGCATATTATTTTACATACAAAAATTGCAATCTATTGCTTAAAACGTAAATTTACAAATAAATGAAATATAAAATTTAATTAATTGGTATTCTTTGAAATGAATACCAATGAAACTTATGAATTTTCATCCACAATTTAAACAATTCTCAATACATTCATCATTTCTTCCATGAGATCTAGTTTCATATCTTTTGTAATAACATTTATCTGCAAAATAGGATTCCCGCTTCCTATCACTCCAAAAATGACTTCTTTGCTGCCTGTCTTGTTTACGGTATTCGTGAACATTATGCTTTTTTCTATCTCCATACTGCGCGTATTGTTTGCGGTATCTATAATTTCTATCAACATCAACAAACTTTTCTTTTCTATAAAATGATTTCACTTCATTTCCGTATCGGTAACCACGTTTCTTAAAACTTTCGTGAAATATTTCATTATTTTCATTTTTTTTTTTATGTTACTTCCGTCGATTTTTCTCGTGCTCGTTAAATTATAATATTTTCCGTGTTTTGTTATTTCATTTTCATCTTTTGATTTGGTCTCGCGAGTTGAGTCACTTTTATCTGTTTTCACCGCGCGTGCTAAATTTATCTTGAAATTATTTTCTGAATTATTTTTATTCATAATACCAATCATTTCGCTTTCTGCACGTGAACTATTTCCTTTTGATACTTTCGCTTCATTGTATGAATTGGCAATATATACAGTGGTGTCGGTAACAGTGTCGCGAATTCAGTAGTTTTTTCCCATCTCAAAAATGCCCAACGCGCCTAAAGAAGTTTTCACTTCAAAAATTAAAAACAGTCTCTAATAAAAACTTCCACCACCTAACAAAAACGCTTTCACCCCCTGCCAGGGCATCATCAGTTGTGTATAATGCTGTATAATGTGTTTTAACATGTATAATGCTTCTGACATCAAGTAAATGGGATTGCATTTTTGGCGTTTAATCTTACAGTTTGGCGATAGTTTTTTGTTATGAAAAGTGGTCGACGGGATAATAGAGACGTACCTAAAAAATATTAGATTTCAGTGCGAAATCCTCGCACAGGCCCTCTGGTATACTTAAATTAAAGTAATTGAAGCAACATCATTATTAATTATTCGAGGTGGACTTTAAAGACATTTAATTTACATTTAAATCACAAACACGTACATCAAAAATAACACACGTAACAGATACATTTTACAGTAAACAAAACTTAATACCGGTAGTGACGTAGTTCGCTGTTGTGCTGCCATCTATTAATTACATTTCTAACTAAACACCACACTCCCTCTAATCCCATTCCTGCAAAAAGCAATTTTTTAGCATCATTTGTTTCTTTTTAATGAATTTTTAAAGTTTTAACGAACTTATGGCGCACCCGGTATATGTATTATTAACAGACTGGCATGGCGACTCAAATCGATCATATTATGTGTAGTTAGGCTTTAGTTGAACATATAAATTTTGGATTTTAGTTCTTCAATAATTTTCATTACTTAGGTTAGTAATTGTGTGTGATCTTTCTGGAATCCTACGTGATCTTTCTTTTATTTTTCATTGATATACACACATTTTATTAGTACACTCTTATACAACACAGGCTTTATAAATAAATATATATATATATATATATGTTAAAGCTCTTTACCCTATGAATAAATATGATAAACTGAAAATGGACATCGCATATTTTTTAAGGGTGATTTACAACACAATTATATTAAAAGGAAAACTGAAATTTTATGTTTGATATGTAGACACTGTTGGAGTTATGAAAGAATCTAACATTAAGAGGTGCTACAGCACAAACTATAAATAAAACTCACAAAAATCTGGCTAAACATCGAAAAGATAAATTGTCAAAATTGAAACTGATACTTCTTAAAGAGAATCAAACTGCTTTCACCAAGCTTATTTCATTTGCTTAAAAAAAAAAAAAAAAAAAAAAAAAAACTAATCATTGTCTTTATTACATTAAATGATGTTCCGCGAGTCGAAATCACTCAAAACGAAATTGAAGAAATGCTGTATAGAGCAGTTAAAGAAATTGGAAAATACTATACGCATAAGTACCATTGCTAGAAAGATTTATCTATAACGGATTGATTTCTAAAAATCCGGATATGTGCTTAAATATTTAGTGCTTGTAAACTTATATTCGTATGCACATTCTTAATAATCGCCAATCTAAAAAATATCTTGGAAATATGGATATGAAAATAAATAGGTCTACCTTCTTATACGGAATTTGATGGCTTTCCATTATAAAGTTTTAACTGTTATTTTCGAACTGTTAAAAAATGTTACAATTTTCATTTTAAATCGACAAATTATGAATGTGGATTATTAAAAGTCCACCACTAGACAAAGTACTTGGAGTTTTCATTTGAAATTACAAAGCACCCGAGTAAACTTCAACTTAAGGCAAATTTCATAATGCTATCTTGTTATTTGATAATATTAGCGTTTTCAAATAGAATTTATTATTTTGATAAAACAATTTTCAAAAAGAAAATGTATTTCAATTTAAATATTGTTAGGCATTACTTCAAAAATCGTCGAAGTGGAAATTTTTAGAATATACTAAAAACGTATTCAAAAATTAATTTTAAAAAAAGGTTTTGAATTTGAAGAAATATAAAAATTAGTTTAATCTATTTACTTCAACTCTAATGATTGATGTTGAAATTATTCTTCAGAATTCATTACTGCTCGGTTAATCAAACTTCAGTGCGATTTCATATTAAAGGAAAAATATATGGATATGGACAGGGTTGTAAAAACTGGGCACCAATGGGCTGATTGCCACCACTAAATCTTTAGTATTCTTCGCCTAATAAGAATACTAATAAAATTTAGGCAAAGAATGCTAATAAAATTTATTGGTGACAATCGGCCCATTGGCGCCCATTTTTTACACCAATGGATATGGGGTTTCCAAAATTCTGTAAATATTCATCAATGGACAGATTTTTTAAACTATAGCGTACAATTGGGCACATTTTAGCTATATTCGGCAGCGAACTTTTATACATTTTTGCACGGCTGCCAACTTTTTTTTACAAATCAAATAAATAAAATTTGAACCAGAAAATGTATTTAATAGATCAAATGATATAAGAAGACCACAAGACACATTTTATTAAATAACTTTTCTGTTCCAAAATATGCTTATTTTTATTTTTATTTTTTACTCTAAGAAAACACGGAAGATTAGCAGCTATGCTTTTGATCAGATCAGGATTAACAAACCAGCGTGTACAATCAATTTTTGAAATAAATAAAATATAGAAAATTCAATTACATTTTATAGATTTCGTTGATGAAAAGAAAATTTGAATGTTTTTTTTCGAAATAAAATAAACTATGTATAATAATAACTTTGAAACCTGTGAATATTTCTTTAACATGGCTGTGTTTTGTACGTACAAATTTTATTTATTTTTATTTATTTTTTTCTTTTTTCTTTTTTTTTTTTGTAAGACTAATAGTAATATTGTATGTTTCTTGACGAAAACTTTAGAAATTTATTTTGATTTAATAAATAAAAGACAAATATTTTCCCCCTTTATAGAGCTTTAAAAGTATGATAATTTTAATATTTTTCTTTCTTTCTAAACTATATTCAATTTTTTACCGAATCTTCATTTGAACTTGCTTACTATAGAGTATTGTGTTCTATAATGTATTTAATAGATCTTTGTGTCTTTGTGATTATTTATTTTGTAATTTCTTATGGCATGGATTGCGAACATATAATTTGAAAAATGCTGTACTTTAAACTGTTTTTTTTTTTTTTTTTTTTTAACTATAAGCGCAATATTCTTTAAAAATAATTTCAAAATTATAAGTAATGTTGCTTAAGAAATATTAGCGATATTTTGAAGAAATTGACTGAGTCGGGACTGGTTTTACTGACTTTTGCTCGGGGCGAACTTTTAGCTTTTACACTGGACCGATGACAGTCAAAGGTAACCTTTTTTTCAGCCCCAACCTATCCTGGGTCTGAAAATTTCGGTCAGGGGAAGCTGGTATATTTGAATGATACTTTTGAGCAGCAGATCGACGATCAGCCGACCAGTCAATAAAAATTAGTCAAAATCGAACTATTTCAAAAACATTTTGGACATTCGGCCACTGCACTTTATATTATGGCAGTTATGAGTATGAGAAAAATGAAAAACTTTTTTAATTATCATATAATAAACGTGTCCATATTTTAAATTTAAAAAGAAAATTTAAAATATGAAATATTCTGAAGCAAAATTAATATTTTCCCAAATTTTCGTTTTTCTAAGGATTTAAAAAAATATTAACATTTCATAATTTTATGGAAACTTTAAATTATTAGTCTAATCTCTGTGTCTAGGAGGGGCTTCAGCCCCCCATAGCTTCCCATGTGGGTGCGCCACTGGACAGCTTACATAAGATAGGCAGCTCATGTTCATATTGTATTGGCATTGCAGTTGTATGGTAGTTTGTTTCCTATAGAGCGAGACGAAATCGGTTTTTAATTACCCCACATCGGAGAGAGATCCATCTTCGTTGTGTCGACTTCGGCCACGCAGATGCATCGGTCAAAATAAAGAAAAATCACGTGTCAAGCATAGATTATGTAACAATTTCCAACACTTCCAAAATACTTTAAGAAATCTTTACCGTTTAATAAGGTTTAATGTCTTATGTCTAAGAATTTGAAAAACACATAACACATTTGAAAATCCAATTTAGGAATTACTAACAATATTCGGAAAAATGCCTGAATTATTTTGTGCAGCCCTGTATAGAATGTATAGATTTGTATATATACTACACAGGATGCTAAAATTTAGTACAGTAATGAAACACATAGCACAGTTGAAAATTCCCCTTCAACAATTTCCGTCAAAAAACGCATATGGACTCGAGATGTTTTGTGTTGCCTTGTATATGATCTATAGAATTTATACACACCATGTAATAGGCAAAAAATTAGTTAATTTTAAAAACGTGTATCGCAACTAAAACGCACTTCCAGCAATTATTATTAACAGGCAGTACTTTAAGCAAATGCTTTTATGAGTCCCTGTGTAAATGAACGATGAATGCTATACGCACAATATTCTTAAAATGCACATCAGTAATATATACCAATTTCAATATGTTTAAAATAGTGAAACATTAAAATAAATCGCAAACAAGTTTTCCCCATAGACCAACCATACTCAACCTTTTTTTCTCGCGGGCCGCAAACAGATGTTTGCAACGTTAGGCGGATCGCAACACACTTAAAAAGGATAATTAAAGTAGAAAGATAACAAAAGTACTATAGCAAAGCAATATAACAAAGTTAATGTCATCAGAAGGATCAAATGTTTGTCGCGGAAGAAATGTTACCAAAAAAATTTAAATTTTTAAACCATAAACATCGTTGTAGATTTCTATTGCAAATGTTGCAGAAATGTTCTTTTTTTTTTGTTTGGAAATAGCAGTGTAAAAAAATGTTTGGTGCCAATTTTTTCTGCGACAAACGTTGAACCCTAAAAAGCAGTACTAGCAACCTTTTTCTTTTAATTGTACAAATATATAGTGTAATTTAATTTTGGATAATGTTTGATTAGTGTTGAAAATTAAGAAATGTATACAGCACTGTTGCACAAATAGAATAAAAATAACTTTTGACTAAGAAGACAGCATTTAAGATGTTTTAACATGATTTTAGATTAATTATAAATAACAACACCAATTTTGCCTTTCCATGAAAATATGCCAAACAACAGTTAAAATCTTATATACTTTTTATACACATCCACATTAATTTTATAAATATGGATAAATGATGTTGCCTCAGGATGCACATAAATGGTCGCCGGGCCACATGCGGCCCGCAGGTTGAGTATGGCTGCATCGACCGTAATGTAACGGAATTATTTTGAGTGTCCCTGTGCTGTGCACACAATACTCTATAGTAAGCATCTTGTAGTGCACGTCAGTGATATATATCACTTTCAATATGTTTGAAATAGTGTAACATCATTAAAATAAACCGCAAATGATTTTTCCGCCATAAAATGTAATGTAACGGAATTCTTTTGAATGTGAATGTAAAGGAACTATAAGTCTAACTTGACAGATACTTTTAATAAAATTGCTAGCGTTTTCCTTCAGTACAAATTATCCAATCAGTGGCAGATTCTTGAAACAATCACACCTCATACCTGCAAGAACGTGCCGCATCTCTGAGAAATCTCGGTCGATGTTTTGCTACATAAGAATATCGCAAAATTCTTGTGACAAACATAAATAAATAACGATCCGAAAAAAAAAAAAGTGTCAAAACTTCCGAAGTGCGCTTAACTCCCTGATGTATTTCTTCTATCTCGCCCAAGAGAACCTTTAAAACTTTTTTTCTCCCTCTATTAGAAAAAACTATACCTGAAAAAAAGAACGTGAACTGAATTTGGCGTAGCTTCATACTATAGTACGTTCCACTAACGTTACTTTCTAGCAATAACAGGCTATTTAGGATGGAACGGTCAGTCTGTGGTTTTAAAAGTCATATCATGAAATGTAATTTTCTGAAACTTTTCAAAATATCATTTATGGTTCGACCATCAATTTCAGTCACGCTTATACCATTAGTTTCCCAGCCACAAAGACAATAAAATTAGCATTTAATAAATTTTCATATATATTTTCAACCTAAGCTTTATATCTGGGATTTGAACTCTGAACTCTTAGTGCAATTGACTATCATGTCAGAGTTTTTAACCCATATTGGACAGCTACCCATATTAACCCATATTCCACCAAGAGGAAATACAAAAGTTTTGATGTTTTTACGTTTAAATGGATGTAGCTTTATCCTTGTTAGCAGAAGTAAAGCATGACCCGATAAAGTTGTGGCCTTATCCACCCCCCACCACGATTTAGAACTTCAAATTTGATATTTCTCTTTGCACCTTTTTAACACTTTCCAACCTTTGAAAAGTGTTTATGACTTCGGTTTGTCTGCCGTATGGCCGTGCTCTAACTCCCATAAATATGCTCGGATTGCCCTGCAATTTTTATATGTTATTGTCGTTATCTATAGCATGTTCCCTATTTCAACTGAAGTGTGTAGCACTTATAGTTTTCTTAGAGGGACACTCAAAAGAATTCCATTACATTACGGTCTATGGGGAAAAATCATTTGCGGTTTATTTTAATGATGTTACACAATTGCAAACACATTGTAATTGATATATATCACTAAGGTGCATTACAAGAAGTTTAACATAGAATAGGGTTTGCATAGCACTTATAGTTACTTTACAGGGACAGTCAAAAGAATTCCGTTACATTACGTCTATAGAGAAAAATCGTTTGCGGTTTAATTAAATAATGTTTCACTATTTTAAACGCATTGAAATTTATATGTATCACTAAGATGCATTACAAGAGGCTTACTACAGAATATTGTGTGTATAGCAGTCATCGTTCATTTACAGGGACACACAAAAGTATTCTCTACTGTCTGTTAACAATAATTCCTGGAAGTGCGTTTTAAGTTGCTGAACGCAATTTTAAATTTAACTCACTTTTTGGCTATTACTTGGTGTGTATAAATGCTGTAGATCCTATACAGGGCAGCACAAAAGTTCGCGAACGCATTTCCGTTTATTGACAGAAACTCCGGAAGGAGAATTTTAAACTGCTATGCGTTTCCTAACTAAACTAAAAATTTAGCATTCAATGTAGTATGTATACAAATCTATAGATCATATACAGGGCTGAATAAAAGTATTCGGATATTTTTCCGAATATTGTATATGTTGGAAATTCCTGAAATTACGTTTTTAAATATGTTGTGCATTTTCCAAATTGTTTACTTAGATGTTATATTTCAGCTTATTGAACTTTAATGATTTGTAAAATTATTTTGGAAGGGTTGGAAAGTGTTACATAATCGATGCTTGACGCATGATTTTTCGTTCTTGTTTAAATATCAGCCAGACTGGGTATCGTCTGGGTAGTTCAGTTGGCAGAACGTTGGTGCGCTGAACCAATGACCCAGGTTCGAACCCTGGCCTGGATTCTTTTTCACTTTGTACATCTTCTAAGCAATGCGAATAAAATTCACGTAATTAAAAATTCATATTTCTTGGGCGTATTGCATCACTTTATTTTATGTTTAAAAAATTTAATAATACTTTATTAATATTACAATTACTTTGACACTAGTAATAAAACATGGCTTTCACTAAATCTAAATTACAAATAGCATAATTTTATCTATAGATATTTGTAATTCATACACATTTTATCTAAAATAGAAAGTTAAAAGTGCTTTTAATTTTTGTTATTTTTTAATTTACTAGCACAAAAAAATTAGAAATTTCACATTTTTCCTTTCATACATAAGCATATCAAATTCGCTTTCTGTAAATCAAGATTGTAAATTATTTCCATAAAAATATAAATCATATTCTTCACTTCTACTGTTCAATAATAGTTCTATACTTTCTTATATATTATTCTTATATATATTACTCTTATATATTATCTCTTATATATATAGTACTTTATATTATGAATTAAATTAAAGTACATGTTTAACAAAACCTTTGACATTTGAACCAGCATATATATCAATACCGAAAGTTCTAGAACTTACTCCCCACCTATTGAAAATACACAGAAACTAAGTAAAATAATATGAAGGACCCTGTATCTACTGCAATATTTTATATCTATTGTGTTAAAATGTGCCTGTCTACTTGTATTTCACAAATACTACTCCTAAAAAATGGAACGCAGCACAAGGAAATTAACACCAATTATCTGTATGGATCCGAGGATGTCATAGAGCCCCACCAGTGGCTGAGAGGTTCTGCTCTCGAAGCTGGTAGACGGGAGGTGCTGGGTTCGATCCCAATCGCGCCCGTCGGCCTAATCGTTCGGAGTTTTCGTGGTTCTCTTCGAGCCGTGGATTTATCCATGCGTAAATACGGGTTAGGTTCCCTTAGAAAGACCCCCACGAAGGGCACTCCCCCCGGGCCTATATCCCTAGTGTAGATAATTGGCCGTCAATAATCAACCCAACCCAACCCGAGGATGTCATATAAGCTCTCAGAATTTTAAAATTTGAATTAGTTTCAATTTTTTTTTCTTTCGTTATAACGAAGTTTCTCTAACAACTAAATTACTGCATTTTTGTAAGGGAGGGGGGGGGGGGGTAAAAGATAATTAATGGTATATTATATCCAAAATGGTGAACAAATTTCTTTATTTCGTTTTGTTTGAATAAATCAATTTAATGATTTTTAGTTTACATTCCCTTTAAAAAATATGGAATGTAAAGAATATTCATATGATATGACTTACTTCCTCATTTACTAAAATGTCATCAATAAGCTGAAGTATTTTATATTAGTATACTGATCTGTATGAAATATCTAAATTTGTTTAAAATGTAAATGAATGGAGTCTGAACATATGTTATGCAAAGGGCATATGCTCAGATTAAAAGTTTTTGTCCAAACCATAGCAACCACAATACAGAAATTGACGATACTCACCTGGACAAATTTGCTTAGATGAGTTAAGACAAGTTGTAGAACATTAGTTGTACAAGTTAAAAAAAAACATTAATTGGATGATAATGGTATGCTCTTCCAATTTTTATCCAAAATCCTCTTGACCATAGAAATTTCATTGCCCATATGTCGCCATTTTCTTTTAAAGGCATTCTGTTATAGGTAGAGAGCCGGTGGCATCGAAAGCCCTGTGATCACGGAATTGAAAAAAATTTATGTAAATCGATAGTAAAATCATACGAACAAAATGAGCTAGGTATGATAAGATTTGACAGGCCGAAAATATGTTTAATTATTATTAAAAAGTTATAATGTTTTACCGTTATCGCGGTAACTCTTAGAGCATTTTATAGAAAATTTTGTGCTCTTTCAGAAAAACTTGGTATAACAAACTTTATTAGAATACCGTTGGAATTCGCGGGCCGCGCTTCTCCATGCCTTTGCCGACACTTTACCAGCTTTCAGAAGAGAAATAAAGACACCCCCGGTAAAAATTCAAAGCAAAATCCAATTGGAATTTTATCACCGGCCGCTTCGTTACAACAGGCATGACACACTTTTCCAGCAGAATAAAGTTTGTCATACCAAGTTTTTCTGAAAGAGCGCAAAATTTTCTATAAAATGCTTTGAGCATAAAACATATTTTCGGTTTGTCGAACCTAGTCAGACCTAGCTCATTTTGTGCATATGACTTTTTACTATTGATTTACATAAAAATTTCTCTCTTTTTTCTTGCTGAAAAAAAAAAAAAAACATTACTACAAGAGCAGAAGTTATGTCTCAAGTGAAATTCCTTTTCATACATTTTTACCAGTATGTAAAGAACATTACTTAAAAATTAAGAGTATGCTAGAGATTTTTCCTTACATTTTGTACCTACAAACAGATTAAGATTCTAAGGAGCTTCTAAAAAGAAAGTCTATTAATTTCCTCCAACACTTTTTCCCTTCACTTAGTATCAAAAAATGCACATAAGGTCATTAAATGAAATTTTGTCAAATTTAATGACTGTTATTCTTTCGAAATTTCAAGCACTTGAAAAGGATATATTTTCTTTTCAATACCTTTTTATAGATTTTCCAAAATGTATGAACCGTACAGCAGCATAGTGAATCCAAAGCTGCTGACTGTCTCTATTTAATCCATCATATGGCAAAAGTTGTTATAGAAATACATATGAATGCTATATTTTACCATGTCTCACAGCTATTCTGGCTAATGGCATCCAAATTAGAGTCCTGCTTGGGTCAGGTTGTACCCGACCCGAACCCGACATACCTCAACCCGCAATGAAAGGACAATAAATCATGTTTTAATGCTATTATGAAAAGTAATGTAAAATTATATCTCTAATACCAATTTTATATTTTATATAGAAAAATTGGACAAATTTATATTCTTTAATATTCAAATATAGTGAAACCTCGGAATAGCAGACATCTCGAGATCATTGAACAGAGTCCTGCAGCGGGTTGGGTTGCTTCTATTTATTTTTTGGTCGGGATGACTAATTTTCTTTCTGCGAGTCAGGTTCAACCTTGAATAATTCTTCCGATTCATATTTAGGTTTTAGCATGTCTGATTGTTGGGATTTTCACAAAAAGTTTGAACAGAACTATGTTGCAGATGAAAATTAATACGTATTTGAATATAAATAAGTAAAGTGTCGGAAAAATTACTTTTTTTTTAGTAGCAAACTACAACTACTTTATCAAAAATGTAGTTAACTACATCTACAACTACTTGTTTTAAAAAGTAGCGACTACAAACTGGTTTTCAAAAGTATTCACTCTTTCGCTACTTTTTAATTTTGTCGAAACATTCAATCTACACTCGAAATTGAGGACACGGAATTAGAATTCTGCACGGGTCGGGTTGTGTATCCGACCCGAACTTGAAAATTCTGCTTATAGTCAACTCAAAACCGAAAGAAGAGAAAATTAATCCATATTTCAATACAATTATGAAAAAGTAGTGCACAATTATATCAATTTTATGTTTTGTACAATGAGTGTGTACACATACACACTCATTAATATTCAAATATATAGTTTTTTTCATAAAAAAAATTCAGGACTTTCTTTTGAAATGTTCGATTAATGTCAACTTTCAATGACAACACCGTAATTGGAAAATAACATTTTTAATTTACTTTGAAATTTATGTTCGAAAACCAAATTTCAAGTGAAAGTTTTAGAAACTATTGTACCTAATTTCCATATATGTATGATTAAAAAAACAGAAATTAATATTTGAAAAAACTGTAAATTATAACCTATAAATATTTCAGAAGTCGATTACTAGAAACCTCTAAACTTCTTTACAAAATTTCAGCATATTCTACCAAATAATTTTTGATTTATACTTAAAAAAAGCTGAACTACAGTTTGAGAGATTATAATTTATCAAAAAGTGACTAATTTCAGAAAACTGTAATTTGAAAATATTCCTTTTAATGTTAATAGGCTTTTTAGATATTCGGTCCAGTAACTATTATTAATAATGAAAATGCTAACTCACCTCTATGTGCTGCTTCATGCTGAAAGCGTGTGATTTTGAAACTGATATTTTTTTTATTAAATGGGCAAAATTTACAGGTTACAAAGTAATTAATTACCAAAGACTTGTTGTTCGATAACTTTAAAATATTCGTTATATGCCGACCAGGCAGTTCAATTTCATTTTTCTCTTTCATAAGTTTAATTGCAAAAGAAGATGCCTGGTATTAAAACATTACAGGGGTCACATTCACTCAGGAAGAATTGGAGCAGGTTTTGGAGCAGTCAAAAACGGCTTTTGGAGCAGGAACGTGAGTTTTTGGAGCAACAAAAAACGACTTGTGGAGCAGGAAATCGAGTTTTTGGAGCAGGAAAATGAGTTTTTGGAGAAGCAAAAGCTCTTCTTTTGAAAATAAATTCAGTATCACCATTGTACCCAACACATATGTTGAAATCTCATACAGTACAAAATCTATACTCCGGACCTCAGCGATTCCAAATTTCAGATCATTTACCATAAAAAACAAAGAAATGAAAACTAATTTAACCCCTCCCTTACTCCATGAAATAATTATATCAGGGATGCATTAACTATACTAACTAGTATGGTGTGGCCATCACAAAATATTCTTCTATATAAATCAAATCGTCTGCAACAAAAATTAAATGCCAAATTATTCGAGCTTGAGATATAGCTATCACAGAAATTATGAAAACAAAACATAGCAGCGACACTTGTCGGGCAGTATGCACCCAAAATTAATAAGGATCTATTTAGGTCAAGGTCTAACAGTCTGAAATTTTGTGCATTAGTTCTTGAGATATAGTTATTGCACAAATTGTGAAAAATGCAGCATAGCAATGCCCCCTGTCAGACAATTTAAACCAAAACCTAATCAGCAAATATTTATGTCAAAGTGTAAATCTGAATTTTGAAGAAATTCCGTGCATTAGTTCTTGAGGTATAGCTTTCAAGGAAATCATAAAAAATGCAGCATAGCAGCTCCACTTGTTGGGCAGTTTACACCAAAACTTAATTAGCACAATTTATGTCAAAGTCTAACTGAATCTGAAGTTTGTTTAAATTACGTATTTCAGTTCTTGAGGTGCTAACAAACAAAAACAGCAATTACTTACAAAAAGTTTTTTTCCTAAATATAATTCGAAATTGCAGATAGTGTCCTGTTTCGGGTTACGGAACCTGATTCCAACCCGCACTTCCGTTGCAGGTCGGGTTGGCTTTAAATGCTTTGGGTTGATCTGATTTTTCAAAAGTAAGTCCTGAATATTTTTCCAGTAAAAAAATTATATATTTGTTGGCAATAAATCAAAAATTATTTTTTCAAAATACAGTAAACTTCCGATTATCCGTCACTCACGGGACCGACGGGGTGGCGGATAATCGAAATAGACGGATAATCGAAAGACCATTATTAAAATCACATTTCTATTTGCTGGTTTATAAATAACAATATTTAAACGCGTGTTTTTTTATTAGCTGTGTATTTCATGAATAGAAAACATAATTAATAATAACAAATAAATTTATGAGAGTAATTTAAAACTTTACACAGTAAATAAATTACCTGTTTTCATCCAAAATAATTCGTTTTACATGTTTGTTTGCAGTTTGCTTGTCCTTTTACAGCAGCAAGATTGCGAATTTTACGTAATAAAAGTACTTGAGTTGCATCGGCTTCATCTTGCATCTCAAACCAATTAATGCACTTCGAGAGCATTGTCTCCACTTCTGCATGACTGACTCCAGGGTCATCATTTTCCGATTCATCAGATTCATCCGCTTCAGGTTTCCCTGGATTCAAAATATTTTGGATAATTTCGTCATCCATAAATTCTTCATAACCAATATCATTGTTATCACAATTATGCCAGTTTTTCATTTCATCTGCAGAAATATCTTTTAAACATGGTACGTTTGATACCAAGGTCAGTATCTCTGTATCATCATCAGGTACATCTTCTGTGCTGGTAGTATTGGTAGCATCTTCCGGTGTATCAATAGTGTTGGGCCACAATTTTCTCCAGCTTCTCTGGAAAATCTGTTCAGATAAATCATTCCAGGCATCAGCTAAGTTGGATATGGCATCTTTGATAGTGTATGATTTCCAAAAAACGAAGACATTTGATTCATTATCAGCGAGTAGCAGCTTTTGAATAAAAGCTTTCCGATGACGTTTTTTCATCGATTCAAAGACACTTTGGTCCATTGGCTGTATCAGTGATGTTGTATTAGGTGGAAGAAATAAGCACTTGATGTTACCGTCAGCAGATTCTAAATTTTCCGGATGTGCTCCTTTATTATCAAGCAACAAGATTGCTTTCTGAGGAAGATTACTTTTTTTTAAATGTGCTTTAACTCCGGGAACAAAGATATAAAAAAAAAAACACTTCTTAAAAATATCTTGCGTCATCCAGGAACTTTTTTTACTGTAATAATTGACAGGCAGTGCTTTCATGTTAATATTCTTAAAAGCTCTAGTATTCAGGGCGCGGTGGCTGCAGTTTAGCTGACGTCACACAAGCATTTTTCTCGGAATAGCGCCGCCTCACTCTGGTTCACTGGACATGCGTGTTTTTGTTGTTCGTTTCAGATTGAAAAAAAAATGGAAAGGGGGGGGGGTGGCGGTTAACCGAAGGTGGCGGTTGATCGAATGGCGGATAATCGGAAGTCTACTGTATATATTTTTTCCCAATGTATTTTTTAAAAATACAACTGATTAACAAAATTTGCAATTTTTTTTCAGTCACTGATTGGCGAAATTCACAATTTTTTCTGCGATCGATTCACGAATTTCGCAGTTTTCTTTCGTGATCGTTGGACTGAAATTGCAGTTTTATTTCAAGATCGAAAATTGCAGTTTTATTTCGCAATCACCTTAAGAAAATTGCAGTTTTATTTCGCAATCGTCTGACGAAAATCACAGGTTTTTTCGCGGTCACTTGCTGATAATCGTAGTTTTATTTCTCCAATTTATGACAAAAATCTTGATTTTATTTTGCGACCGTCTCACGAAAATCACGGTTTTATTTCTCGATCGTCTGATGAAAATTTTCAGTTTTATTTCGCAGTCGTTTGACGGAAATCACTGTTTTATTTCAAAATTGTTTGACGAAAATGACAGTTTTATTTCAAGATTGTTTGATGAAAATTACGGTTTTATTTCACGATTGCTTGATGAAAATTACGGCTTTATTTCGTGAATGTTTGACGAAAATAGTTTTAAATCGAGGTCGCTTGCCGAAAATCGAGGTTTTATTTCGCGATCGTCAGATGAAAATTGCAGTTTTATTTAGCGATCGTTTTACGAAAATCGTGGTATTATTTCTCGGTCACTTGCTGAAAATCGTAGTTTTTACTTCGAGGTCGCTTGCCGAAAATCGAGGTTTTACTTCGAGGTCGTCTGACGAAAATTGGAGCTTATTTCGCAGAAATCACGGTTTTATTTCGGGATCGTTTGACGAAAATCGTGGTATTATTTCTTGGTCACTTGCCGAAAATAATAGTTTTACTTCGACGTCGCTTGCCGAAAATCGAGGTTTTACTTCGAGGTCGCTTGCCAAAAATCGAGATTTTATTTCACAATCATTGACGAAAATTGCAGTTTTATTTCTCGGTCACTTGCCAAAAATCATGATTTAACTTCAAGTTCGCTTGCCGAAAATCTAGGGGTGTTTTTTGTGAGAGTCCGATGAAAATCGCAGTTTTTTTTCTGTGATCACTTGACGAAAATCTTAATTTCAGATCGTGGATTTGATTTTTAAAAATAAAAAAAGGGGAAATCTGCCATTTGGTGGAAAAATGGCATTCCTGGGAAAAAATGGTGCAAAGAAATCCGATTTCACCATAGAAAAGAAAAAACAAAATGCTCGTTTTAGAGCACAAATAGTAAAAAAAATGCATTTGTAGCAGATATTTTCATTTGGAGCAGTTTGGTGCAATTGGAGCAGGTCTGTGACCCCTGACATTAGATATAATAATGCATTAGTAGATAAAGGTTAACTGCCAGAAATTTTATTCTTTTCGTGAGTTAAGCATTTTGGTTTGTTTTATCAGCAAGAGTCAAAGGAAAAATCTATGACACTGCAACTGAGATTTGTCGCTGACATTTGCAAATTGTTGCACATTTTGAAAAAAATTTAAATAAAATAAAAGCGAGTTATTAGCAAGTGATTAGAAGAATGGCATTTTTTTCCTCCTTTCCAAGTAGCATAAAAGGTCTCTTTTCGGGAGTGTCCATTATGGAGGTCTTATTGTATACATATTTTTAACCTTCAAAAATATTGTGGACATTCTTTTTAAAAAGCGGTCAACCTGTCCAAAAGCCCAACCTGCAATAGTCAAAACCCAACCCGAAACAATGAAAGTCAACCTGACCCAAACCCAAGCCGCAACGAAAAATTATAGCTCCAACCCAACCCGAACCGTGGGTCGGGTGCGGGTAACATGACCTGATGCAGGACTCTAATCAAAATTTAACATTTGTAATCTTACCAGGAAACCACGCCATTAGTGTAACAATGAAAAAAAATCTAAATAAGCAGAAAGCAAGAGAGCATAGTGAAACGTGTTTTTTGATGCATAAATCATTTTCTCTCGTCTTCCCATTATCGAGTTATAAGGTCTTAAAATTTGCTAATTTACTTATTTAATAGGATGGAAGGAGGAGTCAATATTTTTCAACATAACATCATCAAATTCCAGTCACTTGTCCATTTCCAGTTTAGTCGCCAAAATACTCTGACATGATTCACTATGCTTGGTACAAGTCTGTGTTAGTGCAAACTCGGCCACTTCCATTTGAAACACCCTTGCAATTTTGTTTTTCATAGGATGTTGACCATTGTAATCACTGCACTAGATTTAAGTTCACGAAATGTTCTTGGTGCCACAATTTTCTATGCTTCAATCATTTTTTGGTTTAATTAACATTTATGTCAATAGCATTTTTTTTTTTCGGTCTTCTTTTCTTTTTATATTACTAGGGGGCTCTGCCCCCTGTTCGCTACACTCACCAACCCCCGTTCTGATTTCACAGCCTCTTAAAACCTGGTAATGTATCCTGTTTTAAAAAGATGATGATATCACGAACGGCAACTTTCTTCTGTAATCAGGTTATAATGCTTTTTCATTTAATTCATCTTTTTTATTTTTAATATTCATGTGTAAACACAATTTTTATGACGTAATTTTCTTTATTTCCTACTTTCAACACGTGATCATTTAATTATTATTTTAAACTTTCCTTATTGTTTTAATAGTCTCGCGCAAATACATTTTTTATTTGAGATAAAACATAATCCTTTGCGCTTATTTAGAAATTAGCAACAATATAAAAAAATGACTTTTTCAATAAAAGATTTTTTACTCGATTTTTTGAGTTTTTATTATCCGACCGTGATAATTTTTTTAATTTCTGAAAGCTTGTTATATTTCGCGTCTGGTGGTATGATTTTCGAATCCGTAGGATGTTTAGAAAAAAAGTAATAGCTCTTCAAAAAAGTCCCTAGTAAAAAAGCGATGACAATAACCCGGAATATCTACGCAGAATTTGATTGGTCCATTTTGTTTTTGGCTCAGTTCCAGATTACTTTTTTTTAATATAGAAGGATTATATCTAAATATGCTTTGTATTTTAAAATAATCTGATTATTAAAATTCCTGAATCAGAACCACGCCTTTTCTTCCTAAATTAAATAAATAAATTAAACTAAGAATTTATATCTCAATAACAGGCAGACGAGGGCAAATGATTTATGTGTCAAAAAACACATTTCACTATGCTCTTTCGATTGCTGCTTACTTAGATTTTTTTCATTATTACACTAAGGCGTGGTTTCCTGATTAGTTGTATTGTGAACTGTGCTACACTGCTAAACAAACTACTGACACAAATAAAATCCCACTTATTGGCAAAAAATTTAATCATTCTGGAAATAAAACTTTTAACGTTAATAAAGTCTTATGTCTTTTTGTATATTTTGTAAAAACCACATTACACAACTGTCTATACTTTTCAAATTACTGAATTTTTATTTCTTTTGTGACTTTTGTCTTACGCAGTATAACAAAATGAGAGAAAATAATACACAACAATTTAAAAACAGACTTTGTTGTATATATTTTTTTCTTTTCTTTTTCCTTTTCTCTTTGTTAAAATCTCAAACTGCAGAAAATTCATAAAACTTTATAGAGAATAAGATTAAGAAAAAGTTAAAAAATAGTATTTTTTTTTTTTTTTTACATCCGTACTGAATACTAGAATTGAAGGAAGTAGAATAGGTAAAGATAGATTGTAAATAAAATAAACAAAACAAACACATCCACAGCAATTAATAGTTTTATTTCCTTGTCAGGGTTACATTAATCAATGTGCATATCATAATGCTCTCTTTGGTAAATAATACCAGATCAGCTAATTTATAACGCGACATAAATAAATAAATAAATATTTCTTTGCCAAAAATAAAACCTTTATAAGTATCTGACCTACTTATAAGACGACTAGATTCTTTGCATATTGGTTCTGCGATAAAACAAGAAATGCCATAATAAAGAGTCTTGAATCAAACCTTCTTCTTTACTTTTACAAAATTAGACAATTTTCTCGAATAAAAACTTCACTTTTTCAAGGGCTTCATAAATATCACCTGAACACAATAACAATTAAAATTAAAAAGCCCCTTTACAAAAGGATTAAGACTCTTTATGCATATTCGTCTGCATACCCCAATAAATTAAATAACAAACCCTGATGTGGAACAGTATGCGGTTGCAAAATACAAGAATTGATCAATATAATTGCTTACATTCAGAGAATATAGTAAAGTGAATGTAATAACAATACACCAGTGTTTACACAACACTGTAAATATATATATTTTGATGGTGATCAGTATATTTCTTTAGAAAATAAAAAGATTCTCAATGGGTATTAAATGAATACATTGAAAAATAAAGTATAATAAATTATTTGTTCAATTAAGTTTTTTTTTTTTTCAATTTAAAGCAGAAATTTTAATTGCTTATAAAAATGAACATTCAGAAATATGATTCAAAATTTAATAGTTCACATATAAAATACTTAACAAAGGTAACGAAATATATATTTATAAATTTAACATCTTGATAGGTGTGCCACATTTTAATATTATTTTGGGTTTATACACTGTGGTATGAAATTTAAGCAGAAGAGAACCCAACCTGTTCAGTTTAAAATGCAAAAAATGATTGCAGTGCCCAAATCTAAATCAACTAATTATTTTTTTCAATGCATAATTTTGATAATCTAAAGAAACATTTGCATAAATTTTTAAGGCCTGATAACAGCTACTACCATACTTCAATTATTATTTTTTTAAAGATGTGGGGAGAGGCGCGTTGAGCTGAATATGGATCAAAGCAATATAATAGAAAATTTCTGAAGGTTAACAAATGTTACTTTGTAGGACATGTGGCACAATTTCCTGAGCAAGCGTAATATTTATATTGAAAGTTAAATGAATGGAAATTACTTGCTTTGTTAAACTGACCAGGAAAATATCAAAATGATTCAACCGACATTAGAGCTTTTATTTTTCTTTCGCTATCAAGGAAAGAATGAAGTGTTTTGTCTTTCTTGCAAATCTGTTTTGTTTATTTTAAAGACACATTTCAGTTCAAATATGAATGTTATGCATGAAATAGTTTTTCAATTATCTATCATTCAATACCAGTCATAAGAATCTCTTCTGAGAAAATTTCCTAAAGAAAAAATTGGAACTTTATAAAGCTCCTACATAGAGTGTAGACAGAATACAATGAAACTGTAGAAAAAACAAACAAAAACAACATGAAATGATCTTCAATGAACAATATAATGTGTCATTATAGGATTGACAGTATACATATCAATATGTATTATGCTGATACAGCATTATCAGCAATTAGATCAATAAATATGAACATTTCACACACATCTAAATAATATATGAATTCAACAAACACAAACAACCTGCATAAATATAAAGTAAAAATAGCAACAACAGCTTAAAATTGACTATAAAAATGCAAAATTCTATACGCAAATAAAGCTCTTTGACATTTAAAAAAATTAAAAGACCTATCCAGAGGTCTAAAAGCACATGAAGACTGAGAAAAACGAATGTCACAAACCTTGTAATAAAACACATCTCCCAAATTAAGATGGCAAAAATGTTAACACTGAAAGAAACAAAGTGGTAATAAAGCATTGCATTACGTGAGGGAAAAAATGAGTAAAAACAAAAACATTTCAAATATCCAAGTACAATGTTAAATGAATAATTTTTTTGAAAAAATGCAGCTAATTTCAGAAGCATTCAATTAATAGTGTCCTTCATCAAGCACAGCATCTGTATGCTCTGAGAAATACAGAAAACTGAATGCACACAAAATATACTGGATGTTTAACAAATTTTTGTTTTTACTGTTACTAGAGGAAACATCTTCAACTGGTATGGTAATTAGCCTATTATTTGTGAAAAACAAGCAGGATTTTTACATGTATGCAAAAGGTTTAAAAAAAAAGAATTAAATTTGTGAATTAATTATCATTAGATAATTCATAGAATAAATCAGACATTTTATTGAAACTATTGAATAAATGAGGGGAACAAGATTATTCATATAATACCCAGAATTTATTTCTTTATTTCACTCAAATTTCTTCTTAAATTGCCTTTTTATAAAATTATTACAAAGTGGGAACACCTAAAAACATTTGATGATCTTCAAATACTAAATTACGAAATGAGATTCACAAAACTATCTGAAAATGTATCTTGGAGAAAACATACTTCAGATTAATTATTTTCATTAATTTATTACTAGAAATATTAACACATATCAAATTTAATTTTGTTAAATGTGATTTTAAAATATACAACGGATATTTCTAGTACTATATGTGATTTTGGGGAGCAATTTTTCAAATTGTAAATAATTAAATGCATAAATTTCCAATTTTATGTCATTCTTAGCTAATAGAATATAATTATTCTCATTACTATATAAAATTAAAATATTTATATCTATTAAATATATAAAAAAAAATATATATATAAGAGATAAATAAAAACCAAGAGTAATCATTCCATGGATTCCTAAAACAATTAAGGGAGATATGAAGATTTAAATTTTTGGTCCAAATCAAAATTACACATATGGAATTACATACACTAAAAAAAGGTGCAATTTTAGAGAGGAAAATGGAAGACAATGAAGAGATTTGTTAAAATAAGAGAATTAGCCATATTTAATCCTCAAATAGCATTCACATTAAAAGACACAGGAAAATAACTCTAGTTGAATAAATGTTCTGCTTAATTATCCAGATAAGGAATAGAAATTAAATTTATTTTAACAATTAGTCATTCAAAAATATTCTTTGCAGTAAATAAATAAAAGAGAAATAAGGTTAAATTGTATGCAATATGGACATTGATGCAAGATTCATATTCATACAACGATGTAAGATATCTTTCACTTTCCTAATTTTGGCTAAATTTAAAGACAGAAATGCCAACTTCTGAAAGTTCTTCATAATAAAATCTGTGATTTTCAATAATCACTCTCAGATTTATGAGTAATTTTGTCAGTAATGCATGATAATTAGATTTTTAGGTAAGTACAAGCTTCTAATTTTACGAGAAAGAAACCTAATTGATTATGGAGAATCCACAATTGTTGGCATTGCTGCAATGATGTTAATTGCAGAAAATGTTTCATTACTTCTACAAGAATTTTTATTAGCTATACACATTAAAATGAATGTATGCATTATTGTAGTTATCAATAAATACTGCTACACATAAAATATGCTAACATCAAAGATAATTTCTAATTGCTGCAAAGTCAGTACAGAGACATCATTAACTAGAGTAAATAGATAAGAGAATCGCACAAAGAGCCAGAGGAATGTTGAAATTTTAAAAGCTATATAAAAAAGTTACTGCCTTAAAAGAAAACACAATACAACTACTTACAATCATTGCTCATGTATTTTGCAACCAGTGACAAAAGTGACAATACAATTAAGTCTCAGTCTTATTAATGAAAAAAAAAAGAAATCTCAAAATGAGCTGTATATTGCTCCATTATAAAATGTAAATAAGTAACAACAAAAGTGACAAAAACCAATCTTGATTTAACAAAACACATAACAGATTTGTTTGATAAGGAATATAACTGTTACACCTTGGTATTATAAACCAAGCAAATACATTGAACACACACTTAAAATATCAAGGAAAGGTAAATAGAGGAGACCAAATAAAAGTCTCATTTTTTATTAATGGTTCTCACTTTCTTGATATAGCAGGCATTTTAACATGTAAAAAACTAAACTCTCTATTTCTGCATAAACTTTACAATTAGTGAATATATTACTTTAACAAAATGTTTCTATGACTTTAAAAATGCCCTAATTAGATGGCTTAAAACAGTATCACTTTTAACATACATATTTTAAGTAACCCATGATATTATTCAAGAGACAAATGCATTGTACTATAAAAGTCACTGTTACAACAATATCCTAAAATTTTGGCACTTGTGGCAAAAGTTCAATTTAGTTAAATTCTTTAACACAAAATACCCGTGACAAGCACAAATTCATATATTTAATCCCTAAAAGGCCTGCAATACTTGGAAATAAGTTATTTTTATACAAAAATAATAAAACTTATAACAACAATTGTGCTGTAAAACTTATAATATAGTAAACAGATTTAATTTATAAAGTAACTATCTCTTGAAATATATTAATAACATCAAATATATTATTACATAATATTTTTAAAATTTTACCTGACAATTTGGTACATCTTACGTAAAAAAATCAATTTCTATTCAAAACACTCTAAAACAAATTAATAAATGGGGAGAAGGAAGAGAAGGCATAAATTAATCTGAAAAAAGAGATGGAGATTAAGATTACTGAATTATAAAAAAAAAAGCTCTTTTTCTGAAATTATGGGATGCTGAAAGGTGTTACTTTTTGATCACTAGTAGAGAAGTCCTACATTTAACACCAGTTCTGTTTTTAGCTGCTTGTATTGATCCAGAATCTTTTGCGACACTAAGCATACCAGGAATTTTACTCAAGTTTTATAAAAATATTTTCATTTGGTACCGATCAAATGGCCAGTTGTTGGTATATTTAGTATTAAGTTGAAAAGTTTTTAGCTCAAGAGAACAAAAAATAATTACAGTAGCACTAAATCAAGCCCAAAATTAAAAACCTACATTGTCTCTTTTACAGCATGTATTTTTGTAATGAATGTGATTATCTTTAGAAAGGTATATCTAATTTGGAGAAAATATTACATTATAAAAGATTTTATTTTATTACAAGCATTATATAATTGTAAAATTATGCAGCAAATACTTCAAAATGTAAACCAAAGTAATGTTAAATAATCACCTTTCATAATAATAATTAAAAAAAAAGCCTCTGGTAAAACAGCAGATATCAAAGTCAACATTTTATTAGATAAAATTGTTTATAAAAATTAAAGCACATTAGCATTATTGTGCATACAAATAATATTGATTTCAATTCCAAGCATCCCAGGCCTTTGCTATTTCTCAAGTACTTTACTTTTATATTGGACGAAACATAATAGCTGCATTAATAAAACTTTCAGGTACACATTAACAATTAATTCAAAATGAAATGATATCATAAATGTAAACTGAACAATATTCATCAACAAAAATAGTCAAGAGTAATTGAAAAAAACCTAAATAGTTTATGAAATGAGCACTCAAAAATGGAATATTTTCAAATTCCCTATTAAATAAAATTATCACAATTAATCCATTTACTTATTAGCACCATACTTTAGTAAGTTAAAGAAACATTCTTTTTCACCCACCATCACAAAGTTAAAAATAAAGATAAAAAATGAAAATTATAAATATAATATATAGTAGTGAATGAATATCACTTTAAGACAGTTATAAATAATCCACCGATTTAAATTAAATTTTTTATACTCAAAAACTTAATACTTTTTCTTCCCAATCATTGTTATTTTTTAAAGTAATGATAATCACATAGAGTGAGTGTGTATTAAAAATAAATAAAAATTTTAGTCGATAAATAAAAAACAGTACTTACACATAAACAACACAGAGATCCAAACATACTAGGTGTTAATAGATTTTTCTTTTTTATTACAATCATAAATAAAGGTTTGTTTTACCAGCAAATATTTCAATATTAAAACTCACAGAAATTTTCAGAACAAAAAACACGCAAAATAAATACTTATACAAATATAAATCAAATACTTTATTTGCCCAAAAATTTAATAAATATTAAAAAAGAAAATAATAATAATAATAAATTAAAGATATAAAAATTCATAGAAAAAAAATCTATTTAATTTTTTACTTTAGTGTTCCATTTGGAACATTAGTCTATAAAAGGTTTACATGAAAGTTACATGCAGTAAGTTTCATGTATTTGCTGTAAAATAAATCTTAAATAAATCTTTACTGTAATTTTTAATTAATCATTGAAACAATTTCTGCTTGAATTTTGAGCATCTTTTAAAATAAAACAATGAATTGTACTAAATTTGTTGCTTATTCTATTTTTATATCTTTAATTAAATGTTGTGGTTCAAATGTTTAAAACTTTCATTAATTTTTACCCCCATTAAATTATTTTTCAGTTAGTCCATCAATACCAATTTTCAAGAAATTACCAATATATCACATAATAACTTTGCATCTCTGATAGAAGTTGTATTAATGATTTGTGCCAATACAATAACAGTACATGATATGATTTCAGACAGGTGGTGGACCTCTAAAGTAATGAAGATGCGGAGAAAGCGAAAAATCATAGTTGTTCATGTTTTCACAGCAATTGGGTTCCATAAGACACGACATACAGTATAAACTAATGAGAGCAAGTTGAATTGGAACAGTAGCTCTCAACGTACGCCAAAAACATGATGCTTTTTTGGAATTTGCACTCTCACTTTTAACATCTTCAATTCCAAGGTTCTTCCTGAAAAAACAAAAGTTTTCAATTTTAACAGTTTTAATCATCATTAGAGCTACTTAAAAAAAAAAAAAAAAAAAAAATCAAAGAAGCTTATAAATCATTTGTGTAAATATCAATGTACAGGAAATAACTTTGTAAAAGTGTAACACATTTCAAAAGAACTTAAGGCTGTTCTAAAATCCAACGGAGACACATTATTTTTTAAATTCATTTTTGTTCAGAAAGGCATGAAATGAGCAGGCGTGGTGATTCAGAAACTTTGTAATCAAAACACGTTTTTGTTTTTCTCGTAAAGGCAGAAGATCTTTCAGAAAAGTGTCAAAGTCGGCGTTTTGAACTGAATTTCTGGCTTCACAATGAGAAAGGAGAAAAATGTGTTGTCACGTGCACGAACTGCTTATAACTCGATAAGCAATTTATTTATTTAAAAAAATCTTTTTTCGATTCCAAATTGCTTCAACAGTCAGGTCTGCCAATTTTATGTCTTTTCATTTAAAAATGAATCAGAAAATGTGTCAAAGTTTTGCGTTATTGAGCAGGTCATTTGAGTCATCACCTTAAGTCTTTTTTCATTGAGTGTAAAAAGATATGCTGCCACTTTCTCAAGCATTTCTTTCCTTTATTTTTATATTATGTAACAAAAGACTTATTTTCAGAGCTAAATCATTTCTCTCTCTTAATGTCACACACACACAAAATACAAATAGATATTCTACAAAGTATTCATTAATAAATTAAGAATTTTAAGATAAGCAATTTAAGAGAAACTGAGTAAAATTCTTTTGAAGATTTATCAATATAATGGAATGCCAGATTATTTTATCAGTTACCCAGCCAGCTAACAACTGTGTTACACAGTGATTTTTCTCCCCCCCCCCCAAAATAAGCTGTTTTCTTCACTGATATTTTGTTAAGTAATGATAATTATTTATAATGTTAATTACATAACATACAGAACATTATTTGAAAAAAAAAAAAACTTATAAAAATTTACATATTTTAACTACCATTATAAAGAATAATTTATGCATAGTATGGTTTAAATGTTAAATTATGTCACAAGATGTAATAAAACTTAAATGCAAAAGAAGAAAAAAATTACTTTATATTCAGAACCGGTGGGCTTAAGAGACGAACAGGATCACTAAAATCATCTTTTTCATCTTCTATAACACATTGTACAGAGGCTTTGGCAGATTCCTCAATTTCAAACAAAACATCATGTTGGTCGGCCACCTGAACTTCAGCAGCTGTGTTCTGAAAGAACTCCTCAGTACTTACCTAAAACGAAATTTAAAAAAATGTTTCAAGTTACTATATAAAATTATCTAAACAAAAATAAATAAATAGATTGGCTAAGAATTACTATTATGAGCAAAAGAAATCAGGAATAAGTTTAAGTTCAATGTAATTATGTTTTCTTCAGTGAAAATTCTGGTATGAAATATAGTACATGAAAGGTTTCGGAGAGGTGGGGGTTCAATTGCAGTCAAATTTTATGGTAAACAAAATTCACAAATTTTTATATGGGATTTGAAAAGGATTTTTGCTAAATTCGCAAGTCAGTGCCAAGTTGGCACTATTTTTTTGCAACTTAATTTTGGTACTACATATTTTGCCAGACGTTACTAAGCTTTGAGTTTATTTGCCAACTTTTGGAGTTTAATTTTGAGATTTTTCTGTGACAAACTGAAGTCATAACATTTTTTCATCTAACATACTAAGTTTCTGAGAATAAATTTTTACCCTCATTAAAATGCACTTCCATAAATAATCATGCATATACGGTATGTATTTTTGTGTGGCTCTGTGTTCATGCAAAATTTTTTCAAGGAATATTACAGAAATCTCGGAAGTATACCTTTGAAATAATATGTCATTAAAATGTATTAAAAAATATATATACAGTGGAACTTCCCTTTAACGAAGTCCCTATTTAACAAAGTTTTCTAATTAACGAAATTTTCTGCAAAACTTTGACTTTGAACACCATTAGCATGTAAATTAATCTCCACACTACGAAAAATATATTCTATATAACGAAGTTTATTCCACTTTTGTACGTGTACAGAATTCAAATTAAGCGATTGCTGTTCGAAGGATATGCAAATTTATTTCAGCGGATTCGATTGTATGAAAATGAACACATTTAAATAATTTCCATTCTGCTTGGTGCTAAATAAAACAATTTTTTTTTCACTCTAAGAAAAACACTTGTGATCACTATTCTCCCACTCCCAGACTCCAGCGCTGACAGTTGGGGGAAGTCAAAATTCCCTTTTTACCTTCAATGATATGGAAGATGAGGTATCGCAATGGCGTCAGATGCATTGAAACAAAAAAATATCTATTAGAGTCAGACAGGTACCATTCTGACTCTCCATTGCTGATAGACAATTGCTTTGTACATCCAAAAGAACGTGCTTCAAAATACAAATCGAAGAACATCAAAGTTATTTTTGTTCCTGCCAATACAGCTAAACTTCAATCATTAGTCTAAGGAATAATAAAAATTCTTGAAGTACATGATCGAAAAAGACAGTAAAAAGCCGACGTAGTGAAAACATTAGTTTGAGATTCTGTGTATCAGAGCTGATGAAAGCTTGAGCCAAAGCTTGGGAATGTAACGTGATTTCATCGACCGTGCACAACTATTTTGTAAAAGACGGCTTCATAATTAAAACTGAATCAAATGCTTCTGAATCCAATACCTGTTTGTCATATTTCAAGAAAAAATTTCATGAATTTAAGTCAATTTCTATTTAACGAATTTTCTTCATAACGAAGTTTTTAAGTGTAACGATGAGACTTCGTTAAATGGAAGTTCCACTGTACTACTCATAGAAGTAACATTTGAGTTCTTCTGTGAGGTCTTGTAAAAGAACTATACAACCATTTTCAACAAAAAAAAAGCTGTAAGTAGCCATAATAACATGTTTAAATTTCATTGTGGTCTGTATTCTAAATATAAATTACAAAAAATACTTTAAAAAATATTATAGTTATTGCTCATAGACTGTAGCATATCTGAATTCTTTAGCATAATCCTATAAAAAAAACTATAAATGCTACACACATACTCTTCAATAGAAAATAAAATATGCAGTCAACCAAACAAAAAGAGTCATCCCATACTATTTTATTACAAAAATATCACATAGAAAAGTGAAAAGAACCATTCATACAGAAATTGCATCTTCTTTAAATCTCTATTTTTAGCCTTCTTAAACCTATATTATTATAAACTAAATATGCTTCAAGGGTAGTCTCCATAATAAAATAGAAATATCAAAATTTACAATACTAACACCTAATTTTGACACCAGGATATGAATATATACCTTCAAATTAAAGTCCTGTGTGAGTTTGGGTTATCGTTATACCCAACTCAAACTTGCACTATAGGTGCAGATTCACGGTCGCCAGTCGCCACGTGGCGACTAAAGTTTTTGCTGTGGCCACTAACTTTCGGTGTTTAAGTCGCCATGTGATTTAAAAGTGATCAATTTCTAGTATTCCGAGTCACTATCATGAAATTGATTTTTTTTTTTTTTTTTTTTTTTTTTTTAAAGATTAAGAGCAAAACACATAACAAACTTTATTATCTTCTTTTAATAACAATTCAGAATTATCTGTTTAACACAGCAAACTATTAAATATATTCGAATAGCAATGACATTCGTAACAGTTTGAGTCTGATATTTTACATAATCTGTGATTAACGACAACAACAATAAAAAAAAGTCTTATAGAAAAACAAATGTTTGGAGTGTATTAATTTTTATAGTGCAAAATGATATCACACATTCAGATTTTCTTTTATATGTACTTTTATATGTATATGGATGGCAAAATCAAAATAAGAAATATTGTTTTTTTTATATTCTTCGCTATTATGATTGCTTAGCTTATACATTTTTTTTTTAACCGTGTCTTATCTTCTGACTGTATATGATTTAAGATTTATATTAGACTTAATTAATATTCAGATTTTGTTTACATGTCTGTATATTAAATAACTTACTTTACACTTTGAATTCCTGAGTTTTTTGTTTAGTTTTTTACTCCACATAAACACTATTGTTTTTGTGCGTTTGTTTCACAATTGTGGCCACTGGATTTTTTGAGTTTAGGAGCCACTGGCTCCTTGCAAATTTTGGGAATCTGCACCTATAACTTGCACCCCATACCAAAAAAAAAAAACAGCAATTTGCCATAAAAGAAAATTGATACACAATTTAATGTAATTATGGAAAAATAGTCCATAATCATCAATTTTATTGTGTATGTTGAAAAATGAACTTGTAAACCTTCCTTCATATTCAAATATATACTTTTTCATCTGAAACAATATTCTGGACTTTTTTGAAAAATCAGGTTAACCCAAACTTGACCTGTTAGAATCAAAACTCAACCAGAAAACAACTGGAACGGAAACAAAGTCCATCAAACCCACAACAACAACAAAAAAAATTAGTGCCAACTAAACCAGACCTGACCCAAGAATCAGGTTGGAGGCAAATAAAATCGGGTTACCTGACCCTATGCAGGACTCTACTTCAAATTAATTATAAATTTTATAAATTTTCTATCAATAGTTTTGAAAATATTCACAGTTACAAATTGAGCTAATTCGGAAGAAGGAACAGAGGAAGAAACCTAGGCTCAAATCTGTTACTGTAAGTTTCAATTTTAATACCAATTTTATTAATATTTTTCAATAGGCAATATTAGTGTTCGAATAAACATTGAACAAATATTCCAACAAATAATAAAGAATACTGCAGTGCTGTTTCGTATCATATAAAAATAACGCTACATCTTTCTATTTTATTATTATTTTTATTTATTTATTTAACAACTTTGTTGATTAATTGTTTTAAAATTCACTGCTTAACACCCTCCTTTCTTTATTCGGTGCTTTATCCTGAATTTGTTTGTTTCATTCTTCACACATTCCTTTGCTCTTTCCTTCCAAATGGATTGTTCCTTTCCTTCTGCGCTTTTATATGTGTTTCTGTTTTCTTCCCTTTATGCAGCTGTCTTGAATCATGTGTTGCTTTTAGACCTGATGAAGGATCAATTTTATGTGTTTCAAAACAGTGCTGTAGTGTCTATTGTATTGTGTTTTTACTGCGATATCAAAATTTTCAACTTTATTTACCTGTTGACAGTTCTGGGTGCTTTTTTACTACTTAATGGAGAATACTATTACATCTACCCTATATATATAAAATCCTAATGAAACGAATTTGTGAAACGATTTTATGAAATGAATTTATGAAACGACTGATTATGTTTCAGGGGTATTTTTAATAAAATATTAAACGCTTGATGGTGAAATTAATACCAATTCAGGGCTGCCACTGCCAAATGGCATACAAAATAGTTGCTTTAGTAGCCTACAATGAAAAAAATAGTAGCCAAAATAGTAGCATTTGCACAAAAATAGTAGCCAAAATAGTTGCATGCTTACTTAAGAAAAGAGGGGCAAGAATCCTTATTTCCCATAAAAATAACATCATGAAAATCCACATTTTCCCTACTACATAACTGCCAACTAAATTTCATTGAAAATCAGAAGATTTTGGACCAAAAATCAGAAGAAATCAGAAGATTTTGACAAAGAAATCAGAAGATTTTGACAAAAAATCAGAAGAAATAAGAAGATTTTAAAAATTTTATAAAACTTTCAACATGGATAAAATAAAACTAGCTGGGATCATAATAAATGAGCAAATTTAAAAGATAAGCAAGAGTAAAATAAAATAGTCACTAATTTGCAAGTAAAGAATGTATATTACAGACAGAAAAGAATAACTTCAATATATAAAAAAAATTACTACTACAAAAAAAAAAAAAGAACATTCATAATAGATTTTTTACTTTTCATTAAAATACACTTAAAATTTCAGCTTCCTAACATTTAGTAACCAAGGATAACTGATGTTGATGCTGAGGGCCGTGATTTGAATATTGGTGTTAAACTAGTTAACTGGTGGTGTTATGCAACACCACTTAAACAATTCAACCAGTAAAATATTTTTTGTCGCCATATACAACCAAAACTGAGTAAAAATATTTATATTATTCAAAATTGACAACACATGAACCATTAAAATATTTGCAATAAATACTGTATATTATATGATAGAAAAAAAAAAAACACGTGAATAGAAAATTTACTAAAACTTTATTATATATTACTAAAAAAAAATGAGTAGAAAAAAATTATTTTGACAACATGTTCATAGTAGATTGCTTAGCTTTTTTTTAAAAAGTTATTAGAAAATTGTGCTTTATAACATTTATTGTCAGTAAATGATTTCGCTAACAAAATATTTTCTAGAGTTTTCGTCATCATTGATGAGCTGAACAGAGTCATATTTTTCTTAATCAAACTGAAAATACATTTGCATTCAGCACTGCTGTGAGGAATAGTCAATACAGCTTTTAATACTTTGCAAATCCTACCATATTTCAAAATTTCATCAATGGAACACATCTTTCCTAACATGGCACGAATTTGCATGTGCCATAATAGGTATTTTTCTGACATTGAAGTCTTGTGAACTGATTCTGTAATACGTTCCAAGTTACATCATCATCTTCATCATTTTATTTAAAAAAAGGAAATTTTTCCACAAAAAAGAAAAAGTTACATTGTAAGATTTTTTTTTAAAATTCACTACTCCTATTTTAAATGAAAGCAAAGTAAACTTTATTTAAATCTGAATTCTTCTCCTTTTAGAAAACTAAAGGTAGTTTTATTTTTTAAGCAACTTGTTATGCATCTTTATAAATCCTTGGCTTAAAGCTTTCTTTAAATATAAGTAAAGGTATTTAGTTTTACATTGATGCATTTTGGTTTTTCAACATCTCTTGAATAAACATACTCACGTATCTGAAACGGCCAGCGCTAATGTTTTCATTCACGATCTTTCAGTTCAAAATATGTTACTTGGTAACATTAAGTAACCTGTGATTTTAAGATCGCACTAATCACCGTAGTCGGCTATTCGCAACTTGCGGTACTCGTAGCCAATGGCGTTTCAGATGCGAATTTGTGTACCTCTAAATGGCAACATGTTTATGCAAAACATTCGCCGATGGTGTGTTTAAAAGACTGGACTTTCCAGGATGCTTTGCCTTCACTTTTCCTTCCTCCAGCTTGTAATGCTGGTTGTAATATAAAATGTAGCTGCATATTATTTTTCTTCAGTTCGTTTATTTAACAGCGAAGTTATGCTGTCTTATTGTATGTCATCATGTTTATAATAAACTACTATGATTTTAAAGGAGCTGTTACTTTTAAGTCTTCCACATGTCACATGAAACACAGTTTTTTATTGGTACGGCCAACACAACTGATAAAAAAATTTCCTGTTAATAGATAATGTACCACTTGTTCTTCATTATTTAGATAAATTTGTTATCAAATAGATGATCCATTAATTTCGAAAATTTAAATTCAAAGTTCAGCAAATTTATTATTATTATTAAGAGAAAGCGTGCTAATGGTTATACTGGATCCTCTGCAAGCATCAGCTGAGAGACAGCTATCGAGTTTTCCTAACTTCAACATCATAATGATTGAAAATTCCACCCCCCCCCCTCCTTCCTATTGGCACCGAATTCCAAATATATACTATAAGTTGCTTTGGTGGCTGGGCTGCTAAATTTAACAGATGACAAGAAACAGCCACTAAAAAAATTTACTTCTGCAATTTCTTCAAATATTTCTGAACACCATTTTTTCATTTAAAAAAGAAAAAAAAATCAGAAGATTTCATCTTCTGATCAGAAAATCAGAAGGTAGAGTTGAAATTAAGAATTCTGAAAAAATCAGAAGAGTTGGCAGGTATGCTACTACCATCCAAATTTTCTACTTTTTGTATTTTAATAATAAAATCACACACACAAACGGAAAGAAAGAAAGAAGAAATTTTTTTAATTATCATCTGAGATATACGATCAGAATGCAGTTTGGTTTTTCCAAACTAAATTGAATATATTCTTATCTTGTGCTTGAGCATTACTGTGAGGCAACAAAAAACAATACAATTTTTATTGCATGTTATTAGCTGCAATTTTAATTCCATTTTGTAAACAAAAATTAACTGAACCAATTGAAAGTGGTTTTATCAAAAAAGGATGCATTTGATAAAGAAAATACGTGTACATAGTAACCTATTCTTTAGAAGAAATTTTTGTAAAATAAAATAGCAAAATCGTGCGAAAAAAATAAAGTATGATTTTATAGACACCAATGGGCCAAATAAAGCTATCTAAATAAGTAAAAAAGGCAATATTCTAAATGTTTTTCTCAACATTTTAAATCTGTTATTAAATTGAAAAACTGCGATAGAAAACAAGATTTTCTTATTTCTAAGTAGCATTTATTTCAGCTCGTTTATTAATTTAAATTTTTGGAATGAAGCATTTATACGAGGTTAGAAACAAATACAATTCACGCAGCATAGTGAACAAATCTACAGTTAATTGTTTGTGGTTCATATGACAGTTAAAGGGTTAAATGCCTTTAAAAACAATCAAAAATTGGACTGGTTCATGAATATATACTGTAAAGCATAAGGGTTATGGGTGGTAGCCAAACCAAAAATCAATAATTAGTTTTCCACTGAAATTTGGATGTTGGTATCTTTGCACTACATTTATATTGAAAGAGTATTTTTTTTTTTTCAAATGGAAGTTTTTACATATTTTAAAAATTGCATAAAAAACTTAAAAAATTTATACGGAAATATTAGATTAGGGTATTGGGTTAAAAAATTTGCAGTGCTGAGTTTTTTTTATTTATTTTTTTTTTTTACAAAAATAGTAGCTGGGACTGGAAAATCGTCTCCTTTTTTCTGGTTTTCTTCTAAAATAGTCGCTTTTGAAGGTTTTTAGGCTAAAATAGTAGCCATAGTTGCCTGATGCTGAAAATAGTTGCTTTTAGTAGCATTTTAGTTGCAAATGGCAGCCCTGCAATTGTTCATAAAAATCTGCGGATGTCAAAACTGGTAATAGAATTTTGAAATTGGAATTAGTTTTCAAGATATTAATTTTTTTCTAATTTTAATGACATTTCTGTAATGATGGCAACTAATTACTCAGTTTTTTGTGACAAAAAAAGAGAAAAAAATTGAAAAGGATCCCTTAGGGATTATTGATTTCTTTTTATTCGTCATTTTCAAATTGAAATTGAATTTATCTTTTATTTCAATCGATAATGAAGACAAGATTGTAATTAAATTATGTTTTTCAGGAAAATTAAAAAAAAAAAAAAAATCACATTTCTATCGTCAGGATTCAATCGTCTGTCAGCATTTAATTTAATTTATAAACTGAAAATATTTTGAATAAATTCGTCCAAATGACATCATTTATGTAAACGCAAAAGAAAGGGGGGGGGGAAGGAATTAACAGTAATTATTATTTATTGATATCATTTTGTTATTTTTTTGTAAAATTTAATTAAACGAATTTATAAAATCACTAATTCGGATATTTGAAACGAATATATAAAATAATAATTGCCCAATGAAACGGAAGGAAAATAAAATATCCTGCTTGATTTTCTTTCCAATTTTAATGAGAATATGACATCAATTATGGTAAAATGACATTTACTCCTTTCTCTCTTTTATTGGCAGCAAGGAAAAAAATGCTCCCTATATATTAGAGAAATGCTATTAAAGTTTAAAACAAATGAATATTTCAGTAGCATTACTTTAATAATGAATTATATGTTTACACATAAATAACAAAGAGAAGAAAAAACTACAAATAATTAAATTACTATACCATACCTGCCAACTTTTCAAAATGGCAAAGTGTAAAATAACGTGTGAAGTGCATTTCTTGCAATTTTTTCTTTCATAAGAGCATATTACACATATAACACATTATATAAAAAAGATATAAACAGCACACATACGGGTATTTGAATGTTCTACGCAGCCAAAAGTGAAATTATTAAAGTACTAAAGCCGTTAAAAAGAATGACAACCTGAGTTAGAGGACAGTTTCAAGAACAATCTCCAACTGCTCCCACCTTTCCCCTGCGCATGCGTTCAGTTCAACTTTAGTCGGAATGCTATCGTTCAACTTGTTGTTTGTGTCTGTTCTCGACGTTCGTGTAAAAACATTAACTTTGCAGTGAAATATTTATTATTTTACGTTTATTTTGAAAGTGTTTGTGATGGATCCTGATACAACAGGTAATAATGCAAAACTTTAATGTATTTTTTTGTTGTTTTATCATTTCGAAGTTTAGTTGTTGTACTTTGAAGGTACCCTCATATTAGAGTAAGATTATTTCTAAAATATTGTATTTAATCGAGTGTTTGTTGTACTATCCAGTCAGATCCTGTAATAATTTCTAATTGAATCGAAAGTTTGAAGCCTTGAGTAGGGAAAAATCAAAGAAACTGCCGCGGAAAAGCGCGGATGTGTATGTTTTGGTGGTTTGAACTTATTTTACCAAATATGAAAAAAAATTGACTATCGTAAATAGCATTCTAAAAGAAAATATTTTTATTGTGGGTTCCCAAGGTGCCTCGGGAGTAAGGATTGTGACCCGTAAATATTTGTTTGATCAAATGCAGGGCTTTTATTTTCCCAATTTAGAAGATAAATTAAATTTCTTAAAAGGTCAACTAATATCGGGTGAAGGTTACACAGAAAATCAAATTGAGAGGTTAAAACGCAATTTCGCACGCTTTAAATCGCAAATTAAGCAGAGATGGTTAAAAGCCCATAAGAAAAAAGACGTATTTCTTAAAAACAATCATTCTTGGCTAGAAGGAACATTTGAGATACCTGTGATGCCACAGCCTCGGCCTGGACGACCATCTAAATTATTTGTAGAATCAAGTGAGAGAACTAAGAGGAGGAAAACAGAAAAAGTACGATCTTCTTTAGAAAAAGATGTAATCATTCATGCTGCTCAAGTTGAATTGCAGAAATCTGGAAAACGAGATGCTTCTGAAATACTCAAAGAAATCATTAGTAGCCCGAAACGTGCAACAAAATATAAAAAGGCTTTTTCTAAATCACAGAGCGAAAACATTGACTCACTCACGCCAACACAAGCATTGTCCATGTTTGTAGAAGCCGATTTAACGCGTCGACAATACGAAATAGTGAGAAACACCAACAAGAAATTCTTTCCTTGTTATACCTTGTTACAAAAGCGAAACAAGAATGCTACCCACCCCCAGAGTCATGCAGAGTAACAAGTACTTACGCCGAAATCGATTTACAGCCTTTGGTTGACCATACAGTTAAGCGTTTATCCATGTTCCTAGAAGAGGTTCTAACAACAGTGAAAGAACAAGAACGAGAAAGTTTAAAGCTAATTTCAAAATGGGGTTGTGATGGCTCACAACAGTCACAATTTAAACAGAAATTTGTAAATGATGCTGACACAGATGCGAACATATTCCAAAGTTGTTTTGTCCCTTTACGATTAGTTTCTGGTAGTGAAAACGAAAAGCTATTATGGGAAAACCCAACACCTTCTTCACCTCGATTTTGCCGTCCTATAAGATTTCGTTTTGTCAAAGAAAATACTGATGTTACGGAGGAAGAAATTAATTATATAAAAAATTCTGCAATGTCACTAAACGCCACAGAGGTTAATTTAAATGGGAACAGGTTCTCAGTCAGTCATGTATTCATCATGACAATGGTAGATGGCAAGGTCTGCAACGCTGCGACAGGCACAAAATCCACAAGTCGATGCTACATATGTGGTGCAACTTCTAAGGACTTCAACAAAATTGATATACAAAAAGAAATAAATTCTGAAGCTATCGAGTTTGGCCTTTCAATTTTACACGCTAGAATTAGACTTTTTGAAAGCATTCTCCATTTGGCTTATAAGTTGCCAGTAAAGAAATACAGAGAGTGGAAGACTGAAGCAGAGAAAAAAATTTAACTGGATAAAAAACTCGAAATACAGAAAAGATTTCGCGAAGAAATTGGTTTATTGGTAGACATACCAAAGGCAAATTTTAGCAATACCCAATTAGCAATGACGGTAATACGAGTAGGAGGTTTTTTGAAGACCCGAAATTGGCTTCTGACATAACAGGCATTAGTTATGACCTAATATACCGCTTAAAAGTCATACTGGAGACAATTTCAAGTGGACACATAATTGATCCGGAAAAATATGAGAAATATGCATTAGATACTGCTCGCTTATATGTAGATTTGTACCACTGGCATCCAATGACTCCAACAATGCACAAAATATTAATCCATGGTGCAGTTATCATTAAAAACGCATTGTTGCCCATTGGGCAGCTTTCAAAAGAGGCCGCAGAAGCGCGCAATAAGCATTTCAGGTTATACCGACAAGACTTTCGCGAAAATTCTCAAGGGAAAATTGCAACCGAGATATTTTGAATAGGCTTCTTTTAACATCAGACCCTGTTATAAGTAGCATGAGAAATTTAAAAGGAAGAAAGATGAACTCCTTTTTGCCAGAGACAATGGCTCTCCTTTTGCCTGCGAAGCCCAATGTTCATGATGAGTCTACAGATAGTGACGAAGATGAACAATAGTTTTTTTTTTTTTTAAGTTTGTGTTTTATTTTAATATATCCTCTTTATAAATTTAATAAATGTATTTTTTCTTTGAATTGTATTCTTTAGAATAGATATATAACATAAAATAATTTTGGCCGTGTAGATAACGCAAATACCCGTATGTGCAGCATTTAAGCATGTAACAGATGAATGTTGTTAAATAATATACTAATATTTTGATATGAAACATATACAGATAGCTTCTTTGTTGTTGTTGTTGTTGTTTTTTAAGAAAGTCTAAGCAAAAACATTACCCAAAAAATGACTTCCATTTATATACAATGAAAATGAAAAGATTTTGTATGGTATCTTTTGAATACGAGCCCTTGATTCATGATTTTAACAAGATAAAATATTCCTTTACATTCAGCAACTATCATTAATAAAAGAAGTTAAAAAGTATTTCCCAAATTTAGGGAGTAAAATAGAGCTTAGAAGAAACTTTGCAAGAAAGTGTAAAAATAAACATTCTAAGTGTAAAAGTGTAAAAAATGGTCAAAAAGTGTAAATTTTACACCTAAAGTGTAAAAGTTAGCAAGTATGCTATACTCAAAACACACTTAAGGTTTAAATTACGTTATATATTAAAATGATTTTCGTTTCTTTTCCAATTTAGGAGCCTTCGCGCGATACAGAAAGTGACCTTGGCGATGAATTGAAATTCGGCAACATGTTTTCTAACAATCTATTCGCTTTTTGATATACGCAAGCAATTATTTCGATATTTATACAATTTATTTAATATAAAGAAGATATTCATCTATCTTTATGTACAAAATGAGGTAAATTGAAAGACAATTATAAATAAATTGTATATATACATATAAATACATGTATAAACAAGCATAAAAGTTCGTTGCTTTTCCAGTATATGGGGCCTTGACGAAACAGAGAAAACAGCCTTGGCGGAAAAGGAAATTTGGCAACATACTTTCTGTCAACCTATTCACTTTGTCATTTCGTATACAGAAGCATTTTTTCAATATTTATACAATTTGTTTAGCGTAAAATGTCATTTATCCTATTTTATATATAATCAGAAGTAATTTGTATAGAAAAAACAATAATAATATACGTATAATTAAAATACGCATATAAACAAAAAAATCGTCAAATTTGTTTCCATGGCTGTTTATGTCATTTGGCACCAAATCTCACTTTCTGATGCCCGAATTGCGCCAAGCTTTTTAGAAAAGCGTCAAGACCCCTATAATAGAAAAGCACCAAAAGTTCATTGGGTTTGTTTTCATAACTTTTGGCAACAAATCTATGTATATTAACGAATCTATCCCTTTTTGAAGCTCGAATTACACCAAACCTAAAAGCAAAGGATCCTATACTGGAAAAGTACCCGATTTTCTTATGGACAATATTCAAGTGACATAACATGGTGTAAAATTATCACAGATAGCAAATTTGTTTAAATATCTCATCAATTGATGCCGAATAAATGCAGGCATGCATGCACAAAATATTTAATTAATTTTGTATGATAAATATTTATTAGAAAATTCGTATATACATATTAATTAAAATAAATAATTTACATATTTAAAATAACATGAAAATATGCATGATGGTGCACAAAAAGAGAGAGAAAATTAAAACCTGTTACTGAAAATGTCTATAACATAGTACTTTTCAATACCGTGGTTCTTAATGTTATTCACAAGCAGATGGAATTTTTCTCATCCTTAAACGCAAAGGAAGAATAGAATACAGATCGTTGTTATAAAAGTCCGAGAGGTAGCCACAATTTAAACCTAACCATTTTATACAAGCTGGTTTTTAAGGTGTACTTGATTTTACTTATAAATTCCGAAAACAGTCATCAGTAGTCGCAACAGCTGTGTATGAGACCATGATAATCAAAAAATGCCCCATTAAAACATTAAAAGCATGGCAACCCAATTACAGATTTACCAATATTTTTAAAACAAAGCTTGCTGTCATGTTTTTAGAAGCCTCGAAGTCCGAGCGGGGGTTGGCGAGCGTAGCTCGCAAGGGGTAGGCCCCCTAGTTTATTAATAATTTTTATGAAATAAATATATCTTTTTCAATATCTATATGGTCTATGATGATTTTTTAAGCATAACTGAAAACTACTTAGAGGAATGAGCTGAAATTTTGTACCCACATATTAGAAATGTCCAGAAATCTATTACAGTTAAAAAATATTTATAGTTACAATTAAATACTTGTTTCAAATATTAATTTCATACATAATATTTTATGATACAAATTACAAAATTTTATCACAATTATGTATGTTTGGGATACTTAACTCTTTTGCATAATTTTAAGAGCAAGGATAAGCATGTGGTGCAGAAAAAATGTCCTAAAGTCAATTATCCACAATAGTGCATTTGGAAACTTTCAATAAATCTATGAGATTTATGTTAAATTTGATTTTTTTTTCTTTTAGATAGCTCTTTTTAAGTTAAAAGAACCCAAACCCGATATAGTAAATTTTGTCAATGTTTATTTGAAATTCGTACAGCTATTTTTGCATTTTTTACGATTTTATTAATGCGATTTTTAGAAATTTTTTTATGTTTTGAGACGATTTTTCCACATTAGTAAAAGGAATTCAGTTTCAAACTTTTAGCTTAATAGAGTAAATTTTGTTCTATTCAAATTTTGGAATTTTTAGTGATTTTTAATGAAATTTTTCTGTGAATTGTTAGAAATTTTTCACATTCTGCGGCGATTTTTTGACATTCGTAAAAGAATTTCGCTCACAATAGTTTTAAATTCACCATAGTAAATTTTGTCCTCTGCGATTTTTAATGTGATTTTTAGTGTTTTCTGGCATTCTGAAGTGACTTTTTGACATTTGTAAAAGAATTTCAGCCCACTATGGTAAATTTGTCTTCTTTTCAATAAAATTTATTCGAAATTCGTAAAGGAATTCTTGAATTTTTCTATGCAACTTTTTTTTTTTTTTCATGTTTTGAGGCGATTTTTTGAAATTAGTAAACATGAATTCGGTTTCAAACTTTTAGTCTAATATAGTAAATTTTATCCTACTCGATTTTTGGTTGCTTAGCGAATTTTATTATGATTTTTAGCTATGTTTAGCATTTCGCGGCAATCTTTTGACTTTCATGAAAGGAATTCGGTTTCAAACTTTTAGCTTAATGTAGTAAATTTTGTCCTTCATGATTTTTGAAGTTTTTATGCAATTTTCAAAGCGATTTATAGCATTTTTTCACATTCCATGGTGAATTTTTGACATTTGTAAAAGGAATTCTGTTTCAAACTTTTAATCTAATATAGTACATTTTGTCTTCCGCAATTTTCAAAGCGATTTTACTGTTTTTTCGCATTTTGCTTTGACATTCATGAAAGAATTCAGCTTACAATCTACTGTAGTAAATTTTACCGTCTGTGATTTTTGGAATTTTTTGGAA
Source organism: Maratus michaelseni (assembly GCA_963931845.1). Classification (NCBI taxonomy): domain Eukaryota; kingdom Metazoa; phylum Arthropoda; class Arachnida; order Araneae; family Salticidae; genus Maratus; species Maratus michaelseni. The sequence continues at coordinate 393,848,830 of OZ007588.1, forward strand.
GTTTATTTATTTGTATCGCAGCGATTTTTCCACATTAGTAAAAAGGATCCAGTTTTAACCTTTTAGCACAATACTGTAAATTTTGTTCTCCTTTCAATAAAGTTCATTCGGAAATCGTACAGCGATTTTTAAATTTTTTGCGAATTTTTTATGCGAATCTTAGTGGTTTGTACTTATTTTTCTACATACTATCTTCATAGTTCATGGTTTGTACTGATTTTTCTACATACTTTCTTCATAGTTCAAACTTTTAGCCTGATATAATACATTTTTGTCTTTGTGATTTTTGCGTTTGCAAAAGAATTCCGGATACAATGTTTTAGTCAACTGTAGTAAATTTTGTCTTCTTTTCAATAAAGTTTATTCGGAATTCATACAGAGATTTTTGAATTTTTCATGAATTTTTAGAGTTTTGCAGAGATTTTTCAATTTCATAAAAGAAATCCTGTCTTAATACTTTAACCCAATTAGTAAACTTTGTTTCGCTGTGACTTTTGAAATAAATTTTCGTGACTTTTAGAGTTTTCTTGCGAATTGCTGCAATTTTTCCACATTATTAGAAGGAATCCTGTTTTAATATTTTAACTGAATGTAGTAAACTTTGTTTGCTGCGACTTTTGAAATAAAAATTTATGACTTTTAATGTTTTCTCGCGAATTGCTGCGATTTTTCTACATTATTAGAAGGAATCTGGTTTCAATCTTCTAGCAGACCAATATAATAAATTTTGTTCTCTTTTTAACAAAGTTTATTTGGAATTAGTCTAGCAATTTTTAGAGTTTTTTCGTGTTACATGCTATTTTTGACGGGAGGAAGTCAGAATTTTTTTATTTTTATATGGTCCCTAGCTTCTATGAGTTATATTTAGAACATTTTTCTTAATGCTATAATAAGTAAATCAGTAACCATTCTATTTTTGTGCAACCAAAATTTAGAATTATGACGCTTTGAATTTTATTAAATTTCAACATTTTCTGGCACTAAAAACATGTTTTTTCCATTTTTAGTGATCAAGTTTCTACTGACGAAGGATAAAAGATACTCTCTATATACTGTGTACCTATAAGAACAAAAACTTACCTCTGGAGTGGGCAAATTACCCCCAACTTGAACAGGTTGCCACTGAACTGTTGTTTCTGAGCTGCTATTCATTTCATTCTCTGTAGGTTCATGCCAACGTGACTGTAGAGCTTGTAGCTTTGTTAACTGGGAACAGTTCCTATTAAAAACAAAAGGAATATTTTTAAAAAAGAAAAAAAAAACTACATAACTTTTTAAAAATATTTATAACAGAAAAAATATTAGTATAATAAAGTGTCCAGAATATTTACCAGTAATAATAGCATTTTAAAGGCCTTACTGTTAACTGTTTGTATTTATAGGTGAAAAAAAATGCAATAAAAGAGGCTATTTAAGGATGGCCACAATAAGTATCAGTAGAAGTTCAGTCATTCAATTCAAGGGAGACTAATTATTTCACTCAAAAATATGAATAGATTGAAATTAACAATTTCAATTGTTTGCACAGGACCTCCCCAAATGTGACATTGTAATTTTTTTCCTGAGTATGTGGTACCCAAAATAATGATGAAATACTGAAATTTCTGTTATCTTTCTCCTTTCAACTTTTGGGTCTTGCAGACCTGATATAAAGCCAAAATTATAAAATTAATGTCGGAAATGTAAAATTTTCACCTTTTCTTTCGAACCACAGAACACTAATTATTTTCGAAATAGTAAAATTTTCATCTTTATTTTTCTTCCCTTAATCAGAATTTTTCGGATCTGGAAAACACACAATAACTCCAAAATTGCAACTTTTTGCATTTTCTTTTCCAAATCAGTGGGATCTGAAATGGTAAAATTTTCATTTTATTTACTTCCTTAGATTTCAATATTTGGATTTTTCAGGTCTGCAGGACCCAAAATTGTACAATTAATAATGATGAAAATATAAAAATTCTTCCCCTTTTTTACAAAGACATGAGAACTAAGACTCCTGTAAGGGAAGCTGACACATGTCCATCTTGTTGCCCAAAATAACCGCCATATTGTAACCCAGCTCAGCATTAGATAACTGCCCGAGCAGGTGTTTGCCGTCCCTATCACTGTCACTCGCCATCCACTAGTATGGTAAGCTAACCGGTTTTAGCTTGGTTTTTGGTCCGCTGGGTTATTAAATGGCGGTATGATTCAGCCTGTAGTATAGGAGCTCTAATGAGAACCAAATTAATGTCAAAATAGTAAAATTTTTACTTTTATTTTTCTTGCATTCCTTCGAAATTTTTCAGGTTCTGGAGACCCTAAATGACACTTAAATTGTAAAATTTTCACCTGCTATTTTTTGGGTCTGCGGGAACGGATATAAAACCAAAATTAAACATCCTTTCACCCATATTTTGGTATAATTGCCGAAACATCAGTTGAGGTTCACTGTGGAGACCCGAAAAGTTTTTGGTTTTCGTCTGTCTGTTCCACGATAACTGCCGCAAAAATTATTCGATTAGGTTGATTTTTGGTAGGTATGTTGGTCAGGTACACGGAATTAGCTGTATAGTTTTCAGTTACATTTGGTTCATTCGTTCGAAAACTATAGAACATTTCTTTTTAGGTCATAATGCTTTCCTATGGGAATGCAGACGATTTTCAAATTTAATTTTTAACAGAAATGAAAATCACATATTTGAATAATGGATTACAACGTAAAATTATGGATATTTTTGATGTGGATGTTTTAAATATATCCAATAGCTTTTAAAATTTGCCGATACATTTATTAGAATTTAGAAATGAATTGTTTAAATTATTGGAAAATGTTTTGCATTTGTTTGGGAAATAAAACTTTTATTTTCATATTTTCTACAAATTTTAAAATGCATTTCTTTTTACTTTGCTCTTTAATTTATTAGTTGATTAGCAACCATATTTCAAAGAATATAAAAATAATAAAATTCAAAGAACTCGCACTATTTTTCTGCAATACTTTATTAGCAAAATACATTATTTTCAGGTGATTTTGATATTCTATTGACATAAAATAATTTATTTTGATACAAGTTGCCGTTTAACTACTATAGAATTATAACGAAATATTTTTTTCCAAACAAAAATTACAAAAACATTGAACGTGTAATATGGATTCAAGTCTCATAGTACGAGTTTACATTTGTTAGATGAGATATTATTCCTTTTCTGGAACAGATGTGGATGTTTCGTCGTTGAAAAGTTAATATAATTTAAAAAATAGGATAAAATCACTCGTACAACGAGGGTGTTAATCTAGAGAAATTAGAGCAGTAAAACGATCCTGAAATATTACCACCATTACTGGAAATTGAGAACATAAAAACTATCACAAAAAATACTTTATAGCACGAAATCACATTTGCTACTTAGTGAATTGGCAGTGGGCACAATTATGAATGATTACCCAATCCAATAGGTTTAAAAGTTTCCAAATATGCCTATTTTGAGGAGATTTTAGTATGCTATTGCCATTGAGTTAGACCAGAATGTACTTAGATTAAATAAATATTATAGAATGACCATCAAAACTGTTTTTCCCAAAGCAAAAATTGTCCCAATTTTTTTTAGTTTACATTTTGCTACTTTTATAATCATTTTAAAAAACATTATCTAAAAAAAGCACAGATTACACAATTTTTTAAATACAATAGATAAAAATGATTTTTATACTTAAAAAAATATTTCTCTGTTCTTTTATACTTCATTGCATTTAATTTTCTTCAATTTTCAATATTCATTTAATAGTTCAGATACTTGGAATTTTTATTTTCTTTGTTCAAGGCTAAATGAGCTTTTAAATGTCTTTGGGGCAACCCCTTATCTACGCTACTGAGTTACGTAAAATGTGTGATAACAAAGAAATTACCGTTACTGATGTAGTTTATCAAAAGATTATGGATAAAAAAATAGAAGCTGAAGTGTGGGAAGCCTTAAAGCAACATTTTGATGCAGCGTCAAAAGATCAGTTATTTAAGATGTGTATAGATTTTTTTGCTTTTCACTGGGCATTAGGTGATAATGTCTCAACTCACATAGCTAAGTTAAGAATTCTTTGGAGTGAATTAAATGATGGATTTAAATATATATAGGTGAAAATAAGTTACCGAATTTAATGTTAGCTTAATACAATGCTCGTTAAAAAATTTTAAAATAGTCAAATCCTTAAAAATCACACATTCGTACTTGCATTTTCAGTAAACAAGGCCAACAGAATAATTTTGATTTTTCCCCATTTACACACAGCCATTTGTACTGGTCGTACTAGGAAGACTGGAAAGTCCTGCTTTGATTTTTATACGTTTTAAAAAGGGGAAATTTGGGTGTACGTCGCCGACATTTTATTATTTGTTTTTTCTCAATACCAGTTTGATGGAAAAATACAATTCACAATAAAGAAGGAATAATATCTTTACATATTCATATCGAATGCTAAGAACATAAAAATCAGCATGAAAACATCTAGAGAAAAAAAAATGCTCTTTTGATATCAGAAATGTGATGCCAGCAAAGCCCTTTGTTTTATAAGCTTGAGGCTAGACACTGAGGAGCCTCCATCTGCGATTGACACTAAAGGTGCGCTTATATGTTTTTTTTACCCCTCAAAAATTCTCAGCAAAATCTCGTAAATCATTCGACTTGCCATTATTTTCCAAAGGTTCTGCAGTCATCAACAAAAGAAAGAGGCGATGATAAACCTGTCAGCGATGTCCCCTGTTGACCTCTGGTCTCCCAACAGAAGTAATAAAACATGAAAGGAAGCATCTCATCGCTAGAAAGGTTACGCTTAGCAAGTACCTAGTGTGTTTCAACCTTTATGGTTCTCTCCATTCTCCCACACTTCTTCGAATTTCTTCAAAGCATTCACACACAAAGAAACTAGTTGGATGTGCCAATCCCAAAACTTTCTTATATTTCACACAGGCTTCACATACACTAAACAGAATCAGCAACCAATTTATATCAAGGTCTAACAGAATCTAAAGTTTTATTAAATTCCGTGCATTAGTTCTTGATATATGACTATTGCTAAAAACGTGTAAATCCTGCAAAATGCAGGATAGCAGCGCCACCTGTTGGGAGATTTAGACCAAAACTTAATCAACAATAACTTATGACAAAGTCTAACTGAATCTGAAGTTTGATGAAAATCTGCGCATTAGTTCTTGAGATATAGTTATCGTGATAATAATGAAAAAAGTAGCATAGCAACGCCACCTGTTGGGCTATTTGCACCAAAACGTAATCAGCATCTATTTATGTCAAGGTCTAACAGAATCTGAAGTTTGATGAAAATAACTGCATCAGTTCTTGAGATAGAGCTATAGCGGAAATCGCAAAAAATGCAGCATAGCAGCGGCACCTGTCGAGCGATTTTCACCAAAAACTAATCAGCACCAATTTATATTAGGGACTAACTGAATATAAAGTTTTATTAATTTTCGTGCATTAGTTCTTGAGATAGAGCGCCCACAAAATTTTTGTCACATACAGACAGACAGAAAGACAGAATCACAGACAGACATTCTCTAAAAAGAGTCAAATCGTGTCCAGTACCTTCTAAAATGTATAAATCCGTCGAAAACCGGAAGTTGAAAATTTTTATGAATTCAATACTTTATTCTTGTAAAGATAGAAGAAAGTAAAAAGGTCAGCAATTCTTATTTATTTTCAAAATATGTGAGATAATTTTCGTTTAGACATTTAGAGGTTCTCTCAATTGGGCACCCCCCCCCCCCCATTTAATTATTTTGTGCTTCCTTCCAGGTACGTAATCACATAATGTACAAAGTATGTTGAACGATCCCTAGAAACGTTTACAAAAGCTCTTTCTTTCATTATTTAGATGAAATAAAATATTTTACTAAATAAAACATTTACATACACACAAAGAAAAAGATCAACAATTTTTACTTTCTTCTATCTTTACAAGAAGAAAGTATTGGATTCATGAAAATTTTCGACTTCCGGTTTTCGACGGATTTATACATTTTAGGTGGTCCTGAACACGATTTGACTATGTTTAGAAAATGTCTGTCTGTGAGTCTCTCTGTATGTGACAAAAATTTTGTGGGCACTCTATCTCAAGAACTAATACACGAAATTTAATAAAACTTTTTATTCAGTTAGTCCCTGATATAAATTGATGCTGATTAGTTTTTGGTGAAAATCGCCCAATAGGTGGCGCTGCTATGCAGCATTTTTCATTATTTTTATGATAGCTGTATCTCAAGAACTAATGCATGGAATTTCATCAAACCTCAGATTCTGTTAGATCTTGACATAAATAGAAGTAGATTACGTTTTGGTGTAGATATCCCAACAGGTGGCGTTGCTATACCACTTTTTTCCTGATTTTTGCTATAGCTATATCTCAAGAAATAATGCTCGGAATTTAATAAAACTTTTTATTCAGTTAGTCCCTGATGTATATTGATGCTGATTAGTTTTTGGTGAAAATCGCCCAATAGGTGGCGCTGCTATGCAGCATTTTTAACAATTTCCGCAATAGCTCTATCTCAAGAACTAATGCACTTATTTTCATCAAACTTCAGATTCAGTTAGACCTTGACATACATAGATGCTGATTACATTTTGGTGTGGATAGCCCAAGAGGTGGCGCTGCTATGCTACTTTTCTCATTATTATCACAATAACTATATTTGAAGAACTAATGCACAGATTTTCATCAAACTTCAGATTCATACGTTGACATAAGTTCTTGTTGATTAGGTTTTGGTCTAAAACTTCCAACAGGTGGCGCTGCTATGCTGCATTTTGCAGGATTTACACGATTTTAGTAATAGTCATATCTCAAGAACTAATACATGGAATTTAATAAAACTTTAGATTCAGTTAGATCTTGATATAAATTGATGCTGATTCTGTTTAGCGTATGCGAAACCTTGTGTAGGATAGAAGAAAATTTTGGGATTGGCACATCAGACTAGTTTTCTTTGCGGTATTAAGAAAAACTAGTCGGATGTGCCAATCCCAAAACTTTCTTCTGTCTCACACAAGTTTCGCATACACTAAAAAGAATCAGCAACCAATTTATATTAAGGTGTAACTGAATCTAAAGTTTTAATAAATTCCTTGCATTAGTTCTTGAGATAAGACTATTGCTAAAATCGTGTAATTCCTGCAAAATGCAGCATAGAAACGCCACCTGTTGGTACATTTAGACCAAAACCTAATCAACAACAACTTATGACAATGTCTAACTGAATCTGAAGAATGAAAGAAAATCCGTGCATTAGTTCTTGAGATATAGTTATCGTAATAATAATGAAAAAAAGTAGCATAGCAGCGCCACCTGTAGGGATATTTACACCAGAACATAAGCAGCATCTATTTATCAATTTCTAATAGAATCTGAAGTTTGATGATACCTCGTGAATTAGTTCTTGAGATATAGCTATTGTAAAAATCATGAAAAAAGTGGTATAGCAGCCCCACCTGTTGGGGTATCTAGACCAAAACGTAATAAGCACATCTATTTATGTCAAGGTCTAACTCAATGTGAAGTTTTATGAAAATAAGTGCATTAGTTCTTGAGATATAGCTACTGTGGAAATCGCGAAAAATGCTGCATAGCAGCGCCACCTATCGGGCGATTTTCACCAAAAAATAATCAGCACCAATATATATGAGGGACTAACTGAATATAATGTTTATTAAATTTAGTGCATTAGTTCTTGATATAGAGCGGCCATAAAATTTTTGTCACGTACAGACAGACAGACATTTCCTAAAAACAGTCAAATCGTGTTCAGGACCTTGTAGAACGTATAAATCCGTCGAAAATTTTCATGAATTCAACACTTCCTTCTTGTAAAGATAGACGAAAGTAAAAATGCAGCATAGCAGTACCACCTGTTATATGATTTACACGAAAACCTAATCAGCACCAACTTATGTCAAAGTCTAACAGAATATGTTGTTTGATGAAATCGTGTGCTTCTTGAGATATGACTATCGCTAAAATCATGTAAATCCTGAAAATGCAGCATAGCAGCACCACCTGTTATATGATTTACACGAAAACCTAATCAGCAACAATTTACGTCAACGACTAACTGAATCTGAAGCTTTATGAAAATCCGTGTATTAGTTCTAGAATTAGAGCTATCACGGAAATCGTGAAAAATGCAGCGTCGCCTGTTGGGCGATTTACACCAAAAAATAATCAGCACCAAATTATATCAATGTCTGACTGAATATCAGATTTTATTAAATTCCGTGTATTAGTTTTTGGGATAGAGTGCAAACAAAATTTTTCATACATAGACAAACAGACCATTTTCTAAATACAGTCAAATCGTGTTCAGGACCTTCTAAAACGTATAAATTCGTCGAAAACCACAAGTCGAAATTTTTCACGAAACCAATACTTTCTTCTTGTATGGATAGAAGAAAGTAAACTAGTCTGATGTGCGATGTGGCAAACCCAAAACTTTCTTCTATCTCATACAAGTTTCACATACACCAAAAACGAATCAGCACCAATTTATGTCAAGGTTTAACTGAATCTGAAGTTTTATTAAATTTTGTTCATTAGTTCTTGAGAGATAACTATCGCTAAAATCCTGTAAATCCTGAAAAATTCAGCATAGCAGCGCCTTCTGTTGGGAAATTTACACCAAAACATAATCAACAATTTAATGTCAACGTCTAACTGAATCAGAAGTTTGATGAAATTCTGTGCATTAGTTCTTGAGATATAGCTATCATGAAAATCGTGAAAAATGTAGCACAGCCTAATCAGCACCATTTTATTTTAGGAATTAACTGAATCTAAACTTTTATTAAATTCCGTGCATTAGTTATTGAGATAGAGAGCCCACTTTTTTTTTTTTCACATACGGACAGACAGACATTTTCTAAAAAATAGTCAAATCGTAAAAATCCGCCGAAAACCGGAAGTTGATTTTTTTTACGAATTCAATACTTTTTTCTTGTCAACCTAATGTCAACGTCTAACTTAGGGATGTACAACCTGCGGCCCCCGATGGGATTACTAGTTTCCCGCGGATCAATTTCATCGATCGCACGCAAAAAATTCAATTCGCCGAATTTCGCCGATCGGGTGCGTAAAAATCGCGAATTTTGCCAAATTTCGCCGATCGGACATGTAAAAATCACGAATTTCGCCGATCGGATGCGTAAAAATCGCAAATTTTGCCAATCGGGCACGTAAAAATCACGAATTTTGCCGATCGGGTGCGCATAATTCGTAAATTTAGCCGATCGTCTGCGTAAAAATCGCAAATTTCGCCGATTAGGCGCGTAAAATCACGAATTTTGCCGATCAGATGCGTAAAAATAATGAATTTTACCGATCGGATGCGTAAAAATCGCGAATTTTGCCAATCGGGCACGTAAAAATCACGAATTTTGCCGATCGGGTGTGTATAAATCGCGAATTTTGCCGATCGGGCGCGTATAATTCGTAAATTTAGCCGATCGTCTGCGTAAAAATCGTGAATTTCGCCGATCAGGCGCGTAAATCACGAATTTTGCCAATCGGACGTGTAAAAATCACGAATTTTACTGATCGGGTGCGTAAAAATCACAAATTTTACCGATCGGGTGCGTAAAAATCCCGAATTTTGCCAATCGGGTGTGTAAAAATCACGAATTTTGCCGATCGGGTGCGTAAAAATCACGAATCTTGCCGATCGGGTGAGTAAAAATTGTAAATTTCGCTGATCGGACGCGTAAAAATAGCAAATTTTGCCGATCGAGTGCGTATAAATCGCGAATTTTGCTGATCGGGTGCAAAAAAATCGCAAATTTCACCTATCGGGTGCGTAAAAATCAGGAATTTCGTCAATCACTATGAAAAAACTGTGAATATTGTCGATCACGCGTGGATTGGAATATTGTGGATCGCGTTTTTTTCATCCTTGCCAACTGAATTGGGTTATGCTGACTAAGGAGGTGGTTGAGTATCACTACATAGTATAAAACAAAGTCGCTTTTTCTGTCCCTATATCCCTATGTACGCTTAAATCTTTAAAACTACGCAACGGATTTTGATGCGGTTTTTTTTAATAGATAGAGTGATTCAAGAGGAAGGTTTATATGTATAATAACCATATGTTTTGCTTTGTAATTTCAGATAAATCACTACATAGTATAAAACAAAGTCTCTTTTTCTGTCCCTATATCCCTATGTACGCTTAAATCTTTAAAACTACGCAACGGATTTTGATGCGGTTTTTTTTTTAATAGATAGAGTGATTCAAGAAGAAGGTTTATATGTATAATAACATCCATTAAACAGCGGAGAAATACTGTTATTTTTGAGGTTTTTAATGTGATGTCGTAAATAATTTCATTTTTTACATTTGTTATTTTGGCCGAAAAGGTTACCATTGCTATTTTTTTGGCGATCATTATTGTTGCAGAAAGAAATGAAAAGGCTATACATCTCCAAAAATAAAAGAAAAACTGTGTTCAATTAATTAAAAAAAAAAAAAAAGAAAAAGAAAGAAAAAAGAGTTTTGATGAGAGAATATTATAAAACAAAAATATTTAATTTAAACATGATTGGGAATGTTCGCAATGCTTAAAAAAATATTCAAGGGGCAAGATTGCCATCGAAACAATATTTCGCGATTTATCTTTTGTTTTTGGCGATTTTGATTTTACTTTTGATCCTAAACAATTTGATTTTAAGCCAAAAGGTGTCTTTTTTTTTTTTTTTTTTGATGCAGAAAGAATTGAAATGGCTATACAGCTGGAAAAATAAAAGAAAAAGCTGTTATTAATTTTATTAAAAAAAAAAGAAAGGAATTATAGGGGGAAATTCGAAAATCAGGTAATATTTTTTTAAATCAAATATTAGCTTTTTCAGTATTTGATTCGGATTATGAAAGATTAGCCTTCTGAAAAAGTTCTACTGGACGGATTTTGATGAGAATTGTATTGTTAGATGCTATTTCAGGAATGGTTTTAATGTACTACATATTGTTCTACGCTGCTTAGTCAAACAGTTGTGTGAAGGTTATACAGTCAGGAGAACCCGATTCCGAAAGATTAGCCTTTTTGAAAGTTTTTACTGGGCGTATTTTTTGCGACTTGCATTATTAAGTAGATAATTTGTAAGGATGGTTTTAGTATATTTTATATTGTTCTCTTTTAGAATTACGTGGAAAAGTTCTATAATCAGATGAACCCGATTATAAAAGATTAGCCTTTATAAAAACTTCTACTGAATGGATTTTGTTAATTAGTTTGCATTGTTAGTTCGATAATTTTTAGTGATGGTTTTAGTATATTGCATATAGTTTTATCATTCTTTAGCAAACCTTAACTGTAAATGACCAAATAAAAGAGTTGGTCCTTAACAGCTAAAATTTTGACTGCACATTAGAAAATATAATAGCGCAATCACGTCATTTTTCAGTAATGTGGAAGGATATTCCAGGTAAATATACAGATTGCTTTCAAATACAAGGTCAAATTAAACGATATATTTTGTTTGCTTCAAGGTTCATTTGTAGAAACTGACCAGCGCAGCGGGCGTAGCTTGCTAGTAGGAGGATAAACCCTCCTTTTAAAATTAGCATTTTTATGAACTTTTAGGCCGATCCTTGCCCGAAACAAAATTGTCTACACTACGGATGTTGGCTCTCGACAATCCACTCATTTTTGTGACTGGCCCTCCTCTTATAAAAGTTGTGCACCCCTACTTGATATCCACATTTTATGACTGAATATGTTAAGAAATACAATTTAGAATAATATATGTTCCTCCTCCTCCCCACCTTCATTCATGAAAGCACAATTTTTTTTCGGCGCTGGCAACCTTTAAAGCTAAATTTACTCCTTCAAATAAAGTCAAAGAGTATTTTCACTCTTTGAAAATAATCTTAACTATATCTCTTTTATAAATACAAACGTAAACTGTTGATATAGCTTTGCTAACAGAACTGAATATGTTGACTGGGAAAGAAGGAACCTAGGGGGCTAAAACTACCCTTCCAAAATTGATGTTTTTTTTAAATCTGATTGTAGACTTAGATTCTCCCCCCCCTCCCCCACCACCACGACTCCTCGAAACAAAATTCTCTCTGTGCTTGTGCTACTGATGGTGGCCCTCGACAACCCGGTCATTTTTGTAAGTGGTCCTTCGCTTAAAAAGGTTGTGCACCCTTAGTCTAACTGAATCTGAAGTTTGATGAAATTCTGTCCATTAGTTCTTGAGATATAGCTATCATGAAAATCGTGAAAAATGTAGCACAGCCTAATCAGCACAATTTTATTTTAGGGATTAACTGAATCTAAACTTTTATTAAATTCCGTGCATTAGTTATTGAGATAGAGAAATTTTTTTCACATACGGACAGACAGACATTTTCTAAAAACAGTCAAATCGTATAAATCTAAAACGTATAAATCCGCCGAAAACCGGAAGTCGATTTTTTTTTTTACGAATCCAATACTTTCTTCTTGCAAAGACAGAAGAAAGTAAAAATGCTTTACTAAATTAAGTCACATTCTAGTGAATGATGACTTTTGTATCAAAATAAGATGAGCACGAACTATAAAAACTAGTCTGATGTGCCCATCCCAAAACTTTCTTCTGTCTCACACAGGTTTCGCATACACTAAAAAGAATCAGCAACCAATTTATATTAAGGTGTAACTGAATCTAAAGTTTTATTAAATTCCTTGCATTAGTTCTTGAGATAAGACTATTGCTAAAATCGTGTAATTCCTGCAAAATGCAGCATAGAAACGCCACCTGTTGGTACATTTAGACCAAAACCTAATCAACAACAACTTATGACAACGACTACCTGAATCTGAAGTTTGAGGAAAATTCGTGTATTAGTTCTTGAGATATAGTTATCGTGATAATAATGAAAAAGTAGCATAGCAGTGGCACCTGTTGGGATATTTACACCAAAATATAATCAGCATCTATTTATGTCAAGGTCTAACAGAATCTGAAGTTTGATGAAAATAACTGCATTAGTTCTTGAGATAGAGCGCCCACAAAAATTCTGTCACAGACAGACATTTTCTAAAAACAAGTCCAATCGTGTGCAGGACCTTCTAAAACTGGAAGTGGAAAATTTTCATGAATCCAATACTTTCTTTGTAAAGATAGAAGAAAGTAATAATTATTGAATAATTGAGGTAAAGAAAATATTTTTTTTGGCGGGGTCACAAAATGGCTGAAAAATGTCTTTAGATACCCGAAAATGAATACAGCTCTTGTGAACATATTCACCAAATGGGAGCTCAATCGAAAGAATAGTTTGCATTTGCCTGCAATAGTGTTCACTCTCACAGATAGAATTGTAAAAACGCCTAAAACGGACAAGATAATGTAAAAACATACCAACATTAATACATACATACGAAAAGAAATCATTGCGAAAACGGATTCAGGAAACCACAAATATACGAATATTTCCATAATCTGGTTTTAATCATGATTAAAATACTTTTCTTACATTATATGTGTATGTGTACGGAAAGTAATTAGTGAAATTTTCATAATAAAAATGAAATCACTGAAGAAAACTTATCCCTTTAAATTTATTCATGACAAAGTTCCTTGAAAATCGATATTAATCTTTAAGAACACGGGGACCTACAGTCTACGCCACTCGGTGAAAAAACAGCTGAGAGTTCCAAATAATTACGTGATTAACACAAGCGCCTCATTTATCCTCTTTTCAAATACCCTTCAGTGTTCAACCAACGCTTAAAGCTAAAGTTCGCATTTTATCTGCTCTCTTACATTATTACTTTCCATACACATAGAGTGTAAGAAAAGTATTCTAATCCTGATTAAAAAAAAAGATTATGGAAATATTGGCATATTTTTTCATTTAGAGGTTTCCTGAATCAGTTTTGGCTAGTTTTAAATCTATATATGTATGTATGTATGCGTGTATATTACAATTTCCTCATGTTTTTAATTCCACAGATCTCGTTTTTGGTGGTTTTTCGATATCACTATGTATGTATATGTGTCTGTGTTTGAGTGAACACGATAGCGATTAAGCTTCCATTTGGTGAATATATTACAGGCCACAGTCGCAAGAGCTCGATCGGATCCTAATGCACCAGAGGCTCAGATTTTTCATTTTTCGATAATTAGACAAGATATTATTTAAAAACCACAACGAACACTCAAAGACATTTTCCTGAGAATGGTGCTCAGCGTCCGTACCGTAAGATCGCAAACAGTAAAGATCCAAAGGTCAAAAACTTTAATTTTTTTTTTTTTTTTCCCTGGTGTGTCTGGGGGAGGGGCATCTTCCGAAGTCTTCATCAGCTAAATCGTTCGAAATACGTAAAAAATAATAATACACGCGTAAATGTCGTGCTTTTTACTTTCGAACGGGGCAATCAGCATAAAAAGTATGAAGTGTAACTCTTTCAAAAAATGAGACTTCGTCCCCCCCCCCCTTTTTTTTGGTGGAAAGTTCGCATTGGGCTCAATTTTAGATACGAATAAAATAAACTTTTACAAAAAAAATATTAACAGACTTAAAAAAAAAAGCACTAAAAAGTATTAAATAATTCTTTAAAATTCTCTAATGACAAAATGTTATCCATTAACCACAAATCCGATATCATGTGTCGGAATAAAAATGATAAATTTAATATGTACAGTACGAAACATGGATTTTCGAGAGAATATATTTTACAAGAGATGAATATACAGACTGATGATTTAGTTTACGTATATATATACATATGAAAAACAATCAATTACTTTTTGAAGTCGGTGCCAAACTACCTTAAGTTTAGTAAGAATTGTGACTATATTGTACCTAGTATCTACTAATTTATCGATTGAGGTTGTTTGGCACCGACTTCAAAAAGTAATTGATTGCTTTTCATATGTATATATTCGTAAACTAAATAAGTCTGTATATTCATCTCTTGTAAAATATATTCTCTCGAAAATTCATGTTTGGTGGGTATTAAACTGTACATATTAAATTTATCATTTTTATTCCGACACATGATATCAGATTTGTGGTTAATGGATAACATTTTGTCATTAGAGAATTTTAAAGAATTATTTAATACTTTTTAGTGCTTTTTTTTTTAAGTCGGTTAATATTTTTTTTGTAAAAGTTTATTTTATTTCCTACTTTTTAGTTATTAATACAGTAATATACAATTACAGTGAAACTTCCATTTAACGAAGTCTCATTGTTACACTTAAAAACTTCGTTATGAAGAAAATTCGTTAAATAGAAATCAATTTAAATTCATGAAATTTTTCCTGCAGATATGAAAAACAGATATTGGATTCAGAAGCTTTTGATTCAGTTTCAATTATGAAGCCGTCTTTTAGAAAACAGTTGTGTACGGTCGATGAAATCACGTCACATCCCTAAGCTTTCATCAGCTCTGATACACAGGCTCTCAAACGAATGTCTTCACTACATTGTCTTTTTTCTGTCTTTTTCGATAATGTACTTCAAGATTTTTTATTGTTCCTTAGACTAATGGCCGAAGTTTAGAAGCTGTATTGTCAAGAACAAAAATAACTTTGATGTTCTTCGATTTACATTTTGAAGCACATTCTTGTGGATGTAGAAAGCAATTGTCTATCAGCAATGGCAGGTCACATCGGTAACTGTCTGACTCTTTTTTGCTTCATTGCATCTGACGCCATTGCGTTGCTGCATCTTCTATATCATTGAATGTAAAAAGGGGATTTTGACTTCCCCCAACTGCCAGCGTTGGAGTCTTGGTGTGGGATAATAATGATAACAAGTGTTTTTCTTTGTGTGAAAAAAAAATGTTTTATTCAGCACCAAGAAGAATGGAAATTATTTAAATATGTTCATTTTCATACAATCCGCTGAAATAAATTCGCATATCCATCGCAACAGCAACCTCGTAGTTTGAATTCTGTGTACGTACAAAAGTGGAACAAACTTCGTAATATAGAAAATATTTTTCGTAATATGGAGATTAATTTACATGCTAATGGTGTTCAAAGTCAGAGTTCTGCAAAAAAATTCGTTAAGTAGAAAACTTTGTTAAATAGGGACTTCGTTAAAGGGAAGTTCTACTGTATCTTGGTTTCAACATCTGCTATTGAATAAGTAATTTGTAATAGAAATTATAATTTACCAAAATTATCCATTAAATAGAGATTTTTTAATAAAATCTTTGACAGAATTAAATTCTTGTTAATCTGGACGACAACTGGAGAAATATCACCAAATTTGACTATCAAAATATGTTGCCATAAATGAAGCCAACGTGGTTATAGTTGACTAATTTGACGAAATTCTCATTCAGATTGACGAGAATTGGGAATGAATCTTCTGTAATCGGGTTCCACGCATTTTTTAATTTTGAAAAATTTTTAACAACAAAATTGTTTTAATCATCAGAATTTGCCGAAATTTAAATTACACTTTTAAACAAAAAAATATATATATCAAAATCGGTGCACATTTACGAAAGTTATGCGTGAACAGGACTAAAACATACATACATACATACATAGTGTCAAATTATTAACATCCTCCTTCTCTCACCTTCTATCTAAATAGAAGAAAGTATTGTGATCAAAATTTTTTCAACTTCCGGTTTTCGACGGATTTATATATTTTAGGAGTCAAAGATTCCGAAAAACATGTTTTTACAAAATATCTGTCTGTCCGTGTGTGCCCTCTTTGTATCATTGAAAAGTGTGTCAAGTTTTGAAGCAACCTAGAATTGAACGAAATTTCATTTATAGGTTTTTGGCTGTGACCAGCAGGTCCCACTTGAATTTGCGGATATTCTGCCGAAAGCGGGCGCTGTGATAGCGATTTTTGTTCCATTTAAATTATTGTATCATCGAAAAGTGTATTAGGTTATTCACAGTACTGAAACAAATTTTTTGTATGTGATTTTTACTATGGCCTGCAGGTGCCAGTTGAATTTGGGGATATTCGGCAAGAAGGAGGCGCTATGATAGACACTTAAAGATTTCAAATTCAAAAAGATGTACAGTTAAGTCGTTAAAAATATTAGAAATCCTAAAGGTTTTTTTCAGTTGAATGTTCAGCCTTGATCCAAGGATACCGGAAAATTTTTTGTTTTGCCTCTACCTTAAAAAATGTGTGAGATATAGCATTTTGAAATTTTAGAGTGGCTGACATTTTGAAATAAGACAGCAGGATTCCTCCTAAACGGTTTTAATTTAAGAGTTTTAGTGAACATGCTATCTCGCAAGTTTTATTTCATTGTTGTACCATCATTCTAACTCTTACATTCTTAACACTATATATTCATGTTCGCCAGCGTTAAATTCTCTCCAAGCTAGGCAATATTTGGCGAAATATCAACAAATTTGGCGACAAAAACAAGTTGCCATAAATGAAGCCAACTTGGCTATAGCTGACATATTTGGCGGAATTCTGATTCAAATTCAATATTGACGAGAACTGCGACCGAATCTTCTGTAATCGGGCTCCATCATTTTTATAGCTTGGTGTTTTCGTGACCTACGTTATACACGTTATACTACGTTCGTGACCTACGTTATGTATAACGTAGGTCGCGGTGTTTTCCAGTAATTTTAGCTAAAATCTTAAAACCAAGGAATAGGTAGGCTGTCTTTTCCTGCCGGTATAGACCAGAAGGACTTTTCGTAGTTTAGTATACATAATATATCAGCTACAAATAAATTAATCTCTCGTGTAAATTAGTTTTTAAATTGAAACTGTTTGGAAGTAATGTTATTTGAGCATTTTAAATATGACGTAAGTTTCCCCATTTAATGTTTTGAATGTGTAATAATTTAATTATTTATCTTTTTTAATATTCAAGCGCAAGTATATTTTTTATAACGTATTTTTCTACATTTACTGCTTTTAACACGTGATCATTTAATTATTGTTTTAAAGTTTTATTTTTGTTTTTGATGGTCACGTGTAAATACGTTTTTTAATTGAAAGGGAATATTATTATGTGCGCTATTTTACAAATTGGCAACAATTCAAATAATGGACTTTTTGAAATATAAATTAAATTATCAAAATAATGGAAATTTGAATAAAATAATTTGTTCTAATGATCAGATTTTGACGAAATTGAAATGGGACCACCTTGGACCCTTACTCTTTCAAACAAAATAAAAATTATCAAAATCGATGCACATTTACGAGAGTTATGCGTGAACAACAAAATACATACATACGGGTCGAATTGATAACCTCCTCCTTTTTTTAAGTCGGTTAAAAAATGAAAAATACCCACTTAATTCGAATAATTTCTGTTCTACAATGAGTTTTCAAAATATACAAATATTAACCCTTTCAAAAAAAAAAAAGAAAGAAAGAAAGAAAAATTCGCGACTGTAAGTCACTTCGCGACCTCCGGAGAAAATCTTTTTCCTACCCTAAATGTAACTATGTCAGTATTTTAACACAATCTTCTTCGTACACTCGATTTACATAAAAATCTCGAAACATTCGGACGATTATAAGTATTTTTTTATAAATAAAATCTGCAAAATTTTCGCTCAGAACGTGAATATGCGGGTGGCTTTTGTTCATGTTTTTCAACTATCCATATTTTTATTTTTGCACGAAAATTATACAAAGGTTTCAGAAACATTATATTTATAACTGGTAAAAATTTCGAAGAGTTCGGACGATAAGAACTATTTTGTTTTTACAATTAAACGATCCGAAGCGGAAAAAAAAGGGAGAAGAAAACACGATCCTTTTACAACTAAATATCAATATTATTTTCCTGAATTGTTTACGCAGGCTTCAAAAACCATTATATTCATAATTGATAAAAATTTCAAAGAGTTTGGACAATAAGAACTTTTTTTGGTTAATGTATCAGAACGAAATTTTCCCCCCATTCACTCTCTATTCCTCCGAATGATTTAAAAAGTCAATCCCGAAAACCGTATCTTAAGTATTTTCCCCACTTATATATTATTTCTATCTCAGTTGCGTTTCCAAGATATCACCCTTTTTTTAAATATTAAAATGACCCGATGTAAGGGGGAAAAAAAAAATCCCTGACGACACAGCCTACAAGCACAGGTAGATTTCGTGCACCGTGGGTCGCCTGTATATTGGAAATTGCAGAAGAAATTATCTTTTTGCCCTGTAGCGGTAGTTGGCACCGCCCACTTCGAAATCTACCTGTGTCTGTAAGGGTTGGTCTTATAAAAAATTGTAAATGTAAAAGTTGTAGATAATATTAATAGGACTTATAATAAATGTAAGCGGATTTGAAATTTTGTGAATTGACAAAGTTATGATTTTTTTCTTCTTCTAAACACCCCCCTCCCTTTTTTTCCCGTTGGGGCCATTTTTAATGATATCAAAATCTGCCATACATAAATTTTCGGCCATTTTCCTAGAAGTAATAATAACTTTAAACGGATTCGATACGTATAATAATTAAGAAGTTATGGGATTTTTTCTGTTTTTACAAAAAGCCCCCCTCCCCCCCTCTGGTTCGATTTTGCCCATTAACGAACTTGACCGAGACTTTATGTATCAGTTTGGAAGAGATTTCTGCAGAATAATTTAAGTTATTGTGTCCATAAAAACGTGATATAGTAGATAGCTAGATAAAGTTTTGAACTGGATGGTGGTTTTGCGTTCTGGGAATCATGATCCGCGTAGATCTGCAAAAATTTTCCAGAAATTCCAACATAGGGGAGAATGTTATGGATAGTATTTCTTACGAAATCTACTATCTAAAATAATAAACAGGCGCCCAACGATCTGCGTCTTCGAAATCTACCTGTGCCTGTAGGCCGAACCGTCAGGGATTTTTTTTTTCTTTTTGGTCGAAGTACGGAAAAGCATATAATACCCATTTAAAAAGCGTACATTTTACTTTAAAACGATGCATTCGGTTTTAAAATAATAAATATTGCGTGGCCTTCGATACGAGGTTCGTTTAGAAATATTTTCGTTTAAAAGTATAAATTATTACAAAATCGGGTTAAAGATATAAAGTCATACAAATATGAGGTAGGTTTAAGGTTATTAACGCCGGCCGAGACAGCTAGTTTTTAATAAAATAAAAGATAAATCTACTCGAACCGAAATCTAAAAGAGCTAACTTTCACGATGCAGGAAAAGACAAGAATTTAAAGAAAACAACACTAAAATTGTCTCTAAATCTCTCAATGTGTTGAACTGTTTTATAATATAATGAGCAATACATAAATAACAAGCATAAAGAACAGAGATATTTACATGCTACATGAAAATTAATATTACTGCACAAGTATACCACTATTTCCAAAAAATTATTTTATTTAATGACAGAAATTTGCAATTAAATAAGACGGAGATTACTATTCGGAAATAATGGAACTAAAAATCGGAAGGTTTGAAACCTATGTTATTTCGAAAGTATACCATCATTTTAAAAAGGATGTAACAAAGTTCAGAAAACTTTTAATCTCACAGAACGCTATACTAAAATAGCAAAAAGTGGAAAATAAAATAAGTGAAAAGCAGAAACGGGGAATTATAGTGACAAATGCAAGAGGAGGGAGGGAGGGGATGGGTATTTTGCTTTAGGGAATATCTACAGCCATTTTGACTTAAAACCCAATTCCCACAAGGATCCGAAAAACTTTACAATCGCTCTAATTTTCTCCAGCGGAGGTATGAGGGTAGCTGTTCTTTTAGTTTAACTTTAGATCCCAGTTAAGTGAGTTCAATGAAATTAAACTGTTGGAAAAGGGAGATGTTCAGAAAACAAGGCAAGGGAACTAAAAATAAAAATCGAAGAGACGAAACAAGACTACTGATTGTAAATTCTAGGAAACGAACAGAATCGTTAAGGCAACGAATCTTCAAGAACAAAAACACACAAAATCAAAATGGTCAATAACAGAAGAGCAGAGCAAAGTTTAAAGGAAAGAAAATAAAGGGAGGATGGAACGAAAACAAAACTGCTAATTTAGAAGTTTAACAAGCCATCTGATCCGTACTAAATGAATTATAGCAGTTCAGTTTAGAGAAGAAAATTTTCAAATAAAATCGAAATGTATACAAAGATAAATTAATAAGTTCCAACTACATAATAAATCATTCTTTTGAAAAGCAGCATTTATGCTTCACTGTAAGAATGGAAATTTTTTTTTAAAGTAGAAAATGTCCATAGAGCAAATAATTACACTATTTTTCTATGTAAAATATCT
Organism: Maratus michaelseni; assembly: GCA_963931845.1. Lineage (NCBI taxonomy): Eukaryota > Metazoa > Arthropoda > Arachnida > Araneae > Salticidae > Maratus > Maratus michaelseni. The sequence goes on from OZ007588.1 coordinate 393,870,032, forward strand.
ATAACAAAGTGCGATTTCTTTTTTTTTTTTTTTTTTTTTACGTGCGTTAAGATATTGAATTGCGACCAATAGTTGTATGTTTCCAAAATAATTTGTCTTCATACTTCACCTATTTCTTCTAAAAATTTTGCTAAATTTATGAGTACTTAAAAAAATTTGACAATTTCTGGAATACGGTTATTTTTGGTGGTGAAATAATTTGGTAAGACAATATTTTGATAAAAAAATCATTTATTACAAAAGTTACTTTAGAAAAACAGAAAATATTTTTGACTTCAAAAACATCTTTTCCCAGTTTTACACCAACGCACACATGCGGACTCCCCCCCCCTCCCATCCGGAGCTCCAGAAATCCCTCCCGGAGAAAAACGTCTGAATTCAACATTACATTAGAACCAAGTACGACTTGTGAACGCACAGTTTAATGTATCTTCCACATATTTCATGGTGGCAATGATAATTTTGAATATGGAAAAGGCCATGGGTGACATTCTCTCATTTAGCAATGAGAAATTGAAAGCATAAGTTGAAGCTAATCCACGTACCAAAGTCATAGAGCTTTCTGCTGAACTTGGAGTATTTTCTAAAACTGTTTCCAAACATCTAAAATAAATTGGATGAAGAGCAAAATAACAGAAAACACTATTATTACTTACCCATCATACGTAGTATAGGGTAAGTCTTGTAATCGTTTTGAAAATCGGGAAAAAAAAAATTGACGGAATTACACGTTTCAGACACTGGAGATTCCGAAAAACATATTTTTAGGAAAAAAAATTTGCCGTCCGTCCGTCTGTGTGTGTGTGTGTGTCTGTAAATGCTCGACCTCCCGAACAAATTGAGATAAGAGACTTGAAATTTGGTATGTATTTAGTATGTAATAATGGGAAGAAGCTTATATATTGAATTTCAGTAACCTCGATTATCCGGAACTATTTTTTTCGTACTCTCGAAATCTTCGTTCTGATAGAAGGTAAATAAAAATTTTCGAAATTGTTTATTTTAAAAAGTAAATAAAAAAGACAATTAAAAAAAACATACATTTTGCATAAAGAATGAAGTCGATCGGATAATGAGTTGCCGAGATATTTGTAATCCTATTTTCCACACTATTCGATTTTTCATGACCCTGTATTTCATTCAAAGATATATTTTAATTGGAAATGAGATGTTTAATCCGACGCAGTAAACCGTTAGTTAATATGATTATCAATTTTGGAGTTATAAGGATGTTTCTTTTACGCAATTCAGTAATAGAGCATTTAAAGTTTATGACGTCATCAAGGCACAATTTTATTCGAATTGCAATGCATTTTATAAATAGTTTACACATGTTTTATTTTCATATTTTATAATATGCGTATCCATGATGGGTAAGTAATTACGGTGGCCCCCAACGACTATTTTTTTATTCAATCTGATACTTCCAAAAAAGTGCTAATTCATTACAAATAAAATTGTTACAAAAATTTAACATTTGTTAAGTCAGATATCGAGAACAACTATTGAGGCCGAATATTTACTTTGGTATCAAAAACGGCGAAACTTGAAACCAAGAAGAATTATGACTGATTTAAACAATTGTAACCAAACTATTTTTCCCAACATCAACTATATTTGTTGCGTGTGTTTGTTACATTACTAGTTTCTATAGCCGAAATTGCAAGATCGGTTTCTTAAAGATTAAAACCTTATCTCAAAAACTCCCATAGGGAATCAACAGTTGATGAAATTGGCACTTATGTCAACTCATTATCCAGTACCTATCGCAGCAGAAGTTCTTAATTTCATTGCAAGAAATGAAAAATGAAAATTGCTGTTATAAACTTAACCATTTAAACCCAACTTTAATGTAAGTAAATGTCCATGTTATATAAAACTTGATTTAAATACATTTAACTCTTCAGAATGTGCTCGTTTTTCTACATAGCGTTTGTAAAATCTGTTTCACTGATAAATATTAAGATAACTTTATTGTAATATTTGCTACTATTATAGAGAGTGATCTTGCTTTTATTTTACACATGCTGTTTTCTTAAATTAAGAAATTGATATAGATATCCTAAATTGTTAAAGTTACTCGAAATACTTCTATTGCACATACGCACACACAGTCAATCCTGTCGACGGGATCGCAAAGGACCGCAAAATGTTCAATTTTAGACAAGTTTCCGTATAAAGAAGTGTAATTAATTATAGCTCTAAGATAGGGATGCACAACCTGTGGCCGCGATGTGTTAACTCAGCAGTTCGCAAACTTTTTTCTTTCACTCACCCCTTGATTAGGATTTTCAATTAGGAGTAGCCCCTTTTCTCATAAACATGCCCCCACTAAGCCACATAACGCAAACGTGCTTGTTTTTTATTAATAATCTTCTTACCATAGCTAAATAATAAAAACGATTCAAATTACATTGAAAATTCTAACCTTTTGTTTTTTATCTTGCATTTTAAAGTTAATTTTACTTTTTATAATCAAAAGAAATCAATACAGCATTAACCCTTTCCGGCACAGTGGTCCCACTCCGGGCACACCTAATTTTAATTCCAAACTTGCATACGGCACCAAGAATATTTTAATAAAATTTTGTTTCTACAATGAGAGCTTAAAATAAGGAGTTCTTATTTTCTAAAAAAAGTCGTTTGTAAATTCCGGTGTCAATCAATAATTTCTCATTTTACGAACAGACTTTGTCTGTGCCGGAAAGGGTTAAAAGTATTTTAACTAACTTACGATAAACGTTTATAACAATTTTGCATCATGATATACAAGTAGTGGAGCTGAGTTTTTAAAAATCTGTATCGTCCGACATGTCATTAAGTCTTCGAGAAACCATGTATTGTGAAAGATTTTTTTTTTTTTTTTTCACATGCTCTTCACCAAACATACATTGAACACCATCTATGATTTAAAAAACATATAACATTATCAGCGATTGTATTATTTTTACCGCTTTTAGCAATATGATAACTTATTCTGTACGATGCTTCAACAGCGTTATCATTGTTTCTGTTCGTAGAAAACGCATAACAAGCTATATTAGGGCCGCTTGATAGTCGCTTAAAGAAACTAACACCATTTTGTTTATAAATTGCAAGTTTTATTTTTGTCTCAAAAAGTCGCATTAATAAAGATGGTTTCATGCTACCATTGGACAATATCTCTCCACAAACAACACATAGTGGTTTTGGGAAGTCTTCATCTCCCGTGAATGAAAATCCATATTTCAAGTATTCATTATTATATTTTATTTTCTTTAATGGATCACTGATGTTTTGAGTTGTATATAAAGTGTTAAGTTCATCACTAACAAGAACAGGCCTAATAACAGATCACCTACGTCCTCTTGCATTTCTAAATAATTGGATTGTTTCAAAATACTTGTAGTTCCCGAATCATCAGGTTTAATTTCAATCCCAACCCCCAACAAGCCCGCCCCGTACCCCAGGTTGGGAACCGCTGGGTTAACTGGTGAGCCGCGAAGACCCTAAATGCCAACATCTCCAGAAATTGCAAATTTTGCCAATTAGTCGCGAAAAAAATTGCAAATTTTGTCCATAGGTCGCAGAAAAACTTCATGAATTTCGCCGATCGGGCGCGCAAAAATCAAGAATTTTGCCGATCGAGAGCATAAAAATCATAAGTTTCGCCGATGGGGCGCATAAAAATCACGATCTATTTCATATAACATAAATAAGTATATTTATATAAATAGAGCGAAAATCGTGAATACAGAATACTGACTTAAACGGAAATATTCGTTGGTCCCATCGAAAAAAATTCCATGCAATTACACCTGCTAAGACCAAAACCTGTCTAAAATGGAAATTTGTAACAACTTTTTGCAATTTCATCTTGGCAGGTTTTACTATATAATATATATATATATATATATAAACATGAAGACAAATTCTGGACCCCCCCCCCCCCCCCGAAAAGAGATTCAACCGCACGTAGCACGGGGTCAACCTATACAATGAGAATCTCATTCATCATTCCACCCCAATTTTCTGGGAGAACAAATACTTTTACTTTCATTTGCGTTTCAAAAAGTCTGCTAAAGATGGTCCCCTTTTAAAATAAATCCCTTCGGGGAAGAAGGGCAATAGGATGACAGCAAAGCTGACATTACAATGGCTTGGAAGCGAAAAAGTCACGTGATCCGGATAGACGATTACATCACGCAATGCTAGTCTAGTGCCGGTACAGTAGTACGGTATTCAGCTTTTCTCTTTTGATGTATGAGCTTGTATTTAGTTCATTTTCTAGTTGCTCAGCTTTTTTTTAAAGTATAATATTGCAACATTTACTCTCCGAATATAGTGTGTAAGGATCCTTTTGTTTCTGGTGGATTAATTCTGTTATTTCGACGAAAAAGCTTAACAGTTTGTTAAGCCTTGCCTCAGCATTGGAGAGTGAGTGAGTTTATGTTTATCACATTTTCTCCCTCTTTGAATTTTTTATATGTATGCTTAAAATGTGTTTTTATAAACACTTATAATTGAAGTTTTGATGTATATATTTTTTATTAAAACAGTATTGTAGCTTGAAATTCATATTGTTCAAACTTAAATAGTTCAGTATTATTGTTCCTACTGTGTCAGTAAACCTAAGCTAGCTTTAACTGAAGAGTTCTTTTTGTATTACAATTATATGTATTAATCTCTAAAATGCCTCGCCATTGTTCTGTTTATGGATGTAAATCCAATTATGATAAACAGGATTTTTATATGCATATTCAGCACGTTTTCGCTGCCAAAATCCGAAGAATTAAAAGCCCAATGGATACGTAAAATTCCCACTGATTTGAGCAAATTAAAATGTCCTGTAATATGTATAAAACATTTTGATGAATCGCAAATTATAAGAAAGGATTGTGTTGTTTACAAAGGAGAATATAAGGAATATGATAGGAAAATGCCGAAACTTAAAGAAGGTGCTGTGCCATGCATATTTCCAAACGTTCCATCTTACTTAAATGTAAACAAACCTAAAACACGTCGAATCGCAGATGTAGAAGAAGAAAATATTATGCAGGCTATTCAAGAAAGTCTTCTTGAGCAGCAAAAACATGCAGAAAAAAATTCTTTTAAATGTTTGCAGGATGTGAAAGATTATGTGCAACAGACCATTTTTAAATCAAATGAAAAAATGTTTTGTTTAGAAGGTGACTCTAACATTAGGATTTGCTTTCATGAAGCTCCTAATGTATGCCCAGTTATTTTAGGCTGTATTGTTGTAAAGAGTGACTTAAATTTTGAAGTATATATCAGTAATCAAAAATTAAATAGCATAATTTTTTCTAAGTTTTCTTTGATTAATAATGTTCAGATATTGGAGGAATTAATTGAAAATGTTCAGAAATTTGTTACTAACCCATCACTTCCTGATATTTTAGAATCGGCAATTTATCTATTAAAATCTGTTGATAGTAATTCTGATAATCATGATTTTTTTTCTTTTATTATTGAACAGTTAACACTTTCGAAAATCCCAAAAAATAACAGACGTTATAGTAATTACACATTAATTTTAGCATCTACATTATTTGTTCAGTCAACATCAGCATATAACGCCTTATTAAAATGTGGATATTTATGCTTGCCAAGCATTCGTGTTCTGCGTAGTATCATGAGTAATTATTCTTTATCAAAGCTAAAATTGGAATAATTTATCAGTATTGATAAGTAAGTATGAAAAGAAATATGCATGGCAAAACTGTCACTAGTTTTCCATATTTTAAAACCTTAAGTGTTTTGTGGAAATAAAAATCAACCAAAGTAATTAACTTTACAGCACCCATTAATATGTGTGCAATATGTCAATGTTCTAATAAATGTGCCATCTTTTTATTGGTTTGTTAAAAACTGACTCATGATTTTTCACAGTTGACTCACACTTTCTTGTTGGCTGACTAAATTTTATGATTTGTGGATCAGGCTGATTCCTGAGGTGAAATGCATAGTATAATATGTTATTTTCATGCAAAAGTTGAGCAACAGCAAGTCAGGTGGCACTGATGAAACCCCTGCCTTGAGCAGTTAATACTGCATATATGAAATATAATATATGCGGGGGGACTCATAGCCATTGCATGATTTAACATCAGAAAACTGAAAATTTCTTAATTCTTGCTCATGATTTTTCTTATTAAATTTAAGTACATAATTTCTAATAAATTTCTAATTTTCCCCCCTCTTTTTTAATTTTTCTAAAAATACAGCTTAATATTGAAATGTATTTTGCAATCTTTAAGATGGTTTTAAAATTCTTAATTTAACCACTAAAAATACTTCTGTATCCAAAGTCCTAGATAAACATTTCTTATTTTCAATTTGCATTATTGAATAACATAAGATCTCAAAAATATCCGCAGGAATTCGAGAAATTATTTATTAGTCCACCAAAATGAAAATTTAGACTGATTTTGTTTTGCTTACTAGACAGCTATAAATCCAAAAAGTTTCTACTAAACTGTATTCTAGTAATTTTCTTCGTCTTTTTTTTTTTTTTTTTTTTTTTTGTGTGTGTGAAACGTACATTTTTGGCTTTTTTTAGTATGTTTTCATTTAATACTGTCAACTACCTCTATTCTCACTGTGAACAACATCAACAGATATATATTTCATGGTACAACAAAACAAAATATACTATTTCACATTTTTTCTGAACAAACTTTGAATAAAGTTGTTTCATAAAGTTAAGTTTTTATTTTATATGTGATGAAAATTCCAGTTAAAATACCATCTTTTATTATTATTATTAGCTATTGCTAGCATAGTCAAAAATGTAGTAATCTTTCGAAATAGATATTTAAATAATATGTTATTGTTTCAACAATATTTTACTGTAGTACAAGTATTTTTTAAATATTTTTTGTTTAAATTACTGGTATTTTTTGTTTATATTAGTATATCTTTGTATATGTTAGTATAAATAACTTTGCTTCCTATGTGGACTGTTTAATTTTAATTTAGTAGTTATAGTCAACTCTTATTACTTTTGAAATTTCAAATGTATAAAACTTTTCAGATGGGTATAAATGGAATTTTTTACTGAAAATAAAACATTTTAATTCTGTTACAGAAAATTTACAGTTAAAATCTTATGAATTCCCAAATAAATTTAATATCTAAATATTAATTTAATATGCATAATAAGATGTTATCACTGAAGATGCGAGTCCACTTTCGATATGGAGAACTGACTGACGAGGATATGGATATTACTGAATTTGGAAGCATGGAAGGATATTGTGTGAAATTTAAACAGCTGGGGACATTCACAGGCAGGAGTTTCCTTTGATTTTTCTGTCTGTAAATGTAACTTGCTAGTTGCTTTAGATACTAAATGGTCTTCCACACCACAACAATATGTATAGAAGTTTGTACAAAAGCCGTGCGTGATGCTGTTGCTGAGGCATCGTCCATGTTCACACCCTCATGATGCTGCTCTGTATTTGTCGTACAGGTTGTGTTTCCAGTGGATGTTTTATTCACAATAAGTTAATATTTGGATGTATAATTCATTTGGGATTTGGAAAGTTATTTTATTTGTACATTTTTGAATAACAACTCTATTAAAAAGTTCTTTATTTTTATTTTATAGCTTTATCTGAAAAGTTTTATACATATGAAAATTCTTAAATTAAGAAGAGTTATTTGTATCAACTAAATTTATTCATATGAGTTTAATATTTTCATTGTTTAATAAATGCAGTACATTCTGTTAATATTACAAGAAAGTATTTTTGTAATTTATCTTACTGTGTCACTAAATAACAAATTTTATGTATAGTCTTCCTATCCTAAATCTTTAAGAGCTTCTCCTGTTTTAAGTCTTCAGAGGCTTTCACTGTATATTAAAGCAAGTGAATACTTAAATTTTTGCTATACAGTATTTTATTATGATTCTTTTAAATAAGGTATTTTTTACCAGAATTTGGCAAACTCTTTTATTTTTACCAATGACGAAAATATCCTAATTGAGAAGCATATTATAATGAATATAATATACAATTACAAAGGCTCCTATTTTAAAACTACATAAATGCATATTGATTAGTTATGTAATACATATATTCAAAGTATAGTTGTACTGGTACTTCTCTATTATCCCGTCGACCACTTTTCATAACAAAAAACTATCGCCAAACTGTAAGATTAAACGTCAAAATTGCAGTCCCATTTCCTTGATGTCTGAAGCATTATACGTGTTTATGTCATCAAGTGGTTTTTTATTCGACATTTGCGTGTATTTTTAATTATGTTTTACTGATTTATTAGTTATTTTATTCATTAAAATAACAATTGTGTCCTTAAATTCTTATATTTTATTTATTTGTTAATTTTGATATTCCAATGGCAGCGTTCTCCCGTTTATTTGGCGATAGTTTTTTGTTATGAAAAGTGGTCGACGGGATAATAGAGAAGTATAGTTGTATTTATTCAAGTTTTCATAATTTTAAGATAAATTGAACACATTACACTTTATTTAAAAAATATATATACTTTTTCAAAAATAAATTTTGACCGAAGCTTTTAAAATTTTTAAATAAAAAAAAGAATGAATAAAGTCGTTAGATAAATTTAAGCGTGTTCTTATAAGTAATTGAATTTCTAGTAACTCGCTGTTTTAATTATTATTGTAATTAATCTGAAGGTTAAAAGTTTTCTTTCTTGATAGATAAATATTTACACAATAATAATGTTTTATTCTTGCAATATTATCTTGTAGTACGTGTTTTTTATTTGCTTATTTTATTTAAAATTACTATAATTTTATGCTACTGTTTAAATAATTAATGAATAACAGAAAAAGTTTCCTTTGTTGTTTTTCCCTTTTTCTACTCAGAAATTCTGTTGCATAAACAGTCTATTCAAATTGAATTAAGTTTCGGTATGCCCAGAAGGTTTAAATGAGTTCCAAAAATAAAAGGAAAAACATGCCTATTTCTGAAAGAGTGCATTTTGTTTTTATATGAAAATAAATAATAAAACTCAGAAAGTAGTTCTTTAAATAAACACTTTCATATATTATGAGGTTTAAAATAAAATTTTTGGAACTTATAATTACCTGAAAAAAAATTAGACTAAAAAGTAGAAAGTAAAAATATAATTAAAAAAATTAATGCTTATTGTACTTAAAAGTACAAAATAACTTTCTTTGTTTAAAAGAAAAAAGAAATTGGAGGTCAGAATAAAGAGTGTGCGGCACTAATAAAAAATATGGTACTTTCGTGTTATAGCGGTCCCCAAGGAAGAATCGCCAAGTGATCAAGATTTATCGCCAAATTATAAAGAATATATCGCATTATAATAATATATGATGTACATAACATTTCGTGACATATACAGCCAAGTTATAGTCCTATATGACGCATATATCATGTATATATATATATATATATATGGCATGTGTATAGGATGTATAATGGCATATAAGACGTAAATAGTATTTTCTTCTATCGCAAGAACTAATGCACAGAATTTAATAAAACTTTAGATTCAGTTAGACTTGATATAAATTGGTGCCGATTCGATTTTGGTGTATGTGAAACCTGTAAAAGTTAGAAGAAAGTTTTGGGATTGGCACATCCGCCTAGTTTTGTATTGCTGTCTGCTTCACCATGCTTTGACAGTTTTGTTTTAACCTCTGGATTGTTCACAAAAAAGTTATTTTCTATTTTTAAATACACTAAGCATATTTATTAAAAGAACATTCTTCTTTATTTTCTACTTTTTAATATACTACATAATTTTAATCAGTATATAAGTGAAAGATACCCAGGAAGATGAAAAAGAAGTGCTTGCCAAGTTTGGGCAATTCTGATAATGCTGTCATTTTCCCCTTAATTTTACATCTTTATTTATATTACTGTAAATATTACTTTACATTATTATAACAAACAAATGTTTACTGTTGAGTCACATGGTAAAGATTTTTAAAAAATCATGCCTGAAAATTGGTTATTTCAGAAATCAAAATTGTTTTTTCATATAAAAACGAAAATTTAATAAAAATTCAAGTAAAAAACATAGTTAAAATTTACCAAAGCTGTAGGATAAAAGATTAAACTTGATAAGATGAATAAAAAAAAAATGTAAAGAAAGTATTGACAGGCAAAAAAATTACCATATAATGCATCTTAATAGTAGTCTTTTCTTCCATGCAAAAAAAAAAAAAAAAAAAAAAAAAAGAGTAAAACAGCAGTAAAGTATGCGTGTTGCTGTTAATGTTGCTTCTCATTATGTTCTTTTTACTCTGAAGAATAAAAAAGAGGCCCCTTTCATGAAGCACTAAAACAGTTAAATGCTAAATTAATTCTGGCTGCTTACTTTGCTTTTCATTATATCACTTTTCACATGCAATGTATTTACAACGAACTATATTATGAGCATGTCAACCGACGAATTTACTCATTTTATGAGCAATAATGATTCAAATCAAAACTTCTCTCAGATAAGGATCCTGACAGCGTCTCTACTGTAAAAGAACAATTTCATTGCTTTATATGTTTATAAAGTACATTTTACTAAATTCATGACATCCAAAAACCAACACAATGCAAAGCACATGCAGCCCAAATAAATCTAGCATCCAGTTGTTTCAAGGCTTCATAAAAGGATCAAATTAAAATAAAAGAGTGAGAAACACAGTCTTATCACTACATATACTTCGCTGATTATTATTCCTCAAACTCTATTTAATTAGTTTTCGCCTTTTATTTTGAATATTGTAAGCAATTTTTCTTGCTTTTTTTTTTCTTTTGACAGAATTAGATTTTTATGCATCTTATCAGCTTTTTAAGAGGTGAGAAAAGTTATTCCCCCTCTACTTTTCATTGTTTTTGCAAAGCTAAGTATGTTTTGGGAAAATATTTGCTTCGTTGGTACATTTTGCTCAATAACACATTATCTAAATATATATATATATATATATATATATTTTTTTAATGCAGCCATGCAGGTTCTTATTTAAATGCAGGCATACTTGCATGCAGGTTCTGACCAAAAGAAATGTTAGTTTAGCTTATTTAATGTTTTATTTTCCACTTGTGGAGCTTCGCCCGCTTCGCTGGTCGTTTTATTCTAAACGGACCTCGAATTAAACGAACTTATGTTTGAGGGCCCCACTGTCTTCGGCACCGTACGCCCGTGAGGGCTACGCCCGCTCGGGTTTCGGAAAATCGCTAAACTCTGAACAACGTTAAAAATCGCATAGAAAATTTAAATAAAAAAAAATTTTGATAAAAAAAAATCCAATAACTGGTTTGAATGTGCATAACTTCAGACATAATGGTACCTTCCTGCCAAATCCCGTAACTCGGCGTGCAACGATCTCATTGGCACACAGACACTAAACTTGCATTTTTGTTATTATAGATATTTAAAAACACAGCCAAGTCTGCAGATCATATGTACATCTGATGTTCGAAAATCTTACTCCTTACTGTATTTCGTACCGCCGGCGATCATTTAATTTTACACATATGTAAATTCAATAAATGTAATTGTATATCGTAATTTTATTAAAAATTGCAGTTTAAGTATAAATTAATGTTTTGGAGATAAACATAAAACTTTTACTTTGTTAGTCATATTTCTTAAATTTTTAATGCTCTCAGCTATTGTGCAATTTTCTTGTCTTTCAAACAAAACGATATAATCAGGAAATATTGTGATATTTTAAAATGCTACGTTATATTAAAATGCTAATGAAAAAAAATAAATAAAATTGCTCTGTAGTTCGAAAAATGGAGTAAATTCAATCTTGATTAAAGAAAAGAAAAAAAAAAGCAATTAAATTGTGCGTTTCACGTGGAGAAAAAGCATTTGTATGGAAATAAAACTCTTATCTATTCTGCGCTAAGTTAGCTTTCAACGCAATGCTCCAAATTCGCCCCGTCTATCTGGGTCACGTGACCTCCTAGTTTCGATATCGCTTCCAAGCCATTGTAACGTCAGCTTTGGGATGACAGTTTAGACAAATGACTGTGCTCTGCTACAGTTGACTTTCGAGACTACAAACACCTTCCCAATTGCAACAAAAAAAAACATTTTTGCGGATAGAGTTGTGCAATACATATAACTATGATTTTTCCCTATTTGTAAGCTATTTATTTACATATTAATAAAGAAAAACATGGGAAAATAATTGAACAATCACAATTTTCAAAAACTTAGTTTCTGAAGAATTCTCAATGAAATCAAATTAAATGTTCTTATTAAATTGAAATAAATGAAAATATCTTATCCATGAAATATAATGAAGAATTAATGGTCAAAATACATGTTAAAAAAAAACTAGGGGATTCAACACGGTCTTCCCGTGTTACTGAATATAGGTGAACACCATTCTTTTAATTGAAAATGTAACAGATTTTTTTACATTTAATATATATATATTTTTTTAGATTTTTCACTAATAATATCAATATTGGCCTCGTGCCTAGAGTTAACAGCAGAAGAAATCGCTTAGACAGCAACATTTTGATTCCGATAATTTCAATGATTTAAGTGCGTAGTTCGATTGCATCTCCTTTATTTATATATTTATTTATTTTATTTAGTGATGAAGTTTCAATATTCGTTATGGAATATAAGCCGGAAACAAATGCTGAACTGTTTATATTAATAAAAGTGAAGTATTAATCTTTCACAATCGTCTTTAATTATTTTAACACTCAGGAAAAATCATGCGTCAAGGAATAGATTATGTAACACTTTCCAACACTCCTAAAACAACTTTTTGCAAATTTTTACGGTAATGTGTAAGGTGATATCTAACTAAACAATTTTGAAAAATAATAACATAGTTAAATATCCAATTTCAGGAATTACCAACACTATTCGGAAAAATAACCAAGCTCTTTTGTGCAGCACTGTATAGGATCTATAGATTTGTATATATACTAAATAGAATGCTAAATTTGAGTTCAGTTAGGAAACGCGTAGCACAGTTTAAAATTCCCCTTCTGCAATTTCCGTCATTAAACGGAAATGTACTCGAAAATTTTTGTGCTGCCCTGTATACAATCTATACACACCAAGTAATAGACAAAAAAAAAAGAGTTAAATTTAAAAACGGGTTCAGCAACTGAAAAAACATTCCCAGGAATTATTATTAATAAGCAGTACTTTAACCGAATTCTTTTGTGTGTCCCTGTAAATGAACGATGAAAGCAAAAAACACAGTATTCTATAGTATTCCTCTTGTAACCCACGTTAGTGATATATATCAATTTTAACAGGTTTGAAACAGTGAAACATTATTAAAATAAACTGCAAACGATTTTTCTTCATAGACCGTGATGTAACGTAATTATTTTGTGTGTCTCTGTAAAAAAAAAAAAAAAAAAAAAAAAAAAAAAAAACTATAAGTGCTGCACACTTAATTTTCAATATGGACCATGCCACAGTAAGCCCCAATAACACATATCAATTGCATGAAGATCCGAGTATATTTACGCGAGTTAGAGCACGGATAGACAGACGACAGACAGATAAACCGAATTCATAAACACTTTTCAACTATGTTGAAAAGTGTTAAAAACCATAAAAAATGAGTAAATAGCAATACAGTTTTCAAGCAAATTACGATACAGTTTTCAAACAAATAGCATTTGAAAGTAGATTTTTTTCAATTGAAAATGTGCGATGTTTAGAAATTAAAAAAATTGCAGTAGCAAAAGTCGCAAAACCGAAATTTTCATTGTCAAATGTTGCCATTCGCAAAATGACGTCAGCGTTACGCACGGACACGTTTGTCCTTTATAATATAGTATTAGTAAAAAATCCACAGAATTTAGTTATTACGCTTTTTTCTCTTTAATTAAATAAATTTATTGGCATCGAATTATATAGTTATTTTATCTAATTTGCCACTATATTACATTATGTCATGTATTGTAAAAAAGGGTTTACAACTTTAATAACCAGCTTTAAACAATGGATTTTTTTCTGCATTTCAGTTTCTGCATTTAATATTGCATTTGATATTGAATTTAAATATGAACTGAACAATTTAAATATGAACCTCTCAGGGTTAATATTTGAATATTTCCATAATATACCCTACCATAACATAACCTAATACAATAACATAAGGATAAAGCATAAATGCATGAATGAAATGCATGAACAGCACAATTTTCATTATATCTGTCACTCTTACATACTGATTTCCAACAGGTCAAAAGTAATTAAATTTTGATTCATCTAAAAATATTCTTTAAGACCAATAGTTTATCATGCAATTTTTAAAGTTTCTTGAAAAATTCAAGTTTTTTTTTTTTTTTAATGCGGCTTTTTTTCTGCTCCTGGGTTGCATTTTATTGTTGCATTTAACTGATGAGTAAATTAAAAAAAAAAAGATTACTACGAAATGAAAGAAAATATCTTGATTAAAAAGAATTATTTTAGTGAAAGATAAAACAACAAGATATGTTTAAATGAGATTAATTTTTCAGTACATTAAAAATATCTTACGTACAAATTAAATGTACATGAAGCATTTTCAATATTATCAATATATTGGCATTTAAAAAGTAACAAGTGATTATTGTTTATTTAAAGTCATAATTATAACAAAAATAAGAAAATCAATCTTAAGTTATCAATTATATTATAGCACAATTGAAGTTTATGATTTATGTTTGTTATCCTTTTGGTCCGTGTTTTTTTTTTTAACATATTTAATTTATTTGTATGGTTGTAAAAATTCGGAAACGCATTGTAGTGGAAGGCTGCAATTGATTATTGAAAATATCATTTTTAGGGTTTCGTTCATCTCGCGAAACCCTATTACTCCCGCTTCGTTGTCTGTCCGTCACAGAGCCGGTTCTCAGAAACTATGTAACTTACAGTCCGGAAATTTTGTGTACTTATAGCTAAATACGTATTATGAAGCTCAAAATCGTATTATTTTTAATATGTAGAGATAAAAAACCAAAAATCTAACAGCCTTTTTCTATTAAATTTAAACATTTTACGTTGTAGCAGTTGCCAACAATTAAAAATCCACAATCAAATTATTTCTACAATAATTAATTTTCTTTTGAAAGATTTCCACGTGAAAAATGAAAATGAAATAAAAAGTTTCACCAATTGAAAAAAAGATTAATATGACATCATATTGGTAATAAAAAGGAAATTTTCAAACATTTCTCAATAATACAAGGAGTATGTGTAAATACAGAAATTAACTTAATAGGACGTTATTAGAGAATTTAACAGAAATTAATCTGACATCTAACATTTTGAAAGTCTCTATACAACATGTTTAATTTTGAAATTGATATTTTTTTAATATCGCATTTAGTCGCCACATGACAGATATTATTATGACAGAGTATAATAGCGGGCTTCGCCCGCTATCGGACTGGTTCAGATTTTCGAAAAAACGAGAAAAATAGACCGGTAAATTAT
The DNA here is from genome assembly GCA_963931845.1 of Maratus michaelseni. Classification (NCBI taxonomy): domain Eukaryota; kingdom Metazoa; phylum Arthropoda; class Arachnida; order Araneae; family Salticidae; genus Maratus; species Maratus michaelseni. The sequence continues at coordinate 393,885,461 of OZ007588.1, forward strand.
TACTTTATAAAAAACATGATTTTTTTTTTTTTTTTTTTGAAAATGAAATTTATTTGGATTTATTAAAGGAAGGATAAAGTGTTTTGAAAGGAATATTAAACGAAACCATTTGTGCTATCTTCGATCACACTTACCCACTTGTTGATTATTTTACAAGACTAAAAAAGTGAAATAAAAAACTTGCATTTTTATCTGAGAAAGGACGTTAAACTTTTCAAATTCATTAAAACGCACACTACTTATAAAAATCTTTAAAATCTGTTTTCGTAAAATAAGAAACTATAGCCATGGTATTTACATTTATTTATATTATTAAATTTAAAGCTTTTAAAAAGAAAAGGCTTTATTTTTAATTAAGTACTTGGGGGCTCTGTTTCCCGATTAGCTTACACCTGACAACCCCCTGAGGCATGCTTTAAGTGTCACTGTAAAATTCAAATAAATCATTTCATTACAATCATTTTTAAGCACATTACAAAATACTCGATTTCATTAGTTTCTATATCAAATAATCTTTTTGTATATTAAATTATCAATTTTCTTTACTCTGATTTACTTGCAAATATGCAGTTTAAGTACCTGTACTTTACAGAAATAAAATCTAATGATTACTGAGAGAATAATAATAAAGCATTTTATTTTAATGGATGAAAGGTCTCGTTTTCTTTTGAGAATGACGTCATTATCACCACGCTTCTGTTTGAGTTTTATTGAATACCTATTCTGATTTCAAGAAAATAATGTGTAATTTTCGGAAACATTTTATTCGGTGTATATAAAATTTATTCAAATGAAAAAAAAAAAGAAAAAGAAAAAGAAAAAATTGTAGGAACTTTACGTGCAGAGCTAAAGATTGGTGAATATATACGGACGCAATCATACTAAATTATTTTATTTCCATAAATGAAACTGGTCTTTTCTTTTAAGAATGGTGTCAGTTTTACCATCCAAACCAAACTGAGAATCTAATTATAGGTTATCCCTTGAAAACAATTCTCAAAAAGAAAGAAAGAAAAAAAAAATTCCTGCTCAACATTGCGAAACATTCTGTCTAATTTACGGATTCATTTTTAAACACAAAAGAAGAAATTAAAAAATAAAATCGGAATCGAACATTTTTCTTGTTTGTTGTTTTATAAAGGAATTACTTATCGAATTATAAGCGATTGTTGTCAGTAGGGCTGGGCGATATATCGATACATCATGAAATATCGATTTTTATAACATATCGTCTCAATCGATTTCAATCTTCCTTAAATATCGATATATCGGCTCTTGTTATATTCATTCATTAGTCAACACAATTTCTTATTCTCCAATTAATTCTTGAGTGTAAACAACGAAACAGCCAAATAAGAGGTATTTTTCACCTTTGTCTCCTCTTCTCCCATATCTAGAGACCATCCATTTACTATTATGCTATTGAAGTGATTTAGAAATGAATAGCATTTTCCATTTTTCGATAAAGGTATTGCATTTTAAGTTATAAGCAAGTTCTATAAGCTGACCATCCATAATGACCATTTCTGGGGTGTCGCGTTACGAAAATTGGTTCAAAACGTTTACTGTGACAGTTTTTTTTAAAAATAGACCCTTTACTTTATTGAAAAATGGAAAGCGCTATTCGATTTCGCCGTTTTTAAATAAGTGCACCTTCCAATTTTGTGCGTCTAAGTTTAAGATTGACTTCACGAATGTGTCAGAAAGTTGAGAGCTTAGATTTGAGAACTGCCCTAACAATATATTATATATATTTCTTGAATTTCAAAAGTATAATATATTTGCAAATCTTTTGCATTCCCCCCTCCCCCCTTCCAAAAAATAACCTTAACTTGAATAGTTTACGATTTTTTTCATTTTCAAATCTCTATAAAGAATCAACATCACATTCATTAGAATAATCTACCTTCATTACAATCTACCTTCATTAGAATAGCTTAAGATTTCTGGCATTTTAAAATTCTAGTAAAAAAATAACATCGCATTCCTAAAGAATTGATTTTATAATCTTTAATAATGAAGTACCCGCATTGAAAGGCAAACGCTTATTCATATCGCAATCGTGCCACCTAGAAGAGAAGAAATATCGATAAGCCAAAACAGCCACTCGCTACGTTTCACTCACCGCATATCGGTTTACCATGGTTGTACTCGCGAGTATACTCTAACATTCAGATATCACGCCGTTTCACTCACCGCATATCGGTTTACCATGGTACCATGGTTGTACTCGCGAGTATATTCCAACATTCAGATATCACGCCGGTCGCTTCAGGACTGGCATGATATCTGTGAATATTTTAATATACTCGTGAGTGCGCGATTATAATCCAGCATTCGTGAGTGAAAAAAAGATATTCTTGACATCGTCTATATTTATTGGACTCGCTCATTCACAAATCCATTTACGATTTTGATGTACTAAGTGAAACTCTATGAATAGGTAGTTAAATTAGAGGGCCTGGGTCTAACATTTTTCTATAGGCTCGGACCGGGCCGGGCCTAGTCATCACTCGTTTCGGGCCGGGCTAGGCCAGACTTTTTTCCGGGCCAAATTGGGCCTGGACGTCATTCTTCCTAGTGGTGTGCGCGGGCCGAAATTTTCAGGCCCGTGCAAAAATCAGTAAAATGAGGCCCGACACAATAATTTTTACAAAAAATTGCATAGATTTTTAAATGGACATTATTCTACAATTAAAATTCTTTTTAAAGAATAATACATACATTTCTAGGCAAAAAAACAAAAAAAAAAAACTGCAGTAAAACCTCTTAAATAGAACCTATCTATGATGGAAATCTGCCTTAAATAAAAAAATGTCTTGATATGTGCTAAATGAAAAAATACAACAAACGATGTACCTGCTTGCTAAGAATGGAACCTGTCTATAACGGATTTTTTTTTCTTTCCCGATTTTTCTTCTCTTACTGAATCTTTATTTCGATGTAATTGTCCAAGTGAATTTTTTTAATCAGCGTTTATGTACTTAATTGTCTAAATGGTCATAAATAATGTTGATATTTTGTATTCCATGCATTTTGAACATAATTTGAAAATAAAATCTATCAAGTAAGTGTGCTTTTGTAATACTTTTAATTTTAGGTTAATGTTGTTTCAGAAATATCGGCATTGTTTTATAGAAATTCAGTCGGGGTTAGGCTCGGGCTGAACTTTTGGTTTTTATACCGGGCCAATAAAATTTTTATATGGGCCGGGCTAAAAAACAATGTGTGGTTCAGGCCGGCCTGGAAATTTCGGACCGTTCCGACCTTTAAGTTGAACATGAGTATAAATGAATGTTGGTATGTTAGTACCAAACCTAAACAAAAAAAGTATATTTTTTTTCTTGCGAATGGGTATTATCAGTGGAACTGTTTTTAAGCAAAGGAATAGGACTTAGCGAAACTGGATGGTCGGCTATGTTATAACGGGATGCACGCCTAACAATATGTGTTTCGTATTTCTCTCTCTCTCTCTGTGTGTGTGTGTGTGTGTGTGAGCGCGCGCGCGTGCGTCTGTCGCCGGCGGGGTAAAAATGCTTATTCGGTATTTGGACAGGAGGACTCATTAAAATCCTTATCTGCTATTGCATAAAATTATTTAGTGCGCTTCATATATACAGCGTACATGAGCGTCAACCCGTCGACAGAACGAAATCAAGAGTGAGATAAATTTTGAAACACGTGGGACTGTGGCTCGCAATATCGGCCGAGTTTTTATTTATTTATTTATTTAATGGAGAATATAAAAATCAATTAAAATAAACTAAGAATTTTTTTTGTCGGAGACGCCGTACAAGACAATGTTTAAGCATACCAGCATTAAAGCAATATAGAAATTTAACAAATATAAAATATAAACAATTCGAAAATATACCTTAGCCGGATTTTTGTTTTCCGTCTGTCAACGGAAAAGTTTCATTTTTTATTAGAGTTTAATTATTTCAATTCTCTCCTAGAAAGAATAAATTGTATTTTTTCCATATATTAAAGAAAATTAATTTATTAAATTTCAGAATCCAGGGCGGAGTAATGGCCCTCCTTTACATCCCTTTTCCGGTGCCCCATGGAATCATATATTACATTAATACAGCAGCTACACCTTATATCTCGCCTATTTATATTGCTGATTTGGATATATCGCCCTTTTCACGTGTACCCCGAAAACTAATGCGTTTTACTTTAGCGGCAATTATAAATAGTTATGTAATTCGATTATAATAAGTGCATTGGTTTATCGTTATTTATTAAAATATTGTAAGATGATTATAAAGTATTATTTGGGAGACAAATATAAAAATTTTCTTGTTTGTTATCATATTTCTTAATGTTTTCTCGGTTATATCGCACTTTCTTCCCGTGTCTTTCAGAATACGCCATGTAACGAAGGTCTACTGTATTTAGAATTTAGACGGGGCACAATAAACAAATAAAACAAGAACGAAAAATCATGCGCCAAGCATAGATTATGTAGCACTTTCCAACGCTTCCAAAATAATTTTACAAAACATACCGTTTAATAAGCTGAAAGATAACATCTAAGTAAACAATTTGGAAAACGTATAACATATTTAAAAACATAATTTCAGGAATTTCGAACAGATACAATATTCGGAAAAGTATCCGAGTACTTTTATTCAACCCTGTATATGGTCTATAGATTTGTATATATACTATATAGGATGATAAATTTTAGTTTAGTTAGGAAGCGCTTAGCACAGTTTAAAATTCTCCTTCTGGAGTTTCTGTCAATAAACGGAAATATGTTCTCGAACTTTTGTGCTACCCTGTATATGAAATACAGAATTTATACACACCCAGTAATAGACAAAAAGTGAGTTCAATTGAAAATCGCGTTCAGCAACTTAAAACGCCAGGAATTATTGTTAACAGACAGTAGAGAATTCTTTTGTATGTCCCTGTAAATGAACGATGACTGCTATACGCACACTATTCTGTAGTAAGCCTCTTGTAATGCACCTTAGTAATATACAGTGTCTCACAAAAGTGATGGGACACTTGTGCTTTATAATAAGAAACTGCAATAAAATAAATAAACAAACATGTGCAAAAATTTTTTGGGTGTGTTTCATATTTAAAGTTAGTAACAATTATTACATAACATACATTTTGTCAAAATATTAAAATATTAATTTAGTAAAAATACAATTGTTCAGAACGGAGCAAAAAATGGCTTATATAAGTGATGGGACACTTACTTTTCCATCAAATATTTATCCAAAAATTTTACTTTTTAAAAGGTTTTAATATTTTGTTGGATTTCCTTTTACTTTTAAAACATGATTTAATCTTTTTGGGATGGATTCGACTAATTTTTTTGTGATTTCTGGAGTGATTTTACCCCATTCTTCTTGAAGCACCGATTTTAGTTGTTGTTTTGAAGAAATGGTGTGTTAGCGAATTCTTGATTCCAATTCTTGCCAAATATTCTCTATGGGATTTAAGTCTGGAGATTGTGGTGGTGTTTTTATTATTTCAGGACAGTTATATAGCAGCCAGAGTCTAACGTTCAGAGCAGTGTGCTTGGGGTCATTGTCCTGGTAGAATTTAAAATCGTTATGAAGGTTCAATTTTCGTGCTGAAGATTTCAAATTTTGCTTTAAAATATCAATATACTTGTACTGATCCATTATACTGTCAATAAAAACAAGATTACCAACTCCAGCGGACGACATACACCCCCATACCATAACTCCTCCTCCACCATGTTTTACTGTTGGTACCAAGTTCTGTTTGCGAAATTCTTCTCTGGGTTTTCTCCACACCAAGATTCTACCGTCAGAACCAAATATATTAAATTTACTCTCATCAGCAAATATAACTTTATTCCAGTAATCAGAATTCTTATTTATGTTGGATTTTGCGAAAGCTAGTCTGAGTTTTCTATTATTTTCACTTACGAAGAGTTTTTTCCTGGCTACTCTACCGTGATATCCAGCAGATCGAATTACCCTTCTAATAGTCTCAGGATTAACAATTATTCCATATAATGCTTGTAAATCAGCAGCAACTTTTGAAGCACTAATTCTTGGATTTTTTTTAATATTTCGAACGATAATTCGCTTTATTCCATTGGATAGCTTTGATGGTCGGCCAGGTCTTCTTTTATCCTGAATCATATGATTCTTTTTATATCGTTTAATGATATTGAAAACTGTTGAACGACTCAAGTTAACTGTTTCAGCAGTTTTTCTAATAGATTTTCCACGTTCAATATGCAAATTAATAACTAATTTTCGAATTTCAGGCGAAGTTTCTTTTCGTTTAGCATTCATGGCTACACAGAGCTAAAACACACAAAAATTCCAAAACAAACTGGAGAGAAATACTGCAGACGATTTTATAAATTATTGCCAATTGCTTTTAAGTAAAAATAAAACCCCAAAAAATATTTTTAATGCTTATTTCAGACGATTTTTGTTGCATATATAATGGTGTCCCATCACTTATGTGAGCTATTTTTTTGCTCCGTTCTAAGCATTTGTATTTTTATTAAATTAATATTTTAATATTTTGACAAAATGTATGTAATGTAATAATCTTTACTAAATTTAAGTATGAAACACACCCACAAAAAAATGTTTACATGTTTTTTTAATTTATTTGATTAGTTTCCTTTTGTAAAGCACAAGTGTCCCATCACTTATGTGAGACACTGTATATAAGTTTCAATGCGTTTAAAATAGTGAAACATTATTTAAATAAACCGCAGACGATTTTTCTCCATAGACCGCAATGTAACGGAATTCTTTTGAGTGTCCCTGTAAAAAAACTATAAATGCTACACACTTCCCTTGAAATAGGGAACATGCTATAGATAACGACAATAATATATAAAAATTGCAGAGCAATCCGAGCATATTTACGGGAGTTAGAGCACGGACAGACGGCCATACGGCCAGACAAACCGAAGTCATAAGCACTTTTCAACTAGGTTGGAAAGTGCTAAAAAGAGAGTATGGAATTCGCATATTTTACTGTTATTACTAGTACAGGCTAACGAACGAATGCGGCATTTTCGGCTTTTTTGCGTTCTCCTCTCTCTCTGAAAACACATCTGAAGTCACCCGATACTTTTTGCAGGTGTTAGCGGGGGCGAAGGGTTCAGATCCGAAGAGGGGTATTGTTCAGATTTGTTAATGATGCTATTGGAGATAGACGGATTTTATCGGAGAGAAACGAAATTGTTTTTCAGCTGATCACGTATAAAACTGCAGTGATTGTCTAACGGGAAATAGACTAGAAATATTGGTTGCGCGTTTAATTTTCAAAATTACGAAATATTCTTAAATGTGGCATGGCAGATATGAATTATCATCATTTAGTGCCAAAGAAAAAAACTAAGAGTAAGGTTTGGGCAACTTTTGGTTTGCCTGCCAATGAGCATGGCACTATTCCTAATTATGATATGTCAGTTTGTAAACTTTGCCAAAAATCTGTATGCAGTAAAGGAGGGAGTACGACAAATTTACTTTCTAATTTGAAAGTGCCCCATCCTCTGAAATTCACAGAAATTACTTCGAAGAGGACAGCTTCTTCAAATTCGTCTTCACCTATTTCTGCAGTAAATGATCCTGACAATCCACTGACAATGAATACAGCCAGTACTGCTGGTGAATCTCCCCCCGCCCCCTCATTTAAAGTGCAAAGAACTATGATGAATCTTGAAGTATGTTGTTAATTATACATTGGAAAGTTTTTTATCTCAAATAATTTTTCATAACGAAATTTTTTTTAATATACTGTAATATCAATAATTTTCATTAGTTTTTTACATAACTTGATATTTTACTACTTTTTCTTTGTTCATGTATCACAATATCGATATATCGGAATATCATGATATAAAGATGCCGATTTATCATGATATTGAATTCCAGACATCGCCCAGCCCTAGTTGTCAGGTGACGACAATTATTTTTCTACTTTCCCGCGCTATTGCGTCTGGAAATTCGGTTCAAAACTCTGACAGTATTTTCTGAAAAACCTTCAGTCCTAATTAAAAAGTAGAAAACACCATTCGATTACTCAGTATGCAATGGTCGATCCAGGCAAAATTTGAGACCTATTTAGGGCCCTTCACAAAAATCTACATAATAAAACAGCTCCTTTCACAAAAATCAATTTAATAAAACAGAATCCTTCACAAACGTCAATTTAATAAAATGGATCTCTTCACAAAAATAAATTTGATAAAATGGGACCCTTCACAAAATTCTTTATAATAAAATAGGCCTTTTCACATAATTCCTTATAATAAAATGGCGCTTTCACAAAATTCTATTCCATAAAAACTTACTGTTTACTAATTATTTATTATTTTGTGACGTTTTAAAATGCTTAATTTGTAAACAACAAGTTCACCAGAGAGGAGAACTTCAGCAAAATGATTTTAAAAAGTTTTTTAATAAAGGCTTGGCTCGAATGAGTAAATAGATTTCAACTTTCGATACAAAACGTTATTTTTCACAAAAAATATAATACATTTCACAAAAATAACCTTTGCTTTTCACAAAATGGGTACCATCGACGCCTAGTATCTGAATAAGAGCATCGGCCAATTTCATGCGTTTCCGAACAAAAATAAATTCAGAAATGTGTCAGAAAATAGCTTCTGTGAATATGAGAACAACCTTAATGCAGTCTTTTAAAATTATTAGTTTTATGAATGTTAATACAATGTTTCTTTAAATATGACGTCATTTTTAGTTGTTGAAGCATTATTCTGATTGGTGAATTATGATCAGACAAAGTGAATTTTATGTTGTAAAAATATATTTATTGTTATTACGATACTTAAACTAAGTATTTTAACAACTTATTTAGCAAGAGGAGGAGCAGAAATTTACTGACATATTAAAAAAAGCTTTATTTTTATTTTCTAACATTTCTAAACATAGTAAATTCTATGTAAATCCCGATTTGAATCTGGGAATTTAACTTGAGGAATGTTATATTACTTTTAAATGCTAAAGGTGTAAAATTAACAACATAATATAAATTAAAATAACTTTTATTAGTTGTTTTACATGTTTAGACTCTTTCCGAGTCATTTTCAAAAACAAAATGAGAATATTCTAAAGCTGCATGGGCTTTGAAGTTATTATTTTCATGTACTTTTTTTTAAAATTACGCACGTTATCTATTATTTTTTACTTGATTGTTTATTTTCATATCTTTGACCATGGAGTAACTCTAGCCACAGTTTCGGTAAATTAAAAGATGCCGCATTGTTACATATTGTATTTTTGCGCGTGAGTATCTCTATGGTTTCTCTTATTATGGATGGATAGTATAGACTGGAGGGAAATATTATTTTACTTTCGTTGAAATTTATTTGGATGGTATCTTCTTGATATAATCCTGCCAGGGCTGTAGTTTTTCTATTGTGTTTAATATCAGCTATATGCTCTTTTTTCTGCAATTAAATTTCCTGCTGGTCATGCCTGTAGTAATTCTTGGATCCGTGTTCTTTAATAAAAGGTTATAATAATGGTTTTAAAGTACACCATATTAATAAATTAATCATGGATATCACCAATAATAAGAAACCAGAAAAGAAAGGGGATTCGCAAAAATACAAACTTTATACTCTACAATATTATCCAAGCTTTTTTGAAAAATTAAAACACCAGCCTCAAATGTTTCAATATCTGCTTAATAGCCAAACCTCCTAAGAATTTAAAGAATATCATTTGCAGTATAATTGACCCAATTAATTTTGAGAATTATTCAGGAGTATATGAAATGACAGGTAAAACAGAAATAGCGGCTTAATGCCTTATATGATCACAAGTCACACCGCTGTCATGTTTAGCTATCTCGTGGAAATAAAGCAAAGATTTTCCCTTCCGGTTACAAATTCTTAAACGTTAGCCCAAAAATATTAATGCGACATGAATGACCAAAAAAGAAAAATGAAGTAGGAAACAATGTTAATTTTCTCTCCATACATAAAATATCTTTTAAATGAAAACAAAGAGAATCGACCAAACAAAAACTTATTCTTGATTCAGTTATGCATACATAAATATACATACGTGCAAATCTATATAAATCATGCATTCTTCTAAATGGAAAACATATATTTGTCACGTGCCCCCCCCCCCCCCCCCCCCATTAATGCATCAGAAAATATGCGATTTAAAAAAAAATATTTAGAGTGCCAGTGCAAACTTCTAAGCATACGTTAATAAAACATTTTAAAGAAGTTTATAATTAAAAAAGTGTTAATTGAATACAGTTTAATTAAATATGTCACTTATTCTGTATCATAAAATCGAAATGAGTTTTCTATTTTTTTTTTTTTTATAAATAAAATACATTATCGAGTCATACGTGACTCGCATCACGTGACAACACGTTTTCTCCTTGCTCGCGGTGTTACGGCGAGAATTCGGTTCAAAACGCAGACTTTGACAATTTGAGACTAACAGACAACTTTGACAATTTGAGACTTTGTTTGATTCAATAAAACTGAAATATTAAAAAAATGATTGAAGTAAATTATGCACTAACCTAATCTCAGAAAAGTGGACTAAGGTAAAGTGTCCTAAAGCTGATACCCAAAAAATAGCTCCTAAAGCTGACATCTTTAAATAAAACAAATATTTAAAGCATTACCAATTTTCTAAAATAATTTCCCTAATTAATTTTGAAAGATTTTCTTCCTTTACCAAAAAATAGAAAACTTCTTTCGATTAACTAGTTTCTGAATAAGAACACTTCCCATTTTCATGCGTTTCCGAAGAAAATTTGATTAAAAAATATGTCACAAAGTAGCTAGTTTGGATTTGAGCAAACTTACCATATAGCCAATTATAATTAGCTAGATAAGCGGAGAAGGAATAGTTCTTAAAAATTAATGATGGTTTTAGAAAAATAAAAGTTCTATTAGATTTTTAAATATTTTGTTTTAGAATAGAACAAAATTGTATTAATTTCTTTTAATTGACTGTCAAAACGACAAAATTTAAAAGTTTTATTAATTGAACAAGCTTTAAGATTAGCCTCTTAAGGCTCAAATCCAAAGACGCTACTTTCTGACACATTTTTAAATTCTTTTTTGTTCGGAAATGCATGAACTTGGCAGGTGTTTTTATTCAGAAACTGTGTAATTGAAACACGTTTTCCATTTTTTTTTTCTTTTTGATAAAGACAGACGATTTTTCACAAAGGACTGTCAAAGTCGACGTTTTGAACCGAATTCAGCAAGAGAAACGCGAAAAACGCGTCGTCACATGATCAGAATTACTTATAATTCGATAAGTAATCTATTTATAAAAAAATGGAGGACCAATTTCGATTTCAAATCACTTCCATAGTCAGGCATGCCAATTGTATGCATTTGCGTTTAAAAATGAATCAGAAACTGTGTCAGAAAATTTCGCGTTGTTGAGCAGGTCATTTGAGAACAACCTTAAATAATAACTCAGCATTTTTTTCTTTCTTTAAGGATGTTCTCAAATCCAAAGGGGCTACTTTCAGACATATTTTTTAATTCCTATTTGTTCGGAAACGCATGAAATTGACAGATGTTCTTATTAAATTAATTTCAGAACCACCTTATTCTACTGGGGGCACTGTTCTCTACAAATTACGCCCGCCAACCACCGTCCAGATATCGCAGTATCTAAAAATACGGTATTTTGCGCTGTTTTACGCAATAAAACCCAATTATAAAAGATTGGATGATATTACACAAGTAAAAATGACGTCATATTTAAATAAATATTGGAACGCATGAAATTAGCAGGTGCTCTTATGCAGATACTATGTGATGGAATGATGTTTTCCACTTTTTGATAAAGGCAAAATATCATTCACAAAATACTATCAAAGAAAAATTTGTGGTCACATGAAAACAATCGCTTATAAATATATAAGTAATTCGTTGAAAAAAAAATGGTCAACACTATTCGATTTCAAATAGCTTTAATATTCAGGCCTGCAAGTGTCATCATGCTTTTGCCTTAAAAGTAAGCCCATGAATGTTTCAGAAAGTTTCGCGTTGTTAGTTGGGGGAAAATATTTTTTTGACAACCGCCTTAAAAGATGACGTCGCGGATACTCAGATAACTGACATCAATCTCAAAAGAAAAGGTCATTTTCATTTATGGGACAAAAACAATTTAGTATGATTACATCACTACGATATCATATCCAGTAACGTTTAGTTCTGCATATAAACTTCCTACATTTGCCACACTCTATTAAAAAAAAAAGGAAAAAAGAAAAAACTTTATATGCACTGGATAAAACGTTTCTGAAAATTATATCATTAAAAAAAATATTAAGTATTCAATAAAACTGAAATATTAAAAAAATGATTGAAGTAAATTATGCACTAACCTAATATCAGAAAAGTGGACTAAGGTAAAGTGTCCTAAAGCTGATACCCAAAAAATAGCTCCTAAAGCTGACATCTTTAAATAAAACAAATATTTAAAGCATTACCAATTTTCTAAAATAATTTAGAATAGAGTTTTTCTTTCCTCTTTACCTTAATTCTAGTAGTGATAATGACATAATTCCCTAAAGAAAAAATGCACTTTCATTCATAAAAATAAAATACTTTATTATTATTGTGTCAGTAAACATAGGATTTTATTTTTGAACATACAGATACTGAAATTGACAAGATGTTTTAATATAAAAAGTACAACTCCCTTAAACAGATAATAATGCATTATTGTTATTATTATTTTTAATCTTGTTAAATAATAAAGAATTATGTTTAAATCTATTATATTTCAAATTATATTTACACATTCGGGTTTTCTTTGCAAACTCTTAATGATTTGTGGGAAAAAAAATTAATTGAAAAAGATATATTATGATTAGATTGGTTAAAGCAATAGTTTAAAAAAGACAAAATGTACATGATTGCGATTTGTTTTGAACAACATAAATATATAATTATTTTTATTATCTATATTATATAATTATTATTATATTCCATTATTACGAAGTTTTGTTACAGAAATATATAATTATTATTGTATTCCATTATTACGAAGTCTTGTTACAGAAATATATTTGATATAATTTATCAAAATAAATAAATAAATAACAAATTTCCATAAAAACATAACGGCACATAACACTACAGGTGCATTTTATTTTTTTAAAGAAACTGTAAATTTTTGAGAAATTCTTTGCTACAACTTACATGCTTGTAAGGTATTGTAATACATAGGTACTTCATTTTCTTTCCATTGACAGCCACCACACCCCTCGCGCATACAATGTGCTGTGTAAAAAACTGGAGGTAACTATCTTAGGGGACCATACTTAAATGAAAAAGAAAAAGTTTAGATCTCTTTCTCTGAGGATCAGACGCACCAAAAGTGAACCATTGTTACACATCCCTTGACAGCCAGCCACTCCCCACATGACCCAGACCGTGCTGGGTGAGATTACCCCCGAAAAGAAATGCTGGCTACTCCTCTTAAAATATGGAACGTTGAGCGATCAAATTAACACCAATAATCTGCAACTGCATGGATCCGAGGATGTCATATAAGGTCTTGCAATTTTTACTTTCTTCTATCTTTACAAGAAAAAAGTATTGGATTCATGAAAATTTTCGACTTTCAGTTCTCGACTGATTTATAGGTTTTAGAAGGTCCTGAACACGATTTGACTGTTTTTAGAAAATGTCTGCCTGTGACAAAAATTTTGTGGGAACTCTATTTTCAAGAACTAATGCACGAAATTTAATAAAACTTTATATTCAGTTAGTCCCTGATATAAATTGGTACTGATTAGTTTTTGGTGAAAATCGCCAAATAGGTGGCGCTGTTATGCTGCATTTTTCGCAATAGCTCTATCTCAAGAACTAATGCACTTATTTTTATTTTTATCAAACTTCAGATTCAGTTAGACCTTAACATGAATAGCCGCTGATTACGTTTTGGTGTAGATATCCCAACAGGTGGCGCTGCTGTTCCACTTTTATTATTTTTACGATAGCTATATTTCAAGAGCTAATGCACGGAATTTCATCAAACTTCAGATTCTGTTAGACCTTGACATAAATAGATGCTGCTTACGTTTTGGTGTAAATAACTCAACAGGTGGCGCTGCTATGCTGCATTTTTTATAATTTACGCGCTTTTAGCGATATCATATTTCAAGAACTAATGCATGGAATTTAATAAAACTTTAGATTCAGTTAGACCTTGATATAAATTGGTGCAGATTCGTTTTCGGTGTATGTGAAACCTATATGAGATAGAAGAAAGTTTTGGTATTGGCACATCCGAATAGTTTTTACATGATTTTCTCATTAAAATTAGGGAGAATTTATTTATTTAAATAGATTGCATTGCTCTCAACACATTTTAGTCCTCCAAAAGAGGAAAAGGAGACCATTTAAATTAAAAAGGGGGACTAAAAAGGGAGCATGTGTCTAAAAAGGAAATACCAAGTTTTCCTATATAAAAATGTTTACCAGAAAATAGGTTACTTGGTTATCTTTATAAATATGTCATAACTGTATGTACATAGCTTTATTTAAACACAGATCCTACTGCAAGAAGATAGAAATTATTCAACACTAGATGGAACCCGTCAAAATTTGACGGCAAAAAACTTGATAGTACCATAAAAATAAAATTCATAGCTGCTTTAAAATGTTTGAAACTTTTGCAGAATAATTCAAATAAATAAAAAACCCACTTTGAATTAAAGCTAGGTTGAAGAACAGCAATTGGCTAAGTTTCACTGGCACATGTACTCGCGGAATTTCTTTCATCTGACACATTTAGTGCTGTTGTGCAAGTAAATGGTAAGTGCCCCCTTGGGGAGGGGGAAATGGCGGGATGGACCAAGGAGATGCATAACATGAATAAGCAGTCAAAGACCTTTCAAACAATATGTAACATGAGGGGTGTGTGCAAAATTTTAAAAAGTACCCCCTTGGGGGGGGGGGGGGTAAAGTAGGGGATGGACACGGAACATGCATAATATGATTAAGTGGTCACAGACCTTTCCAACGATATATAACATGAGGGTTGTGTGCAAAATTTAGAAAAGTACCTCTTTGGGGGGGGGCAAAGCGGGGAGATGGACATCAGAGATATGCATATGATTAAGCAGTCACAGACCTTTCCAACGATATATGACATGAGGGTTGTCTGCAAAATATTTAGAAAAGTACCCCCTTGGGGGAGGGGGGGGGGGGGCAAAGTGGGGAAATGGACATTGGAGATATGCATATGATTAAGCAGTCACAGACCTTTCCAACGATATATGACATGAGGGTTGTCTGCAAAATTTAGAAAAGTACCTCTTTGGGGGGGGGGGGGGGGGCAAAGCGGGGAGATGGACATCAGAGATATGCATATGATTAAGCAGTCACAGACCTTTCCAACGATATATGACATGAGGGTTGTCTGCAAAATTTAGAAAAGTACCCCCTTGGGGGAGGGGGGGGGGGGCAAAGTGGGGAGATGGACATTGGAGATGCATATCATCATTAAGCGGTCACAGACCTTTCCAACAATATATGACATGAGGGGTGTCAACAAAATTTAGAAAATTGCCCCCCTTAAGGGGGGGTGGGGGAAGTGGCGGGATGGACCCCGGAGATGCATAACATGAATAAGCAGTCAAAGACCTTTCCAACAATACGTAACATGAAGGGATTGTGCAAAATTTACAAAAGTACCCCCTTGGGGGGGGGGCAAAGTGGGGGGATGGACACCGGAGATGCATAATATGATTAAGCGGTCACAGACCTTTTTAACGATATATAACATGAGTAGTATGTGCAAAATTTAGAAAAGTGCCCCAATTGGCAGGGGGGGGGGGGGATGGACCACACAGATGCATAACATGAAAAGGCAGTCACAGGCCTTTCGAACGATATATCATATGAGTGGTGTCAACAAAGAAAAGTCTCCGCCCCGTGTAGGCAAAACATACTCCCTCCCCCGCCGCCATAATTATTGATGCGGACTCATTTTTTAAATTCGTTCGCACCCCGCTTCTCCCGCAAAATGTTGTGAATTTTAAAAACTCCCCTTCCGAATTTTTTTATACCAAAAGCACTTATGTCCGTCGTCTGCATGCAGAGTTTTATGCTTACAGACGCCAGACACAACAACACACACACAGACAGACGTTTACCGACATTAATAGTATAGATGATACTCAGTGCCTACACATTTCACCCTTTATAATTCAGCCAATGAGTTGACGGTTGTTCATTTCCAGAAACGAAACAATAATTCTTTAGGATGAATTTTGTTTGTTTGATACACCGTGGCAGAATGCGTGCAATGAAGCGACAGGCGTCACAAACTTTTTAGGGCACCTGCAGACTAAAAACATATAATCAATCTTCGCAGGAAAAAAATCCTAGATTTCGTCAAATGATCACGGGAAAAACACTAATTTCATCAAAGGATCATGTAAAACGTGAATTTTGTTAAAAGGCCACAGAAAAACGCGATTTACACAAAAGATGAGCAAATTTTGTCAAAGAATCGCAAAACAGGAAATTTCACCCAAAGATAGCGCTTTCTTGCCAAACTTCGTCTAAAAATTGCGGAATAAAATGTATTTTATCAAAAAATCGCTGGAAAACGCACATTTCGTTAAAGTATCGCGAGAAAAATGCGAATTTCTTCAAAGATTGCTGAAAAAACGCAAATTTCATCGAAGGATTGCTGAAAATTCATGAATCTTATCAAAAGGCAGCAGAGAAAATGTGATTATTATCAAAGCATTGCGAAAAAAGAAAATTTCGTCTAAGGATCACAGAAAAACGTAAATTTCATAAAAGAATCGTGGAAAAAAACGCAAATTTCGTGAAAAAAAAAAATCGCAGAAAAAACACAAATTTCGTCAAATTATCGCTGAAAAAAAAACACGAATTACGTCATAGGATAGCTGAAAAAATTATGAATCTCGACAAAAAAAGATACAGAAAAAAATGCGAATTTCATTAAAGAATCGCGAAAAAAAATGCGAATTTTGTTAAAGCATTGCGCAAAGAATGTGAATTTTTTGAAAGGTTCGTGTGAAAAATGAAACTGTCTGTATTAAAAACAGCACACACACAAACATCTATACAAACCTCAATACACACAAACATATTATAGGCAGGGCTTGAAATTCAATTTTTCCAAAGACGGGAGTCTCCCTACCAACATTTTTAAATGGAGGGGAGTTGTAATGTTTGGGAGGGAGAAAAAAAATCTTTAAACCCCACTATTCTTTTACGTGCTATTTAAAGAATTACATTAATGCAGACATGACAAAATACCATTGAAAAAATTAAGTCAACTGAGAATGATTATGTAAAATGTTTATTTTTATTATAAAAAAGGCAAGAAAGTTAAGTTTTATATATGCAGTGTATTTTTCAAGTTCCATTAAATGTGTTACGGACCCTTAACAATTAGGTTGTTAAATAAATTTCTGACTTTAGATTTTACTTGATTGAGATTCACCGATCGATCGTAGAAAAGACGCAAAGTTCATCAATCTGTCGTGGAAAAAACGCTAAGTTCGTCGATCTGTCACCAAAAAACGCAAAGTTCGTTAATCAGTCGTGGGAAAAAAGCAAATTTCGTCGATCGATTGCAGAATAAACACAAAGTTCGTCGATCTGTCCCCAAAAAACGCAAGGTTCGTCGATCAGTCACTTAAAAAACGCAATGTTCGTCTATCTGTCGCAGAAAAAACGCAAAGTTCGTTGATCACTCGCAGAAAAAAATGCAACGTTCGTTGATCTGTCACGGAAAAAACGCAAAGTTCGTCGATCAGTTGCGGAAAAAAGCAAATTTCGTCGATCGATTGCAGAATAAATGCAAAGTTCGTCGATCAGTCAGGGAAGAAAGAAAAATTTCGTCGATCGATTGCGGAATAAACGCAAAGTTCGTCGATATGTCCCCAAAAAAAACAAGGTTCGTCGATCAATCGCTTAAAAAATGCAATGTTCGTCGATCTGTCGCAGAAAAAACTCGAAGTTCGTTGATCTGTCACGGAAAAAACCACAAAGTTCGTTGATCAGTCGCGGAAAAAACACACAGTCCGTCAATCAGTTGCGGGGAAAAAAAATCACGAAATTTATCGTTCGGTTGCAGGTAAATTAAATAATGCAAATTTCTCCAAAAATGCTGAAATTTTTTGGGCGGGAGGCTCCCGCTCATGATCTTTTTTGGGCGGGATTTCAAAATTTTCTGTGCGAATCCCGCCCTGAAATTCAAGCCCTGATAGGTATAGTTTTAATCTGAAATAATATACTGAACTTGAACTAACTTTTGAAAAATCGGGTTAACCCAAATCCAACTTGCTGAAATCTACACTCAGTCTGAAATCGACTCGAACCATAAAGACAGTTAACCCAACTTGCAACAAAAATAATTATTTTCTGTGAATTTTCTGATTTTTTCTTTTCTCAGAAATGCTGTAGTCATTTTGTCCCCCAATTTTGCCCTTTACAATTCAGCCAATGAGTGGAGGGGGCCAAAGGAGCGTTCCTTATCACAAACGAAAGATGAGATACGTTCGTTTGATGTCGTTGTTGAAAATTTATGGATTTCTATTATTAAAGTAATTTTTTCATTTTACCGTATTTATTTTCTTTTTGTGTTGTATGTATTTTGCTACTTTGAATTTTTTTAAACTAACCCTTTTTTTTTTTTTTTTTTTTTTTTTTGCAGAGTGAGAGAGAGAGATTTAGTAATTTGGTGACACGAAGTTCAGCAAATTCTTAAAATCCACAAATCATTTCCAATGTAAACAATGAAATTTACAATTAAGTTGCAAGTGCAAAATTTCAGTTTTTTAAAATTTTCATGTCATTCTGTACACATTTTAATATGTCATTCTGATCATTATACATATTTAGTTATGCATTATTAATTATTTACTTGACCTTTACTTTTAATATTTTAAATATTTCAAACTTACAGCTGAATGTAATTATTAAAACATTTGAAATACTGCATTCGAAAAATGAAATTTCAGCTTAGAAACTCGACAATTAAAAAATTTAAAGTAGAAAGTACTTATGATATAAAAAGAAGAAAAAAAAATACACCAGAATTTATCTGTATTACGAAAGCGGGAAAAATGATTTTCTGTGCTATACGAAAAGATATCCAAATAACTCAATCATGAAGATAGAAATAGGTATCGGTTTTTATGTTCAGGTGCATTCAATCCAAACTTGAAACTTTTAAAACGGTCATTGAATGAATGAAATTAATCTCCGCCTTTCACATCCAGAAAACTTGCTGTGTCGCCAATTATGTTTATATTTTATATATATATAAAAAAATAATAATTCAGGCACTTTTCCGTTATACGGACACCATTGTCGCCAAACATACATACATACATACATTTTGGCATAGTATCCGTATAACAGAAAAGTACTAAAGTTCATGGTTTAAAATCACAATAAAATATCATGAAATTTATTGATTAGTTGTGGGAAAATATCAGGGAAATAATGTGTTTTTCATGAATTTTTTGTTTTGTTAACAATGTGGTTAGAGAGACAGGGAGAAATCCAGAAAACTTGCTGTGTCGCCAATTATGTTTATATTTTATATATATATAAATAATAATTCAGGCACTTTTCCGTTATACATACACTATTGTCGCCAAACATACATACATACATTTTGGCATAGTGTCCGTATAACAGAAAAGTACTAAAGTTCATGGTTTAAAATCGCAATAAAATATCATGAAATTTATTGATTAGTTGTGGGAAAATATCGGGGGAAATAATGTGTTTCTGTGAAATTTTTTGTTTTGTGTTGTTGTGTTTAATTGTAAGCATTCATTATAATTTTCAGTGCATTATTAAATTGAAATTTTTGTTTAAAATATGTAAACAAAACAGTGACCAGAAACCTGCACAATTTCTAATATAGATAGATAGATGCATGCATGTAGTACTTTTAATTATTTGGTAAAAATACTGTGATCGTCACTGAGAAAACCTGAATTTAACCTAAAAGTAATTGTCGAGTGTTTAAGCTGAAATTTCATTTTACGAATACAGTATTTCAAATGTTTTAATAATTACATTTAGCTGTAAGTTTGAAATATTAAAAGTAAAGGCCAAGTAAATAATTAATAATGCATAACTAAAAGTAATTGTCGAGTGTTTAAACTAATTTCATTTTACAAATACAGTATTTCAAATGTTTTAATAGTTACATTCAACTGTAAGTTTGAAATATTAAAAGTAAAGGCCAAGTAAATAATTAATAATGCATAACTAAAAGTAATTGTCGAGTGTTTAAACTAATTTCATTTTACGAATACAGTATTTCAAATGTTTTAATAGTTACATTCAGCTGTAAGTTTGAAATATTAAAAGTAAAGGCCAAGTAAATAATTAATAATGCATAACTAAAAGTAATTGTCGAGTGTTTAAACTAATTTCATTTTACAAATACAGTATTTCAAATGTTTTAATAGTTACATTCAGCTGTAAGTTTGAAATATTAAAAGTAAAGGCCAAGTAAATAATTAATAATGCATAAGTAAAAGTAATTGTCGAGTGTTTAAGCTGAAATTTCATTTTACGAATACAGTATTTCAAATGTTTTAATAGTTACATTCAACTGTAAGTTTGAAATATTAAAAGTAAAGGCCAAGTAAATAATTAATAATGCATAACTAAAAGTAATTGTCCAGTGTTTAAGCTGAAATTTCATTTTACGAATACAGTATTTCAAATGTTTTAATAGTTACATTCAGCTGTAAGTTTGAAATATTAAAAGTAAAGGCCAAGTAAATAATTAATAATGCAAAACTAAATATGTATAATGATGAGATTTTTTTTTTCTTGAATTATTCAGTGAAACTCGTCTTATAAATGTACGCAAATAATTCACATAAAAATCTTAAAATAACAAAGTTTTCTTTCGTGTTTAGCTATGCTTAATAACCAAAAAAGCTTGATTAATACAAAAATTATTTGGTAAAAATACTGTGATCGTCGCTGAGAAAACCTGAATTTAATCATATCACACAGAATTACATATTAAAAGTTTAAAATTAGTTTGTTTACATCGGAAACGATTCGCGGAATTTCGTGCCACGAAATCTCTCTCTCTCTCAAAAAAAGGGTTAGTTATAAAAAATTCAAAGTACTAAAATACATACGACTTAAAAAGAAAATAAATACGGTAAAATGAAAAAATACCTTAATAAAAGAAATCTATAAAGTTTCAACAACCGAACAACCAAATGGAACACATACGCTTCTAGAGACAGGAAAAAGCCTTCACCTCATTGGCTGGAACATCGCGTCTGAAGATAGTAAAAGCCTCTAGCTGATTAGCTGAATGCTCGCGCATGCGTATAAATAGCATTTTTGCACGAAAAACTAAAAAGCAGGTTAGCTTTAAGTATATGGATTCGGTGCTCAAGTTGATATTTTTCCTTAAAGGAGCCTGGAATTTTAATTCAAATTGTTACTTTATTAATATTTAGATGAGCAACAAATGATTTGTGGAAAATGCAGCATAGCAGTGCCGCCTGTTGAGCCATATACACCAAAACCTAATCAGCACCTGTATGTACTAAAGTCTAATGAAATATGGCATTTGATCAAATTCCATGCTCTGGTTTTTGGGATAGAGTGGCTACAAAATTTGTATCCCATCCATACAGAGAGATATTTTCAAAAAATTGTCAAATCATATTCAGGTCAACCTAAAATGTGTAAATCCATCAAAAAATGGGCATTTTTATGATTCCAATATTTTTATCTGATAAATATATATTAAGAAAAATATCAAGGGCGGATCTAGAGAGTCTTCAAGGGGGGGGCGATATCAGAAATTTGGAGGTTAATATCCGACCCGCAATCTTGGTCGGGTCGGGCCTATTTTTTTTAAATTGCGGGTCAGGTTTACTTCTACGTTTTTGCTACGGGTCGGGTTTGGGGCGGGCTGACTCCTACTTGTTTACTGCGGGTCGGGTTAACTTGTTTTTTGGTACGATATGGGTTCGGGTTGGGTTAATTTTTACTTTTTTTGCTGCGGGTCGGGTTGACTTCTCTTCTACATTTTTCCTACGGGTCGGGTTGACTTACATTATCGGGTTGGGTTTTTTCACTCTTGCGTGTCGTGTTAAGATTGACACGATTTTTTAAAAGAATGTCTAAAATATTTTTCCGATAAAATCTATATGCAGTAAAAATTTCATAACGACAGTCCCAAATAACGGGAAGCTTTATGTAGGGAATACTTTTTAAATCTTTTATTTAGTAAAACCTCCGAATTACGGGCACCTTGGAGCTGTCGAATTTATCCGCAAATTCAGAAGTAATAGCATGCACAGTAAGACCTCCGTACGGTCACTCCTGAAGAGTGGAGACAGTCCCCAATACAATTATTTGCATATTTTTGTGAACTCCCCCGAGTAAGAGATAAATTCGATAGCACCGATGTGTCCGTCATTTAAATGTTTTACAGTATTTGAATATTAATGAGTATATATATAATAGATGTTTATATTTCTATATAAAAGAAAATTGAAATTAGAAATATAATTGCATACTACATTTTATAATTCTATTAAAATTTGGATTAATTTTCTTTCATTTCGGTTTCGGGAGAACAAAGATATTTTTTCGTGGTTCGGTTATGCTTACAATGGAATTTTTGGGTTCGCTTAGAGACAACCAGATCCGCGCAGGTCTTTAGGTGGAATTTTAAGTTGTATGTTAAAAAGGTGGAGTTCTTTTAAATGGGATTTTTGTAGTTTCTTAAAAATTGCCCAGTGCGCGAAACTCCGAAACATCGCTGTATTAAAAATTACGGTATAAGAAACTACAGTAGTCTCTAGGGAGCGAGAGCAAATTTTTGAATTGCTACGGGCGCTTAAAACACAGCCTTTGCTACTGATCTTGTATTCTTGTATGTGTATGAATAGTAATGAGTTTGTAAATGTGTCAGAAAAAAAGTGAGTTTGTTTTTGAGAACTAAACTTACAATTCATTAAGGCTTATGGCCTATAGCCCTGTTTTTTTTTTATTATAATGGGCCCTGGGATGCTATAATGCCCCTGTCAAGTTGTCAGCCTAATGCGGGAGGGACCATCAATATTTAGTCCCCAAATAAGCTTGGTGCTCAATTTATAGACCCCGAATGGATTAAGGCCTGAGTTAGCCTTGATCAGTCCGCAGTCAAACTGGGAACCTGTAGCCTGGTAGCGAGTAAAGCTGAGCATTACACTACTGGGCTTACTGTTGTTGAGAGTATTAACAAAAGTAATAAACAAATGTTTTAAATGTCTTTACTTTTTTAATCTTTATCACCCTTTTTTTAAGTGTATTTTTTTCATAATGGAAGAAGCCCAATTTATTTAAAATGTTTTTTTTTTTTTCATTTTTCCCCTGAATTACATATGCTTCGCCAGTTTTTCTCGCTTTTCGCAACAAACACATCAAATTTTGAATGTGAATCTCTGCTATCTATCATTTTGCACATGTAAGCAATTGCTGTATCACTAGATTCTTTTTACTCTCACTGCTAGTAAATTACGGGGTGTGGAAGACCGGAGGGAGCGAAGATTATCGTAGGTTATGCTAACTTGAAACTTGCCGCCAACTAGACAGATGTAGGGATAGGTACAGTGAGGCTGGGCGAGCTCTTCTCCCTGTAACATCGCCTATGACGCAATCGACGTATTGGACCTTGTAATAAAACTCCCAAAGAAACAACGAACACTTCGAAGATAGAACTATAGGGAAGAAAGACATCACATTACAGTACTAATAAAAAGGTTGTTCAGATTTTTATTAAAGTTATACAGCGGTAGGACGAAAAATATACAAAGAATTCATACAAACTTTTTTTATAGGCAATGTGTATCTATGGGCACTCGCGGAGATACCTTTTAGAAGTCGCATAAGGGCTCAATTGTTTGAAGGCTAATATAATCATAGAGACAATTTTAAGCTTTGATTGATCGCCACATTTCAGAATTCTGTAAAACAAATACTAACTGGGTATAAGACTGCTTGTTTCTTTATATCAAAGATCAGTTCTAATTCAGTAAAGACTGTTTTGAAACTTATTAACGAAACATATATTCAGTAGCTATGGGACGCTGGCTGAAAGAGGCATTTAGAAAAAACATTAAAACTAGCTTAGATATCACGGTTAGAGGTCTACACTTGCCGAAATTTCCAGCCTCGGGCCAGGCCCGACCTGTACAAACAATATTGGCCCGTCCCGGTATAAAAGCCTGAGCTCGGCTTTGCCCGCTCCAGTATAAAAGCTAAAAGTTTGCCCGGATCTGCCCATACAAAAACTTAATTGGTACTTCACCGCCAGACTTAATTTCTACAAAACATGCCGATATTTCTGAAACAACATTATTCTACAATGAAAACTATTCATAAAGCCCACTTACTTATAAGTAGATTTTTTTTCAGATTATGTTCGTAATTGATGGAATACAGAATGAAAACAATATTAATGACAGTTAGATAATTGTGTATATAAGCACTCATTAAATATTTGAATTGTACAATTACATTCAGATGAATATTCATTAATATTAACGTAGTTTAGAATTAATAAAGAAACAAATAATAAACAAAAGTCATAATTTTAAAGCTCTACAAAGAAAAAAGTACATTTTTTTAATTCTTTTATATATAACAGAAGAAAGTATTGTAATTGCAAATTTTTTCGATTTCCGGTTTTCGAAGGATTTACAGCGAAAGATATCCCGAAAAACACGTTTTTACAAAATGCCTGTCTGTCCGTGTGTGTGTCCTCTTCGTATCATCGAAAGTGTATGAAGTTGTGCATAGAATTAAACCAAATTTCATTTATAGGTTTTTGACTACGGCTAGCAGGTCAAACTTAAATTTGGGGATATTCCGCCGGATGCGGGCTCTGTAATAGCGATTTTTGTGCCATTTTCATTGTTGTATCATTGGAAAGTGTATGAAGTTATGCATAGAATTGAACCAAATTTTATTTATAGGTTTTCGACTATGGCCAGCAGGTTCTAATTGAATTTAGGGACATTCAATCGGAAAGGGGCACTGTAATAGCGATTGTTGTGCAATTTTTTGTAGTTTAACATCGGCTGTTCATGCGGCGAAGGTAACCCGGCGCTTAGCAAGCAGATGACGTAAAACAGAATTCCGTGATAGCGAATTTTGAAGTATTAACATGTATGAGATAGAAGAAAGTTTTGGGGCTGCACATCCGACTAGTTTAAAAATATATCGCTTTGATTTATTAAACCAAATAAAATTTCTAAAAATTATGCTAAAAAAATGCACAACATCACCACAATTTTTACGAAAACCAAAAAATACTAGTATGTTGTGACTATCACAAAACTTTCTTCTATATAAATCAAATCGTCTGCAATAAAAATTAAATGACAACTTATTCGTTCTTGAGATATAGCTAACGCGGAAATCGTGAAAAACAGATCATAGTGGCAACATCTGTTGGGCGGTATATACCGAATTCTCATAAAGATTTATTTATACCAAGGTCAAACATAATCTAAAGTTTAATGAAATTCTGTGCGTTAATTCTTGAGATGTAGCTACCGCGGAAATCGCGAAAAATGCAGCATAGCAGCAGCACCACCTGTTGAGTAATTTAAACCAAAACCTCATCAGCACCAATTTATGTCAAGGTCTAACTGAATATGAATTTTTATTAAATTCCGCGCATTAGTTCTCGAGATAGAGACCCCACAAAATTTGTGTCACATATGTATAGACAGACAGACATTTTCTAAGAACAGTCAATTCGTGTTCAAGACCGCCTAAATTGTAGAAATACGTCGAAAATTTTTACCAATCCAATACTTTGTTCTTGTAAAGATGGAAGAAAGTAAAAAATACCACCCGAACTTAGGCTCGGGGGGAAGAATTTAGAGGTATGTATGCACGAGTCAATAATGGATTTCATACGGGTTGAGTCAGACACGGGCCGAACTCTTAACTTTTATGCCGGGTCGGGCCCTGATCTGAAAATTTCGGCTTGTGCAGATCTCTAGGAAGAATGAATTCCATACCAAACTCGTCCCGGAAAAAAGAAGTCTAGCTCGGCCCGGCTCGAGTCTACAGAATATAGGAATACCCGGCCAGGAAAGAGTGGAGAACAGGCAAGGTCCGAGTTTGCAGACCTTTTATTAGCGCAGGGGGGGGGGGAGGCGATCGATCTGCCATTGGTCGCAACCGGACCGAATTTTCAGCTTTTATGCTGGGCGCAGTCCTGAAAATTTCGGCCCGTGCAGACCTCTAGAAAGAATGAAATCTAAGCCAGGTTCCACCCGATAAAAAAGAAGTCTGCTCCGACCCCAGTCTTCACAAAAAGCGAAGTCCGGTACAGGCCCAAGTCTCCATAAAAAAATAAGTCCCGGTCCTGACCCGACCCTTAAAGAGTTAAGATCTGTCCCGGCCCGACCTGGGTCGGGCCGGCATTCGTCACAGGTCTTTTCCCGTGGAAGCCTCTAATGTCGGTTTACCGACCCTTTTTTAGCCCAAGGGGGGGGGCGATCGCCCCATCGCCCCTCCCTTAGATCCGCCATTGAAAAATATAGTCAAAAAAGGAGAAAAAGAAATTGTAATTAAGATTTCATTTAATAGCTAGGATATACTAGGACTAGCCGCCACTGGCGACCAGTTTGGTCGCCCTTAAATGTATGTTAAGCATTGTAACAAATTATTTTTATTCATAATTTATTTTTTTCCTTAATCCTTCGCTAAACCGGAAAAATCTAATAGACAAATCAAGAACTTTTGCGATCGTGGTAGCATTTCGCATATTTTTTGTTGTTATGTATTTCATCTTTCTTGACAAAAACCGCTTAACCCACTTTATAATAAATTAATCATTGTGTGTGTGTTTTTAATATAAAATAAACTATTTCATAATAAAATAAAAGTATATGCTGTTTTAGTAATCTCTAATAGGTACCTGAAAATGGGATTTTCTCGCCAAAATGGCGCAAAACAAAAATTCCGCCAACCCTGGTGCGTCCGTGACAGCTGTTCCAATTTAAAATACATGACGTTCACATTTTTCTTTAAAATAGAAAATAGATAAATAAGAAATATTATCATAAATCAAAACATTTGATTTCAAAATTAAAATATCGTTTCTAATTAATACACACGAAAAATAAAAGCTGACAATTTGTTTCGAAATTTGATCCATTAAATATTATTACATGAGTTCAACCACGGAGTTCAACTTACATCAAGAAAAGATCCGAAGGAAGTTGAGTTGTATGGAACAGAATTATGGTAAACTTTGACTGTCTCACTGGTGCTGATTATTTTTTTTTACACCAGGCAGCGGTCCAAAAATTCATGGTTTAATATTTTAAACGTTCACAACGAATGAATCTTTTTTTTTTTGTTGTTGTTTACTTTCATGGATAGAGAATTTGAACAGCGAACCTAATTGAAATTGAAGTTATTGCAGAATGTATACATAATTGAACGTAAGTCATCTCTCAAATATTAATTTATTTTGAACGATCTTTCTAAAAATGTAACTTTTATGCAGTTTTATTAGAAAAAATAATTTTGAATAAAAATGGCTGCCTGGCATATGAAAAAGTGAAGCGGCATCCCGGAACTGTTGAGGACAGTCACATGACATACGGTTTTATTATATAGATGGTAATAAAGAAAGATAGAAGCCCCGTGGCAGAATGTGCGCGAAGCCGCGACAGGCGTCACAGACGTTTAGGGCACCTGCAGACTAAAAACATATACAGGAGTGATTTTGCTCCTAATTTTCCTCTGAAATTTTTTAAAAAATCAGTCACCAGTCCGAAAATTCAGACATAAATATCACGAAAAAATATTGCGAATTTTGATAAAAGTCGTCGAAAAAAAATCAATTTTTTTCAATCATTTGCGCAAAAAAAATCACCGATTATGTTAAATGATCGCGGGAAAACACGCGAAAATCGTCAAAGGATCGCCGAAAAAACCCGAATTTTGTCAAAAGATCAGAAGAAAAACTAATTTCGTCAAACGATCGTTGAAAAAACGTGAATTTCGTCAAAAAGCCGCGGGAAAAACGTGAATTTCGTCAAAGGATCGCCGAAAAAAAACCACGAATTTCGTCAAAGGATCCGGGAAAATGCGAATTTCGTCAAAGGATCCGGGAAAATGCGAATTTCGTCAAAGGATCGCGGAAAAACGCGAATTTCGTCAAAGGATCGCTGAAAAAAATGAGAATTTTGTCAAAGGATTACAGGAAAAACTAATTTCGTCAAACGATCGTTGAAAAAAACCCTGACGGCTCGGCTTACAGGCACAGGTAGATTTCGAAGACGCAGACCGTGGGGCGCCTGTTTGTTGGGAATTGCGGAGGAAATGACCTTTTTGCCATGATGCCGCAGTTAGGACCGCCCACTTCGAAATCTAACTTGTTTGTAGGCGGAGCCGGCAGGGATTTTTTTTTTTATATAAGGGTTGGTCCTATAAAAAACTTGTCAATATAAAAATTTTAGATAATATTAAGAGGGTTTATAATAAATTTAAGCGGATTTGATATCTTGTAAATTGACGAAGTTATGAATTTCGTTCTTCGAAAACCTCCCCCCCCCCCCTCCCTAGGGCCATTTTTAATAATATCAAAAATCTGTTACACATAAATTTTAGGCCCTTTTCGTAGAAGTAATAACTTTAAACGGATTCAATACGTATCATAATTAAGACGTTATGGGATTTTTTCTGTTTTCATAAAAAGCCCCCCCCCCCCCCCATTGGTTCGATTTTGCCCATTAACGAACTTGACCGAGATTTTATGCATCAGTTTGGAAGATATTTGTGCAGAATTATTGGAGTTATCGTGCTTATAAAAAAGTGACATAGATAGATAGATAGATACATAAAATTTTGTACTGGGGGTGGTTTTGGGTTCTGGGAGTGATGATCGGCGTAGATCTACAAAATTTTTTCAAAAATCCCAACTTAGGGGAGAATGTGATAGGTAGTATTTCTTACGAAATCTACCTAAAACGTGAATTTCGTCAAAAGGCCACGTAAAGAACACGAATTTCGTCAAAGGATCGCCGGAAAAACGCGAATTTCGTCAAAGGATCGCATGAAAAACGCGAATTTTGTCAAAGGATCGCGGAAGAAATGCGAATTTCGTCAAAGGATTGCGGGAAAAACTCGAATTTCGTCAAAAGATCGCAGAAAAAACGTAATTTTTTGAAAAGGTCGCGGGAAAATCAAATGCAACGTTGTCTTTAAAAAAAGCACACACACACAAACATTTATGCAAACCTCAATACACACAACCATATTATTATAGGTATATAGTTTTAATCTGAAATAATATACTGAACTAACTTTTGAAAAATCGGGTTAACCAGAATCAAACTTGCAGGAATCTACACTCAGCCTAAAATCGACCCAAACTGAAAACACAGTTAACCCAACCTGCAACAAAAATAATTATTGCCGAGAAGGGATTTACCCACTCCACCCTCTGCTGTAACTTTTCAGAAAATTTGCTGTGAATTTCAGTTTTTAACACTTTCCAACATAGTTGAAAAGTGTTTATGAATTCAGTCTGTCTGTCTGTCCATGCTCTAACTTGAGTAAATATATTCGAATTGTCATGCTATTGATATATGTTATTGAAGTTTACTATGGCATGTTCGGTATTGAAAATGAAGTGTGTAGCACTTATAGTTTTTTTACAGGGACATTCAAAAGGATTCCATTACAATACTGTCTATGGTGAAAAATCATTTGCGGTTTTATTTAATGATGTTACACAATTTCAAATGTATTGAAATTGATATATATCACTGAGGTGCACTACAAGAGGGTTACTATAGAATATGATGTACATAGCACTTATAGATGCACACAGCAGTTCCTTTACAGGGACACTCAAAAGAATTCCGTTACATTATGGTCTATCAATATCGATGGCGTTTATTAATATCTTCTTGCAAGTTTTTTATAATTTTTCTACTATTCTCTCCTTTTTTTTGCATTTTTGAATATCCAGCTAACATTGCATTTGCTATATTTATTTCGTCTAAATCTTTTTTATCTAAAGCATTCTGTAATCTACTGCTGGCTTCTTGAAATACTTTATTAGCAACCTTTTGATTTTGTTCTTCCTTTTTCATCTTTTCTTTCAGCTCTTTTTCTTTTATTTCAATTGATTTCTTTCCATCTTCTATTTCTTTTAAAAATTCAACTTCCTTTTTTTTTCTTCATTTCTTTGTTCTTCTTCTTTTTTTTTTGTTGACTTCCTATCTTTTTTTTTCTCTAAAAAAATTACATAACTTTTATGGACATTCTGAGCAAGAGTCATTAGCTTTCTTGTCATTGGTACAAGCTCAGGCTTATTATTATATAACGTCAATGCATCTTTAACTTAACTGTGATATATAAGCATTCAGAGTATGTTCTCACATTTTAGAACGCTCTTCTCGCCCCCCCCCCGGAAAATTTGTGCTTTCAATGGTCAAAAAGTGCAATTTCCCACCCCAGAACTCTATAATGTTGCCCCGGAGACACAGGAATCCCTCCTGGAGAAAAGCGTCTGAATTCAACACTGCTTTCAGAGACTTAACTTCATCAAAAAAAGTGACTAAAAGTGACTTTTGTTTTTAAATAGTGACTAAAAGTGACAAAATTAAAAAAAAGTGACTAACTTGCATCCCTGTATGGAGAAAAATCTTTTGCAGTTTATTTTAAATAATGTTTCCCTATTTCAAACATATTGAAATTGACATAAGGTGCAGTACAAGAGGATTACTATAGAATATTGTGTGTATATCATTCATCGTTCATTTACAGGGACACACAAAAGAATTCTGTACTGTCTGTTAACAATAATTGCTGGAAGTGTTTTTTTTTTTCAGTTGCTCAATGCGTTTTTAAATTTAACTCATTTTTTGCCTATTATTTGGTGTGTATCAATTCTATAGATCATATACAGGGCAGTACAAAAGTTCTCGAGTACATTTCCATTTATTGACAGATATTCAAGAAGATGAATTTTAACTTGTGCTACGTGTTTCTTAACTGAATTAAAACTTAGCATTCTGTGTAGTAATATATACAAATTTATAGATCATATACAAGGCTGCACAAAAGAGTTTGGATATTTTTTTCCCGAATATTGCTAGTAATTCCTGAAATTGTGTTTTCCAAATTATTTACTTAGATATCATCTTTCAACCTATTAAACGGTAAAGATCTGTAAAAGTATTTTGTAAGTGTTGGGAAGCGTTACATAATCTATGCTTG
Organism: Maratus michaelseni; assembly: GCA_963931845.1. NCBI lineage: Eukaryota > Metazoa > Arthropoda > Arachnida > Araneae > Salticidae > Maratus > Maratus michaelseni. Next base: position 393,916,749 of record OZ007588.1, read on the forward strand.
ACGCATGATTTTTCATTCTTGTTTTTTGTTTTTTTACTCAAAATCCCCCTGGGACCTACAAATTGAATCATAATATACATTTTTTAATACAGGGTTTCATTTTTGTAAATACAACTTTTAAACATTCAAATGAGGGATGGGGAATTTCGGCATATGCCAGTAGAAATTTAGAAGGCTTACTTATAGTTATTTCAAAATAACAAATACAACAGAAAGAAAAAAAAAGGAAATTTAAAGATTGTAAACTTAGTGTGCAGAAGAAAAGGGAAAGAAATGGGAGGGGAAGATAAAAAATTTTGAAAGGTGGATTTATGATGATTATTTAACTATATTATCACTGCAAAGTGTAATGGAGAGTAAAGTAGAAGGAGCAAAGATTTTTTTTTTTTTTTTTTTTTTTTTTTTTGGTGTGTGTGTGTGCGTGGAGGGTGGGGGAATTCAATCAGATGATTATCATTAATATAGTTACAAATAGGGCAGGAAAATAATTAAATATTAAAACGCTTCAACTTTTAAAACTTTGTACAGGGCAGGGAAAAGAAGAAAGCAGGTCGGCCATCTGTGATCTCTGATGCCCTTCTTCAGAGAACGGAGGAAGCAATTCGTGTGAATAGGCGTCTCAAATTGAAAGAATTGCATCAGATCATACCGGAAGTGATGAGATCAAGATGAAGTTGAAATGTGGTTCCGACA